>OY997270.1:172518519-172941047 GCA_963921465.1 Triticum timopheevii | reverse complement strand
GAAGCCATGAAGGGCCAGGTGGAGGCCTTGTTGGAGAAGTTCCATGCCTCCGATCCTGCGCCCACGGCAGGTGGTGCTGCTGATCCTGCGGCCCCGGGTGGTGGTACAGGTGAAGGCGACACCACCACAGGAGTGGAGTCCCTGGCGGGCGACGGCGGTGTCCAGGGATGACTTACTTACTGCTTCTTTCCTTCTTAATTCCTGAATGTGCACCATGCCTCGTGGAGGCGTTTAAACTTGCATCTATTATTGTGAAGACAATTATGGTTTGTAATATTTGCTTTGAGATTTTGCAGTTTTCTTCCTATTTGCTTTACGTTCTACGTCGGTAGGGCCCGGCCCCGCGCATACCTCAGCCGCGTTGGCCCCGACCGGATCACCAGGACGGGACCAAGGAGTGAGGGCTACGTGACCAGTTCGGCTCCTAAGTCGCGATGCTCATGAGTCCCCCTTGACGTGCAAACAGCTTATAGGAAGGGAACGTAGGGGTAGATCTAGCGTTCTACTTCGGCAGAGCCTGGCCCCGCGCATACCTCAACCACCGTTGACCCCGACCGGTTCACCGGGACGGGACCAAGGAGTGAGGGGCTACGTGACCAGTTAGGCTCCTGAGTCGCGATGCTCAGGAGTCCCCCTTGACGTTTGCTACGTCTTGAGCTTGCATTGGTTTTCCTTGAAGAGGAAAGGGTAATGCAATAATAGTAGCGTAAGTATTTCCCTCAGTTTTTGAGAACCAAGGTATCAATCCAGTAGGAGGCTCCTCAAAAGTCCCACGCACCTACACAAACAAACAAAGAACTCGCAACCAACGCAATAAAGGGGTTGTCAATCCCTTCACGGCCACTTGTGAAAGTGAGATCTGATAGAGATAGTATGATAAGATAAATATATTTTTGGTATTTTATAATATAGATTGGAAAAGTAAAGACGCAAATAAAAGTAGATTGAAAGCTTATATGATAAAAGATAGACCCGGGGGCCATAGGTTTCACTAGTGGCTTGTCTCAAGATAGCATAAGTATTACGGTGTGTGAACAAATTACTGTCGAGCAATTGATAGAAAAGCAAATAATTATGCGATTATCTAGACATGATCATGTATATAGGCATCACGTCCGTGACAAGTAGACCGACTCCTGCCTGCATCTACTACTATTACTCCACACATCGACCGCTATCCAGCATGCATCTAGAGTATTAAGTTCATAAGAACAGAGTAACGCATTAAGAAAGATGACATGATGTAGAGGGATAAACTCATGCAATATGATATAAACCCCATCTTTTTATCCTCGATGGCAACAATAAAATGCGTGCCTTGCAACCCCTATTTTCACTGGGTAAGGACACCGCAAGATTGAACCCAAAGCTAAGCACTTCTCCCATGGCAAGAAAGATCAATCTAGTAGGCCAAGCCAAACTGATAATTCGAAGAGACTTGCAAAGATAACTCAATCATACATAAAAGAATTCAGAGAAGATTCAAATATTTCTCATAGATAAACTTGATCATAAACCCACAATTCATCGGATCTCGACAAACACACCGCAAAGAGAGTTACATCGAATAGATCTCCACAAGAGAGGGGGAGACCATGGTATTGAGATCCAAAAAGAGAGAAGAAGCCATCTAGCTAATAACTATGGACCCGAAGGTCTGTGGTAAACTACTCACAACTCATCGGAGGGGCTATGGTGTTGATGTAGAAGCCCTCCGTGGTCGATTCCCCCTCCGGTAGAGCACCGACGAAGGCTCCAAGATGGGATCTCGCGGATACAGAAGATTACGGCAGTGTAAATTGTTTTTTGTTGGCTCTCTGGATGTTTTCGGGGTACGTGGGTATATATAGGAGGAAGAAGTAGGTCAGTGGCCACCCGAGGGGCCCACGAGAAAGGGGGCGCGCCCTGTAGGGGTGGGCGCGCCCTCCACCCTCGTGGCTGCCTCGGCTGCTTCTTGGCTTGCACTCCAAGTCCTCTGGATCATGTTCGTTCCAAAAATCACGCTCCCGAAGGTTTCATTCCAGTTGGACTCCGTTTGATATTCCTTTTCCTCGAAATACTGAAATAGGCAAAAAAACAGCAATACGGGCTGGGCCTCCGGTTAGTAGGTTAGTCCCAAAAATGATATAAATGTGTAAAATAAAGCCCATAAACATCCAAAATGGGTAATATAATAGCATGGAACAATAAAAAATTATAGATACGTTGGAGATGTATCAAGCATCCCCAAGCTTAATTCCTGCTCGTCCTCGAGTAGGTAAATGATAAAAACAGAATTTTTGATGTGGAATGCTACCTAGGATAATTCTCAATGTAATTTTCTTTATTGTGGCATGAATGTTCAGATCCAAATGATTCAAAATAAAAGTTCATATTGACAAAAGAAATAGTAATACTTCAAGCATACTAATAAAATTAATCATGTCTTCTCAAAATAACATGGCTAAACAAAGTTCATCCCTACAAAATCATATAGTTAGTCTATGCTTCATTTTCATCACACAAAAATGTTCCCTAATTCTACACCCCCGTTGACAAGCCAAACAATTGTTTCGTACTTAAATAATCTCAAACTTTTTCAACTTTCACGCAATACATGAGCGTGGTCCATGGATATAGCACTATGGGTGGAATAGAATATGATGATGGGGATTGTGTGGAGAAGACAAAAAAGGAGAAAGTCTCACATTGATGAGGATAATCAACAGGCTATGGAGATGCCCATCAATTGATGTCAACATGAGGAGTAGGGATTGCCATGCAACAGATGCACTATAGCTATAAATGAATGAAAGCTCAACAAAAGAAAACTAGTGGGCGTGCATCCAACTTGCTTGCTCACGAAGACCTAGGGCATTTTGAGGAAGTCCATCGTAGGAATATACAAGCCAAGTTTTATAATGAAAAATTCCCACTAGTATATGAAAAAGTGACAACATATGAGACTCTCTATATGAAAAACATGGTGCTACTTTGAAGCACAATATATGAGACTCGCTATACGAAGGACATGGTGCTACTTTGAAGCACAAGTGTGGAAAAGAGATAGTAATATTGCCCCTTTTTTCTTTTTTTCTTTTTTTTTTCTTTTGGGCCTTTCCTTTTTTATTTTGGCCTTTTTTTGGGGACAATGCTCTAATAATGATGATCATGACACTTTTATTGATTTACAACACATGAATTACAACTCAAAACTAGAACAAGATATGACACTATATGAATGCATACGGCGGTGTACCGGGATGGTGTAATGAATCAAGAGTGACATGTATGAAAAATTATGCATGGTGGGTTTGCCACTAATACGATGTCAACTACATGATCATGCAATGGCAATATGACAAAAGTAATGCGTGTCATGATGATAAACGGAACGGTGGAAAGTTGCATGGCAATATATCTCGGAATGGCTATGGAAATGCCATAATAGGTAGGTATGGTGGCTGTTTTGAGGAAGATATAAGGAGGTTTATGCGTGATAGAGCGTATCATATCACGGGGTTTGGATGCACCGGCGAAGTTTGCACCAACTCTCAAGGTGAGAAAGGGCAATGCATGGTACCGAAGAGGCTAGCAATGATGGAAAGGTAAAAGTGCGTATAATCCATGGACTTAACGTTAGTCAAAAGAACACATATACTTATTGCAAAAATTTAGAAGTCATCAAAAACCAAGCACTACGCGCATGCTCCTAGAGGGATAGATTGGTAGGAAAAGACCATCGCTCGTCCCCGACCGCCACTCATAAGGATGCACAATCCAAGGACACTTCATGTTTCAAATTTGTTACACAACTTTAACCATACATGCATGCTACGGGACTTGCTAACTTCAACACAAGCATTCTTTAAATTCATAATCACCCAACTAGCATGACTTAATATCACTACCTCCATATCTCAAAACAATTATCAAGTATCAAATTGATCATATCATCCAATTCACTTCCTATGATAGTTTTTATTATACCCAACTTGGATGCCTACCATTCTAGGACCAATTTTATAACCATAGCAAATACCATGCTGTTCTAAGAGACTCTCAAAATAATATAAGTGAAGCATGAGAGACTAGAAATTTCTACAAAATTAAGCCACCGCCGTGCTCTAAAAGATATAAGTGAAGCACTAGAGCAAAAATTATCTAGCTCAAAAGATATAAGTGAAGCACGTAGAGTATTCTAATAAATTTCAATCAAATGGGCTTCTCCCAAAAGGTGTGTACAGCAAGGATGATTGTGGAAAACTAAAAATAAAAAACTAATATCATACACGACGCTCCAAGCAAAACACATATCATGTGGCGAACAAAAATATAGCTCCAAGTAAAGTTACCAATGAACGAAGACGAAAGAGGGGATGCCTTCCGGGGGCATCCCCAAGCTTAGGCTTTTGGCTACTCTTGAATATCTTGGGGTGCCATGGGCATCACCAAGCTTAGGCTTTTTCCACTCCTTATTCCATAGTCCATCAAATCTTTACCCAAAACTTGAAAACTTCACAACACAAAACTCAACAGGAACTCTCATAAGCTCCGTTAGTGAAAGAAAGCAAAACCACCACATAAGGTACTCTAATGAACTCATTATTTATTTATATTGGTGTTAAACCTACTGTATTCCAAGTTCTCTATGGTTCATACTACTTAATACTAGCCATAGATGCATCAAAATAAGCAAACAACAGACGAAAAACAGAATCTATCAAAAACAGAATAGTCTGTAGAAATCTGTAACTAACGCAAACTTCTGGAACTCTAAAAATCCTACCAAAATAGGAAGTCCTGTAAAATTTGTCTATTGATATACAGCAAAAAGAATCAACGCAAAATCACGTTTCTGTGATTTAACAAAACTAATTTCGTGTGCGCAAAGTTTCTGTTTTTCAGCAGAATTAAATTAACTATCATCGTAGGTTATCCTATAGGTTCTACTTGGCACAAACACTAATTAAAATATAAAAACACATCTAAACAGAAGGTAGATGCAAAATCTATTACTAAACAGAAACAAAAACAAAAAACACAAATAAAATTGGGTTGCCTCCCAACTAGCGCTATCGTTTAACGCCCCTAGCTAGGCATAAAAGCGAAGATAGATCTAAGTAGTGCCATCTTCGATTTTTAGTTTTTTTTAGCGGAGTCATGCTTGAATCTGGGAGGTTCTTTGCGTTTCCCTTCATACTCGGAAATTTTTAAATCTAAAGAATCCAACCGCTTATTGCAAAGGGTAATCAACATATTCATGTGGTGAAGATTTCCGCTAACACTTTTAAGAGGCTCAAGAGACTTTTGCAATATTTTTGTTACTTGGCAAATCTTTCCAAACACTTGTGTTTTTTCTTGGGTAGGATGTGATCCCCCTTTTTGAGGTAGTGTTCCCACTATTGCCTCTATAATTTCATGCGCAATACTGGGATCAAATTCAATAAAATTTCCCTTGGCAATGCAATCCAAGAGTTGTCTATGCGACATATTTAACCCAACATAAAAATTGGTAGAATTCTAAAATTCACCTCTAGGGTGAAATTACAATAAGATTCCATCATCCTATACCAAGCATATTTTAAGTTTTCTCCTTGCCTTTGCTTGAAGTGAAGAATTTCAAACTTGGGAGACATAGGAGCGGATAAGGAACTAGCCATAACGACAAGGTAAACGATCTAACACACGAGCAAATGGAAAAAGGCAAGCGAAAGAGAGAGAGGAGAAGATTGGGAAAGAGAGGGCAAATAAAACGACAAGGGTGAAGTGGGGGAGAGGAAAACGAGTGGCAAATGGCAAATAATGTAAATGCGAGGGAGATGAGTTTGTGATGGGTACTTGGTATGTCCTGACTTGAGTGAAGACCTCCCCGACAACAGCGCCAGAAATCCTTCTAGCTACGTCTTGAGCTTGCGTTGGTTTTCCTTGAAGAGGAAAGGGTGATGCAGCAATAGTAGCGTAAGTATTTCCCTCAGTTTTTGAGAACCAAGGTATCAATCCAGTAGGAGGCTCCTCAAAAGTCCCACGCACCTACACAAACAAACAAAGAACTCACAACCAACGCAACAAAGGGGTTGTCAATCCCTTCACGACCACTTGCGAAAGTGAGATCTGATAGAGATAGTATGATAAGATAAATATATTTTTGGTATTTTATAATACAGATTGGAAAAGTAAAGATGCAAATAAAAGTAGATTGAAAGCTTATATGATAAAAGATAGACCCGGGGGCCATAGGTTTCACTAGTGGCTTCTCTCAAGATAGCATAAGTATTACGGTGGGTGAACAAATTACTGTCGAGCAATTGATAGAAAAGAGTATAATTATGAGATTATCTAGGCATGATCATGTATATAGGAATCACGTCCGCGACAAGTAGACCGACTCCTGCCTGCATCTACTACTATTACTCCACACATCGACCACTATCCAGCATGCATCTAGAGTATTAAGTTAAGAACAGAGTAACGCATTAAGAAAGATGACATGATGTAGAGGGATAAACTCATGCAATATGATATAAACCCCATCTTTTTATCCTCGATGGCAACAATAAAATACGTGCCTTGCAACCCCTATTGTCACTGGGTAAGGACACCACAAGATCGAACCCAAAGCTAAGCACTTCTCCCATGGCAAGAAAGATCAATCTAGTAGGCCAAACCAAACTGATAATTCGAAGAGACTTGCAAAGATAACTCAATCATACATAAAAGGATTCAGAGAAGATTCAAATATTTCTCATAGATAAACTTGATCATAAACCCACAATTCATCGGATCTCGACAAAGACACCACAAAAATAGTTACATCAAATAGATCTCCACAAGAGAGGGGGAGAACATGGCATTGAGATCCAAAAAGAGAGAAGAAGCCATCTAGCTAATAACTATGGACCCGAAGGTCTGTGGTAAACTACTCACAACTCATCTGAGGGGCTATGGTGTTGATGTAGAGGCCCTTCGTGGTCGATTCCCCCTCCGGCGGAGCGCCGACGAAGGCTCCAAGATGTGATCTCGCGGATACAGAAGGTTACGGTGGTGGAAATTGTTTTTCGTTGGCTCTCTGGATGTTTTCGGGGTACGTGGGTATATATAGGAGGAAGAAGTAGGTCGGTGGCCGCCTGAGGGGCCCACGAGACAGGGGGCGCGCCCTGTAGGGGTGGGCACGCCCTCCACCCTCGTGGCCGCCTCGGCTGCTTCTTGGCTTGCACTCCAAGTCCTCTGGATCACGTTCGTTCCAAAAATCACGCTCCCGAAGGTTTCCTTCCGTCTGTCATTCTCAACATTGTCAACAAACGAGAGGAATCGGGAGATGACTGTACGTGGAGAGGCTGACAGTCCGGGCCACCAGGTCCATGGCCTTGATGACCCACAAGTATAGGGGATCAATCGTAGTCCTTTCGATAAGTAAGAGTGTCGAACCCAACGAGGAGGAGAAGAAAATGACTAGCGGTTTTCAACAAGGTATTTCCTGCAAGCACTAAAATTGTCGGTAAGGGGCAGTTTGATAGCACGATAATTTGCAACAAGTGCCAAGTAGAAATAGTAACTAAGGTGCAGCAAGGTAGCCCAATCCTTTTTGTAGCAAAGGACAGTCCAGAACGGTCTCTTATAATAAGCAAAGTGTTCTTGAGGACACACGGGAATTTCATCTTGTCACTTTCATCATGTTTGTTTGATTCCCGTGCGCTACTTTGATAATTTGGTATGTGGGTGGACCGGTGCTTGGTTGTTGTTCCTACTTGAACAAGCCTCCCACTTATGATTAATCCCTCTCACAAGCATCCGCAACTACGAGAGAAGAATTAAGATAAATCTAACCATAGCATTAAACATATGGATCCAAATCAGCCCCTTACGGAATAACACATAAACTAGGGTTTAAGCTTCTGTCACTCTAGCAACCCATCATCTAATTACTACTCCACTATGCATTCCCTTAGGCCCAAAGATGGTGAAGTGTCATGTAGTCGACGTTCACATAACACCACTAATGGGAACAACAACATACATAATATCAAAATATCGAATGAATACCAAATTCATATGATTACTTATGACACTTCCCCCATGTCCTCAAGAACAAAAGTAACTACTCACAAATCATATTCAAGTCCAAGATTAGAAAGGCATTGAATAGCATAATAGATCTGAACATATAATCTTCCACCAAATAAACCAACTAGCATCAACTACAAGATGTAATCAACACTAGTAGCAACCCACATGTACCAATCTGAGGTTTTCATACAAAGATTGAATAGAAAAGATGAAGTAGGATTTGAGATGAGATGGTGATGGTGAAGATGTTGATGAAGATTGGTCCTCCCACGATGATAGGGTTGTTGGTGATGATGATGGCTTTGATTTCCCCTCCTAGAGGGAAGTATCCCTGGAGGAATCGCTCTGCCGAAAAGCAAAAGTGCTCCTGCCCAAGTTCCGCCTCGAGACGGCGGCGCTCCTCCCGAAAGTCTTCTCTTTATTTTTTCTAGGGCAAATGGGCTTATATACCAGAAGATGGGCATCGAAGGCTGGCCAGGGGCCCCACAAGCCACTAGGGCGCGCCCAGGGGGTGGGGGCGCCCTGGTACTTCGTGGGCATCGGGGTGGCCCCCTCTGGTATTTATTTTATCCAATATTGTTTATTTATACCAAAATAAATCTTTGTGAAATTTCAGCTCATTTGGAGATGTGCAGAATAGGTATCTCTGACATAGCCTTTTCAGGTCCCGAATTCCAGTTGCCGGCAATCTCCCTCTTCATGTAAATCTTGCATATTAAGAGAGAAGATGCATTAGAATTGCTCCACAAAGTGTTATATTGATTAAAAACACTATAAATAATAGTAGGAAAACATGATGCAAAATGGACGTATCAACTCCCCCAAGCTTAGATCTCGCTTGTCGTCAAGCGAAAGTCGATATCGATAATCATGCCCACATGTTTAGAGAGAGTGGTGTTGATAAAAACAAAATACGGACATAGTAGCATCATGATCATCATTATAGCAGCAATAAACATTATCATAAAACTCTCATGAGCAAGTAACAATTTCATCACAACAACGAAGTATAAGGCACAAACTTTCTTGAAAACTAACAAACTGTGTTCTTAGTCAAGAAGGCAATTACAATTCATCATCTTTTCAAGAAGGGTCTCAAGTAGGAGCCTTTCTTTAGATAGTCCACATACTCAACTATCATTTAGTCTTCTATGATTGCTAACACTCACAACATATATATGGAGCAAAATGTTTCAACCAAACACATAGAATGATAGGGGCTTATAATTTTGCCTCCCAACCTATTCACTTCAAGGGTAATGTCAACAGTAATAACTCATGATCACTCATATGCAACTGGATATATGCCTAGATCCTTCCCCACCACATGATGTTTGCAAAAGAGAAAAATAAAAAGGAATAGAGGAGAACACTATTGACTCTTGCATGAAAAGTAAATACATAAAAATAAAAGATAGGTCCTTCGCAGAGGGAGGCAGAGGTTGTCATGTGATTTTCATTTTTGGATGTGCAAGCTCTTAATGCAAAGGAATGTCACTTTGTATCGCCCCTTGTGATAGCAACCTTTATTATGCAGTCCGTCGCTTTTATTACTTTACCATCACAAGATCGTACAAAGCTTATTTTCCCTTACAATAAAGGATCATACATATTTAGGAGCAATATTTATTGCTTTATGCATCGATGACAACTTACTTGAAGGATCTTATTCAATCCATAAGTAGGTATAGTGGACTCTCATGACATGAAACTGGGTTTAAGGGTTTTTGGATGCACAAGTAGTATCTCTACTTGGTGTAGATTTTTGGCTAGCAAAAATATTGGGCAAGCACCACATGTTGGAGGATCTATAACAATATAACTTCTATGTGAATATAAGCAAACATAACTCATTATGTTGTCTTCCTTGTCCAATGTCAACAATTTGACATAAAATACTTAAGGGAGGCTTACAATCATAAAAGATGTCCAAGATAGTGTATTTGCATGTGAATCTTCTCTTCCCTTATTAATTTTTTCATGAGTTGCATTATTGACCAATGCTATGTTCGTTAACTTTCAGTAAATTTTACCACCTACACTTTTCCTTATGTAATGTCATTACTTTCCATAAGATTAGCATATGATCTTTTTCATTATTTCCATTACTAAGATTGAATCATAAAAGTAAAGAAGCAAAAACTCAAACTACTCTTTATTATATAACTCTCAACTCGCTTACATAGATAGATAGATCACGAAACTAGCGCTCGAAAATGGATCATACTGAACTTTTATTCAAGTAAATCACAAAATAACTAAGGATCGAAATAAAAATAGGTAAAGATAATAAAAGTGACAGTGGTACGATACCGAGGAACCTCCCCAAGCTGGGCACAAGCCAAGGGGAGTTCCCATTCTCGTGTACTTAAGTTTCTTTCTTTGATGATGGTGGTGATGAAGTAGTGGGATTGTTCTCCATAATTCCCATGAGTGCCTCCCTCAAACTTTGAATTTCCCAGAGGGCTTGATAAGTTAACTCAGTGTTCCTCTCCACCCCAGCCATAATATGTTTATTCTCTGGTCCCCAAGAGTTTCTCCCTACATCACTTTCTCTTGGGTGAGATATGTCCCAATTGGACGGTATTTGCATACGAGGAGTATTTTCAACCCCATAGTTGTGAACCAAATTATGAAAATTGTTCTCATGTAACCTGCATAAGGGCCTCCTAGGGGGAAGCTCTCCTTGCACTTCATGATTCCCTTGATTGTTCGTCGGCCTCATAGCTTGATGGGGGTTCAGAGTAGTGGAGATGCCAGATAGCGTGCCCCTCTTCGAAGCCGGAGGTGGGACTCCGAGCGAGTCTCCTTCATCTTATTCCATGGCGGCCTCCTCGGTCCCCTCTCTCCTTAGTTTCATCTGCAGCAGCCAAGCATCATATTCTACGTTGTTGGAGGAGGAAGAAGACATCATGCCTGCCTTGGCAGATCTGATAGAAAACAACACGAAACAAGAATAGGGGATATTTCCGTTATGCAGTGGTCAAAACATCTGGGAGTATATATAAATAATTTTTATCTTGTAAAACAAGTATTCCAGAAGAAAACAGAGTTCGGAAGGCTCACGAGGTGCACACGAGGCACCAGGGACACGCCCTGGTACCTTGTGTGCACCTCATGGGCCTGCTCAGCTATTTCTTATTTTTGTATTTTTTCTAATATTCCAAAACTATCAGAAAATATTTTTGTGGAGTTTTTGGAGTCGATTTACTTCCCGTATCACATATCTATTCCTTTTTAGGTTCTGGAGTGTTCTGGCAGGTCTCTCTTATGTATTCCTCCGGTGTCATAGTTTGAATAATGTTAGTTTCAACATTAATAGGCGTACATGATATATAATGCTCAATTCTTTATCCACTAACCATCCTCGGATTGGTGCGTTTGGTGTTATTGATCTTAATAGATCTAGAACAATAAACTTCTTCGATGATATACGGTCCTTCCCATTTAGAGAGAATTTTTCCTGCAAAAAATCTTACACGAGAATTGTACAATAGAACATACTCACCCACTTTGAATTCATGTTTTTGTATTCTCTTGTCATGCCATCTTTTAACTTCTTTCTTTAAAAAACTTGGCATTTTCATAAGATTGGGTTGTCCATTCATCTAACGAGCTAATATCAAATAACCTCTTCTCACTGGCAAGTTTGAGATCATAATTGAGGTCTTTAATTGCCCAATATGCTTTATGTTCTAACTCAATAGGTAAATGACATGCTTTTCCATAGAGCATTTTACATGGAGACATGCCCATAGGATTTTTATAAGCAGTTCTATAAGCCCATGTGCATCATCAAGTTTCTTAGACCAATTCTTTCTAGATCTATTGACGGTCTTTTGCAAGATTAGCTTTATCTCTCTATTGGTAAATTCAACTTGACCACTAGATTGAGGATGGTAAGGAGATGCAATTCTATGGTTGACATCATATTTAGCAAGTAGTTTTTGGAATGCACTATGAATAAAATGTGAACCACCATCAGTCATTAAATATCTAGGGACTCCGAACCTTGGGAAATTAACTTCTTTAAGCATTTAATAGAAGTGTTATGATCAACACTACTAGTTGGAATAGCTTTTACGCACTTAGTAACTTAACCAACAAGACTAAAATAAAATATGTGTATACCCATTAGAGGAAGAAAAAGGACCCATATAATTGAATCCCCAAACATTAGATGGTTCAATAACAAGTGAATAATTCGTAGGAATTTCCTAATGTCTACCAATATTTCCAATTCTTTAACATTCATCACAAGATAAGACAACTAATTATGAGCATCCTTGAAAACAGTAGGCCAATAAAACTCAGATTGTAGTACCTTATGTGCAGTTCTATCTCCAGCATGGTGCCCTCCGTAAGCCTCGGAATGACACTTCCGTAGGATTTGTTCTTGTTCATGCTCCGGTATACAATGTCTAATAATACCATCTACTCCTTCTTTACAAAGATGTGGGTTATCCCAGAAGTAATGTCTTAAATCAAAGAAGAACTTTTTCTTTTCGTTGGTATGTGAAACTAGGTGGTATAAATTTAGCAATGATGTAATTAGCATAGTCTACATACCAAGGAGTATTACAAGAGGCATTTATAACAGCTAGTTGTTCATCAGGAAAACTATCATCAATAGGTAGTGGGTCGTCAAGAATATTTCCCAATCTAGATAGATTATCAGCTATGGGATTCTCAGCTCCCTTCCTATCAGTAATATGCAAATCAGATTCTTGTAGCAGTAGAACCCACCTAATGAGTCTAGGTTTAGCATCTTTCTTCTCCATAAGGTATTTAATAACATCATGATCGTTGTGAACAATTACTTTAGAATCAACTATGTAAGATTTGAATTTATCACATGCAAACACAACTGCTAAAAATATTTTTCGGTAGTAGCATAATTTCTTTGAGCACTATCTAGAGTTTTACTAGCATAATGGATAACATTTAATTTCTTATCAACTCTTTGTCCTAGAACAACACCAACAACATAATCACTAGCATCACACATAATTTCAAAAGGAAAGTTCGAATTAGGTTGTTGAACAATAGGTGCAGAAGTTAAGGCTTTCTTAAGTGTTCCAAAGGCTTCTACACAATCATCATAAAAAACAAATGGAACATCTTTTTGCAATAGATTAGTAAAAGGCCTAGAAATTTTAGAGAAATCTTTAATAAACCTTCTATACAAACCAACATGACCAAGGAAACTTCTTATACCTTCAATATCTTTAGGACATGGCATTTTCTCAATTGCATCAACTTTAGCTTTGTCAACTTCAATACCTCTTTCGGAGATTTTATGTCCCAAGACAATACCTTCGTTCACTATAAAGTGGCACTTCTCCCAATTCAAGACAGATTAGTTTCTTCACATCTCTGCAAAACTCGATCAAGGTTGCTTAAGCAATCATCAAACTAAGTCCCATAAACGGAGAAATCATCCATGAAAACCTCAACGATCTTTTCACAAAAATCAGAGAATATAGCAGCCATACATCTTTGAAAGGTAGTGGGTGCATTACATAAACCAAAATACATACGTCGATAAGCATAAGTTCCAAAAGGGCAAGTAAAATTAGTTTTCTCTTGATCTTCCGGTGATACAGGTATTTGAAAGAAACCAGAATATCCACCAAGAAAGCAAAAGTGTCTGTGCTGAGATAGTCTAACATTTGATCCATAAAAGGCAAGGGTTAATGATCTTTTCTAGTAGCTTTGTTTAATTTTTGAAAATCAATTACCATCCTATAACCAGTTACAATTCTTTGTGGAACGAGTTCATTTTTATCATTAGGAATAACGGTAATGCCTCCTTTCTTAGGAACATAATGAACGGGGCTTACCCATCTACTATCAGCTATGGGATAAATTATACCTGCTTCTAGAAGCTTTAATATTTCAGTTCTTACCACATCCTTCGTCTTAGGATTGGATTGTCGTTGGTGATCGACGACTGGTTTAGCATCAGGTTCCATATTAATCTTATGCTGACATAGAGTGGGACAAATCCCCTTAAGATCATCAAGAGTATATCCAATAGGGGCATGGTGCTTCTTCAGAGTTTTTAATAATCTATTTTCTTCATGCTCTGAAAGGTTAGCACTAATAATAAAAAGATATATCTTCTCTTCGGCAAGATAAGCATATTTCAATGTATCAGGCAATTGTTTTAATTCAAAAAAGGATCACCTTTGGGTGGTGGAGGTCCTCCAAGAGTTTTAGCAGGCAAATTATGTTTTAGGATAGGTGGTTGATCAAAGAATATCTTATCTATTTCATTTCTTTCATTCATATGCATATCATTTTCATGATCTAGCAAATATTGTTCTAACAGATCAGTAGGAGATACGACAATAGAATCAAGACCAATAATTTCATCTTTACTAGGCAACTTTTTATCATGAGTTTTTCTATGGAATTTAGAGAAATTAAACTCATGAGACACATCAATCTTAGCATTAATGGTGTTCAAGAAAGGTCTATCAAATATAAAGGGACAAAAATCATCTTGTGGAGAACCAATAACTAGAAAATCAGGAGGGTATTTTATTTTACCACACAAGACTTCAACATCTCTAACAATCCCAAGTGGTGAAATAGTATCTCTATTAGCAAACTTAATAGTAACATCAATATATTCTATCTCAACACGTGCAATATCATTCATAATTTCTTGATATAAGGTAAAAGGGAATATCACTCACACTAGCACTGAAATCACATAAGCCATGATAATAGTGATCTCCTATTTTAACTGAGACAACAGGCATGCCAACGACATGTTTATTCTTGTCTTTAGGATCGGGTTTAGCAATTCTAGCGGCTTCACCACAAAAGTAAATAACATGTCGTCTATATTATCAACCAAGAGATCTTTAACCATAGCAACATTAGGTTCAACTTTAATTTGTTTAGAGGGTATAGGTGCTCTAATATTACTTTTGTTAACCATAGTTGAAACTTTACCATGTTCCTTTATCCTAACAGGAAAAAGTGGTTTCTCAATATAAGCGGTAGGCACAACTGGATCAACATTGTTAATCATAGTTTCATCTTTAACTATAACGGGTTCTTCAATCTTTTCTTTAATATGGGGATGATATTTAGAACACTTATCCTTAGGGAGATCAACATGGGTAGAAAATGATTCACAAAAGGAAGCCACTATCTCAGAGTCAAGTCCATATTTAGTGCTAAACTTATGAAAAACATTTGTATCCATACAAGATTTAACACAATCGAACTCAGTATTATACCCGACTCATTACCTTTGTCGATTTCCCGATCTTTAGAGTTGCGTTTAATTCTTTCTAGAAGATCCCATCTGAATTCAATAGTTTTCTTCATAAAGGCGCCAGTCGAGGAAGAATCGAGCATGGTTTGATTATTATGAGAAAGTCGAGCATAAAAAAATCCGTAAGATAATTTCTCTTGAGAGCTCATGACTGGGGCATGTGTACATCATGAACTTAAGCCTCCCCAAGCTTGAGCGATGCTTTCTCCTACACGAGGCCAAAAATTATATATATAATTCCAATCATGATGAACTAGATGCATAGGATAAAACTTTTGATGAAATTCCAATCTCAGTCGGTTCCAATCGCATGTTCCAATATCATCACATAGGCTATACCATGTTGATACATCTCCGTCGTATCTACTTTTCCAAACACTTTTGCTCTTCTTTTGGACTCTAATTTGCATGATTTGAATGAAACCAACCCGGACTGACGATGTTTTCAGCATAATTGCCGGTGTTGTTTTTGTGCAGAAATCCAAGCTCTCGGATTGGCCTGAAAATTTATGGAGAATTTTTGTGGAATATATAAAAAATACTGGTGGAAAAATATACCAGAGGGGCGCCACCCAGGAGCTAAAAGCTCAGGGGGCGCGCCCACTCCCCCAGGGCACACCCTACGTGCTTGTGCCCCCTGGACCTCCGGTAACCCTAACTCCTACTCCATATTGCTACATCTTGAGCACTGCGTTGGTTTTCCCTTGAAGAGGAAAGGGTGATGCAGCAAAGTAGCGTAAGTATTTCCCTCAGTTGTTGAGAACCAAGGTATCAATCTAGTAGGAGGCTCCTCACAAGTCCCTCGTACCTACACAAACAAACAAGAAGCTTGCAACCAACGCGATAAAGGGGTTGTCAATCCCTTCACGGCCACTTGCGAAAGTGAGATAATAAGATAAGATAAATATTTTTGATATAGATTGGAATGTAAAGATTGCAAAATAAAGTAGAAAGGAAACTTGTATGATGGAAGATAGACCCGGGGGCCATAGGTTTCACTAGTGGCTTCTCTCAAGATAGCATAAGTATTACGGTGGGTGAACAAATTACTGTCGAGCAATTGATAGAAAAGTGCATAGTTATGATATTATCTAGGCATGATCATGTATATAGGCATCACGTCCGCAATAAGTAGATCGACTCCTACCTGCATCTACTACTATTACTCCACACATCGACCGCTATCCAGCATGCATCTAGTGTATTAAGTTCATAAGAACAGAGTAACGCATTAGGCAAGATGACATGATGTAGAGGGATAAACTCAAGCAATATGATATAAACCCCATCTTTTTATCCTCGATGGCAACAATACAATACGTGCCTTGCTGCCCCTACTGTCACTGGGAAAGGACATCGCAAGATTGAACCCTTAGCTAAGCACTTCTCCCATAGCAAGAAAGATCAATCTAGTAGGCCAAACCAAACTGATAATTCGAAGAGACTCTCGAAGATAACCGATCATATATAAAAGAATTCAGAGGAGATTCAAATATTTCTCATAGATAAACTTGATCAAAAACCCATAATTCATCGGATCTCGACAAACACGCCGCAAAAAGAGTTACATCGAATAGATCTCCAAGAAGATCGAGGAGAACTTTGTATTGAGATTCAAAGAGAGAGAGGAAGCCATCTCACGGGTATGTGATAAACTACTCACAACTCATCGGAGAGGCTATGGTGTTGATGTAGAAGCCCTCCATGATCGATTCCACGTCCGGCGGAGCGCCCGAAAAGGCTCCAAGATGGGATCTCACGGGTACAGAAGGTTGCGGCGGTGGAAATAGGTTCTCGTGGTGCTCCTCGATGTTTTCAGGGTATGCAAGTATATATAGGCGAAAGAAGTCGGTCAGGGGAGCCACGAGGGGCCCACGAGGGTGGGGGGTGTGCCCACCCCCCTAGGGCACGCCTGGGACCCTCGTGGCTGCCTCGGCTGCTTCTTGATGTCCACTCCAAGTCTCCTTGATTGCGTATGTTCCAAAAAGATCGCCCCCGAAGGTTTCATTCAGTTTGGACTCTGTTTGATATTCCTTTTCTTCAAAACACTGAAATAGGCAAAAAAACAGCAATTCGGGCTGGGCCTCCGGTTAGTAGGTTAGTCCCAAAAATGATATAAAAGTGTAAAGTAAAGCCCATAAACATCCAAAACGGGTAATATAATAGCATGGAACAATAAAAAATTATAGATACGTTGGAGACGTATCAAGCATCCCCAAGCTTAATTCCTGCTCGTCCTCGAGTAGGTAAATGATAAAAAGGAGAACTTTTGATGTGGAATTCTACTTAGCATATTTCTCAATGTAATTTTCTTTATTGTGGAATGAATGTTCAGATCCAAATGATTCAAGATAAAAGTTCATATTAACATAAAAATAGTAATACTTCAAGCATACTAACAAAGTAATCATGTCTTATCAAAATAACATAGCCAAAGAAAGCTTATCCCTACAAAATCATATAGTTAGACTACGCTTTATTTTCATCACACAAAATACTCCAATCATGCACAACCCCGGTTTCAGCCAAGCAATTGGTTCATACTTTTTAATGCGCTTCAGCTTTTTCAACTCTCACGCAATACATGAGCGCAAGCCATGGATATAGCACTATATGTGGAATAGGATGGTGGTTGTGAAGAAGACAAAAAGGGAGAAGATAGTCTCACATCAACTAGGCGTATCAACGGGCTATGGAGATGCCCATTAATAGATATCAATGTGAGTGAGTAGGGATTTCCATGCAACCGATGCACTAGAGCTATAAATGTATGAAAGCTCAATAAAATAAACTAAGTGGGTGTGCATCCAACTTGCTTGCTTACGAAGACCTAGGGCATTTTGAGGAAGCCCATCATTGGAATATACAAGCCAAGTTTTATAATGAAAAATTCCCACTAGTATATGAAAGTGACAACATATGAGACTGTATATCATGAAGATCACGGTGCTACTTTGAAGCACAAGTGTGGAAAAAGGATAGTAACATTGTCCCTTCTCTCTTTTCTCTCATTTTCTTGTGGGCTTCTTTGGCCTCTTTTTTTATTTGGGATTCTTTGGCCTCTTTTATTTCCGGAGTCTCATCCCGACTTGTGGGGGAATCATAGTCTCCATCATCCTTTCCTCACTTGGGACAATGCTCTAATAATGAAGATCATCACACTTTTATTGATTTACAACTCAATACTTAGAACAAAATATGACTCTATGTGAATGCCTCCAGTGGTGTACCGGATATGCAATGAATCAAGAGTGACATATATGAAAGAATTATGAAGGTGGCCTTGCCACAAATACGATGTCAACTACATGATCATGCAAAAACAATAAGACAATGATGGAGCGTGTCATAATAAACGGAACGGCGGAAAGTTGCATGGCAATATATCTCGGAATGGCTATGGAAATGCCATAATAGGTAGGTATGGTGGCTGTTTTGAGGAAGGTAAATGGTGGGTGTATAATACCGGCGAAAGTTGCGCGGCATAAGAGAGGCTAGCAATGGTGGAAGGGTGAGAGTGTGTAATCCATGGACTCACATTAGTCATAAATAACTCATATACTTATTACAAAAGTTTATTAGCCATCAAAGCAAAGTACTACTACGCATGCTCCTAGGGGAAGGATTGGTAGGAGTTAACCATCACGCGATCCCGACCTCCACACATAAGGAAGGCAATCAAAAGAGCACCACATGCAATAAATTTGTTACACAACTTTTACCATATGTGCATTCTATGGGACTTCCCACTTTAATGCAAGTATTTCTCAATTTCATAATTACCCCACTAGCATGACTCTAACATTACCACCTTTATATCTCAAAATAATTATCAAGTATCAAATTCATCATAGTATTTTAATGCACTCTCTATGATAGTTTTTATTATACCCAACTTGGATGCCCATCATTCTAGGACCAATTTTATAACCATAGAAAATACCATGCTGTTCTAAAATACTCTCAAAATAATATAAGTGAAGTATGAAACACTAATTAAGGTACTGTAATGAATTCATTCTTTATTTATATTGGTGTTAAACGTACTGTATTCCAACTTCTCTATGGTTCATACCCCACGGTACTAGCCATAGATTCATCAAAATAAGCAAACAACACACGAAAAACAGAATCTATAAAAACAGAACAGTCTATAGCAATCTGTAACTTTAGAATAATTATGGAACTCTAAAACTCCTACCAAAATACGAAGTCCTAGGAAATTTGTATATTGATCTACTTCAAAAAGAATCAACTAAAAACCATGTTTCTATGATTTACTAAAATTATTATCGTGCGTGCAGAAGTGTCTGTTTTTCAGCAAGATCAAATTAACTATCACCGTAGGTTATCCTATAGGTTCTACTTGGCACAAACACTAATTAAAACATAAAACCACATATAAACAGAATCTAGATGATTTATTTGTTACTAAACAGAATCAAAAATCAAGAAACAAAAATAAAATTGGGTTGCCTCCCAACAAGCGCTATCGTTTAACGCCCCTAGCTAGGCATAAAAGCAAGAATAGATCTTAGTATTGCCATCTTTGGTATTCAACTCTTCAATAGAACACTTATAACCCTTAGGAGTTTCTTTCTTTTTAGTAATGATTAAACTCATAGGCAAGAAATCAAGAGATCCGTTTGTAGCAAAAGGTTCCTTAACGCAAGCGAAAAAGTTGGGATGAACACTTATTGATTTGAGATCCGCATTTTCCTTACTAGAAGATTCACCCTTATTTTTAAGAACATACATTCATTTGGAAATTATGGTAGGAGGAGTTGGAGTATTTTTCCCGGATGAAAAGGCAGTCCCTAAGTTGGTAATAATATCCTCAAGTTTACCGATTCTCGTAGAATCTTGATCTATTCTTTCGTTAACAATAGGTTCTTTATCATTAAAACTTTTCAGAGTTACTCCAACCTTAGATCCATATTGGGTAATTTTATTGTGGATCTTTTTATCCAAATTTTCAATTAACTCAATAGTGGCAACTTTATTTTCAATAATTTCAAGCCTTTGCATCACATGTTCTAGAGTTAAGATAGTTCCATTAAGCAAGAGAGGAGGTGGACCAAACAAATCTAACATAGCATTATAAGCATCAAAAGTGTGGCTACCCAAGGAATTTCCTCCAGTAATGGCATCAAGAATACATCTATACCAAGGAGTAATGCCTACATAAAAATTGCGAAGAAGAATGGAAGTAGATTGCTTCCTAGTAGATCTATTTTGAGCATTGCAAATTCTATTCCAAGCATCTTTTAGATTTTCTCCCTCCCTTTGTTTAAAATTAAGAACTTCATGATCGGGAGTACTAACGATGATAGGAGGACTAGCCATGATACACGAGCGCAGAAGGGGCAAGAGAGGCGAACAGAAAAGAGAGGGCAAATAAAACGGCAAGGGTGAAGTGGGGGAGAGGAAAACGAGAGGCAAATGGCAAATAATGTAATGTGAGGGAGATGAGTTTGTGATGGGTACTTGGTATGTCTTGACTTGAGCGAAGACCTCCCCGGCAACGGCGCCAGAAATCCTTCTTGCTACCTCTTGAGCACTGCATTGGTTTTCCCTTGAAGAGGAAAGGGTGATGCAGCAAAGTAGTTGTATTTCCCTCAGTTTTTGAGAACCAAGGTATCAATCCAGTAGGAGGCTCCTCAAAAGTCCCTCGTACCTACACAAACAAACAAGAACCTCGCAACCAACGAGATAAAGGGGTTGTCAATCCCTTCACGGCCACTTGCAAAAGTGAGATCTGATAGAGATAATAAGATAAGATAAATATTTTTGGTATTTTTATGATATAGATTGGAAAGTAAAGATTGCCAAATAAAGTAGATAGGAAACTTATATGATGGAAGATAGACCCGGGGGCCATAGGTTTCACTAGTGGCTTCTCTCAAGATAGCATAAGTATTACGGTGGGTGAACAAATTACTGTCGAGCAATTGATAGAAAAGTGCATAGTTATGAGATTATCTAGGCATGATCATGTATATAGGCATCACGTCCGCAATAAGTAGATCGACTCCTTCTTGCATCCACTACTATTACTCCACACATTGACCGCTATCCAGCATGCATCTAGAGTATTAACTTCATAAGAACAGAGTAACACATTAGGCAAGATGACATGATGTAGAGGGATAAACTCATGCAATATGATATAAACCCCATCTTTTTATCCTCGATGGTAACAATACAATACGTGTCTGGCTGGCCCTGCTGTCACTGGGAAAGGACACCGCAAGATTGAACCCAAAGCTAAGCACTTCTCTCATTGCAAGAAAGATTATTCTAGTAGGCCAAACCAAACTGATAATTCGAAGAGACTTGTGAAGATAACCAATCATACATAAAAGAATTCAGAGGAGATTCAAATATTTCTCATAGATAAACTTGATCATAAACCCACAATTCATCGAATCTCGACAAACACACTGCAAAAAGAGTTACATCGAATAGATCTCCAAGAAGATCGAGGAGAACTTTGTATTGAGATTCAAAGAGAGAGAAGAAGCCATGTAGCTAATAACTATGGACCCGAAGGTCTGTGATAAACTACTTACAACTCATCGAAGAGGCTATGGCGTTGATGTAGAAGCCCTCCGTGATCGATTCCCCCTCCGGCGGAGCGCCGGAAAAGGCTCCAAGATGGGATCTCACGGGTACAGAAGGTTGCGTCGGTGGAAATAGGTTTTCATGGTGCTCCTCGGTGTTTTCAAGGTATGCAAGTATATATAGGTGAAAGAAGTCGGTCAAGGGAGCCACGATGGGCCCACGATGGTGGGGGCGCGCCTGGCACCCTCGTGGCCGCCTCGGCTGCTTCTTGACATCCAGTCCAAGTCTCCTGGATTGCGTTTGTTCCAAAAAGATCGCTCTCGAAGGTTTCATTCCGCTTGGACTCCGTTTGATATTCATTTTATTCGAAACACTAAAATAGGCAAACAAACAACAATTCGGGTTGGGCCTCCGGTTAGTAGGTTTGTCCCAAAAATGATATAAAAGTGTAAAGTAAAGCCCATAAACATCCAAAGCGGGTAATATAATAGCATGGAACAATCAAAAATTATATATACATTGGAGACGTATCACATATATACCTATTGGCCAAGCCTCTTGTTTTTCATCAGGAGCACTGATCTAGAGTCCCTTCGAGGCTCCGGAGGGTAGATTCAACGCCTTCATCATCATCAACCTTCCTCCATCACCAATTTCATGATGCTCACTGCCGGGAGTGAGTAATTACTTCGAAGGTTTGCTGGACGATGATGAGTTGGATGAGATCTATCATGTAATTGAGTTAGTTTTGTTAGGGCTTGATCCCTAGTATCCACTATGTTCTGAAACTGATGTTGCTATGACTTTGCTATCCTTAATGCTTGTCACTAGGGCCTGAGTACCATGATTTCAGATCTGAACCTATTATGTTTTCATGAATATATGTGTGTTCTTGATCCTACCTTGCAAGTTTTATGCACCTATTACGTGTTATGATCCGCATACCCCAAGGTGACAATAATTGGGATTCTTTCCAGTGATTAACGTAGTTTGAGGAGTTCATGTATTCACTAAGTGCTATGATACGCAAGCCATGTACCCAAAGAGCCCACACGTTAGTGGAAGAACAACGCGGTGTTGTATGTCAGAGTCGAGGGCGCCACTTGTTGCACACCTGGCTGAACACGCGTCCTTGCCGCATTCAAATGCCTCCATGAAACCCGCCCGTGTGGAAGCCGAGAAACCCTCTCTGGACACACGTCCATTCATGACCAGGCCGGCATTAAATGCAACGCCGGCCGAGCTCCTCCCGTCCATCGTCTATTTAATCTCCTATTCAAACGAGGCAAATACCGGCCAAGAATCGCACACCTCCGCCGCTCCCCTATCTCCTCCTTCACTATTTTGTCCACTATTACAATGGCTTATGAAGAGTAGTTATCCTGCATCCAAGTCGGCTGGGTGGCCCGCCGAGCCCGCCGGATATGAGCTATGCAGCTCGCTGATCCACCTCCCTCCCCTCGCCCGGCGGAGTCAGTTGCCGCCTCAAGCCGGCGCGCAGTTCAGCAACTCACCGCTCCAGGCCAGCTCGATGAGGAGCGGCACACGAGCGTCGTTGCTGCCGTCCACGCCACCGCCTAATACCGCGCCTCCCGTGTCTGCGACCGCGTCTCCCATTTCTGTGGCCGAGACTCCCATGCCGTCGGCCGCGGCATGCAAGCAGCGACAGAAGCCGGGTGCGCGGAGAGAGACGAGTCGGTGGCCAGCGCCTCCACGTCCGCCACCATCATCGAGGAGAAGTAGAACATGGGAGGCCACTACCGCTTGGGTCCCATGAAGGCCACCGTGGAGGCGACGCTGGCGTACATAGCAGGTGTCTTGCCGGATCCTTTTGTTGAAAGGACCTTCGTCGACCCCGGATGGGCTCCACGGAAGCGGAGAAGCCCCCTTCCACCATCATCTTGGGCATCGGCTAATGATATCAGTTTGGCAGTGGGGAAGCGAGCCGTCCTTTACGCTGAAGCATATACCTCCGGGGCTCCCGGCAGTCCGGTGATCGTGCTGTCGGACATGAGGAACACAAATGGATCGGCGGACGACCATATAGGCCAGGTATTATATACATGTGCTGTCCAGAACTAGCACCGCGTAGTTCATTTGAATGTAATGAAATCCGTCATGTTTGTATGAAAATCCAGTATTTTATATGATTTCCGTCATTGTTTATATGAAATATCACCGTGTTTGCACGAATTTCGTCCGGTTGGTTGAGTTGTTGTCATAATGTGCGCGGCTACGATTGGATGGTGTAATTTGCGGGTCGCCTGTCGGTCTAGGGCCGGCTCGGGCGGCGTGGTGGGACAAAAAAAGCACAGCTTGTGCGAGCTCGTCTCCAACGTGCGCGCTGGAGGATGCATGAGCACCCGAGCCATTCCTCGTTCATTGGTGGCAAAGGCACCGGTGGACAAAAGGGTCGCCAATATTTTGGCTACCCCGGGCAAGATCCAAACAACCCCCCCCCAGCAGATTCAAATCCCTCGTTCGCCGTGAAATTTTGCCATGTGTTGTTTTCATGGACTAGCAAGATGCCCGTGCATTGAACGGAACATCAAGATGCATTTTTTTTTACAAAACACCTGTTGTGATTGACCCATGCAAGAGTAATACCATGTGTAAAACTAATGATATCTCGAGAATTTTATCAGAAAAATGGTATCTCGAGAATTTTATCGGAAAAATTGTATCTCGAGAAAGATGAGAGATAAGGTGAGGAGGAGTGGGGCGTGGTTGTGACTGGTGGTCGGACTGGGCGGAGGCATGGGGATGGACGGCGCATTATGTCTAGGTTTGTATCTCTCTCACACACACCCACGTAGGTGGGGGACGTGCACGAAGAGAAGAGGTGCACGCACGACGCACGTACTCTCGTCTCTTTCCCAACCACACCTGTGCGGGTACACGGTGGAGCTCATTTCTGTATGAAAAGGCAGCCTACGAGAAGCTTGCTTAGTACGCCGTTTCCCCCGCCCACGGGTGCGGTGGCTCGAAGGATGAGGTGAAGCTTGCTTACTAGTACACCTTACGCCCGCTCCCTCGCCCACGCGCACGGTGGCTCGCAGGACGAGGAGAAATTTTTACTATCCCTCCGTTTACTTCTCGTCCCTACCTTGGTTAGAGAAACTAGTCATCGACCCGTGCTACTGCACGGGCTAGCATAAAAAACATACTCATTAAGCTTTAAGTATTATGACTACAATATCATTTCACAATATTCCTTTTTATCCATGTTAAAAATTATTACTCCATTAAACTCCTCAATTTATTATCAACCTTATGTATTCTAAATTCCTCAGTTATTATTGACCTTACGAATCCTAATTTGGTAGGTGCCTTGATGATTAAATAAATATTGTTCTGATATCAACATGTCAAGTTTATGAGAAGGGGTACAATATAATGTCCAAGAAGAGCTTCAACTAATTTGCATCACTATTCCTATTGACTTTGATAGAATGTATGGAAGCATCATACCAATAATCCAGTATTAAAAAAATCACAAAATGAATGTATCGTAAAAAAAATTCTGCACCAATTATGACAACGAATTTGGGCTTCTGGAAAAAATATAGGCTGTTAGAAATGTATAATTTTATGTATAATACTGATTTCCCTTTTCTAAAAATATCCATGTTTGCAGTTCCATTAGTGAAAAAGAATGAAAAACATATCCAGAATCGGGTCGTTAAATTTCTAATTTAGATCAGACATCCAATTGTACAAATTATTGAACTGTATGCAAACTCAACAACAATGTTAATGTCTTCTCAACTGAGGCTAGTAAAACTGAATAGATTCCCTAGAAGATGGAATTCTTTAATCTAAAGGAATATAAGATAGTGATTTCATTCTGATCAATAATGCATGCACAAATTAGAAATAATTCAGTCAGCTAATGAGAACTACTATGTGCATAAAATCTGTAAATGGTTGCTTGACAAAAATGTACCGTAAGAAGTTGCCAATCTTTAAGGTAGATAGATAACTGAGAACATATTAGTGACACCACAGATAAGAAGAACAACCTTTAATCAGCTACATAGAGAGATATTTGTTTGGCATTATATTCTTATAACTGCACAAAATATGGTTGTAAGATGTATCTTCTTGTGAAGAATTACTAATTTGTTCCAACATAGGTTTGACACTTTAACGTACTTGTATAGATGTAACTCTCGCGATATATTAGCATGACTGTGAATGGTTGTCCTTGATGAAATATTGAATTATATTAACTATGGTGTGATTAACAAACCTTAATTTTTTTTGTTAATGATAAAAGATAGGTACTCATGTATACTATTTGAATGTAGGAAAATAAATCTCTACCTAATAATAAAGCAAATTGGGTTTCGGCGGTCCGTCACGCACTTTTGCAGAAAACCCCCTGCGTTTTCTATGAATTAACCCGCAGTACTCACTTAAGTCATAACCGAACCGTTATTTTACCTTTTTACGAAAACACCCCTGACATATTAGATAATTCACCCGCCGATCATATATAAGTCAAACACGTGTTTTTTCTAAATTATCCATATCTTTTAAACCGTAACTCCGATTTTAACATGTTATATATGAAAATTGATTAGAAAAATGTGTAGAATCTGAATATGATGTTATTTTGTTTGTTAAATATTTTTTTAAATATTATTTTGAAAGATATTTAAGTCAAACAAATATTTTTCTTAATTATCCATATCTATTAAATCGTAACTCTGATTTTAACATGTTATATATGAAATTTGAATAGAAAAATATGTAGAATTTGAATATGATGTTATTTTTACCTATTAAATATTTTAAAATTTTATTTCAAAAGCAAACTTGTAACCTATAGGGCACATCCGTTTTTCTTTCGTACCGCGACGATCTGGATTGCAAATAAACAACCACTAAAATCATAGAGACGAAAGAAAACATCGATAACCACACATGAGCACCTCTGAACAAACTGGCAGGGGAAAAACAACATTCAATCACACTTTGGTTTGTATGAACACTGAGGCCACTGAAGGTGAGAAGGAGGATAAGCGGCAACGAAAAAATGATGCCTCGCTAAAATAAAGGGCATGAACATATTATGGTTATTGGGTTAAGAGTGTGTGTGTTATTTTTTTCTCCCGTTGCAACGCACGGGCTCTTTTGCTAGTTAGAATAACATGCCCGGATACTGGATGTGGTAGACACTTTATACATCCTTCAAATTATTTCAGTAAGAAAAAACAGTTCGTACATAAAGAACACACCCTATTCCAAGAGACTTTAGAAACTGAGAATTATAGAAAAAAATAGTTGGATTGTAAGAAGACACAACTTAACGCATTTTGAATTTGAAGTAAGCGAATAGGTATAAAACTTTAGATCTTAGATAGTCTAGATGTATTGCATCGTTGATGGTCTTCGGTGAAAATTGTGGTTCCATGTTTAATCGCATAGTACATGGTAGTATTCTGACTTGGGGAATATGAATATGAAGTATACGCATGACGTTTGTCCGTACTGAAAGGATTGAAATCATATATTTTAAAGCCACACACGAATAGGTTTGAGAACAAATAAATAGACATGTTAGTACATTTTTTTAGTGAATATGAATCTTGTGAATACAGAATTAAACTATCACATCTATTATGATGTACAATTATTGATTTTCATAGGCCTTCATTTTTCTGAACTCATATTAGAATCAACGACATTGTTGTATTATTTATCTGGTACATGGAAAAGGGGACATTTTCTAACGTGGAATATTAATTTTGATATTCAACATTAAATATGAACATATAGCTCATCAATCATCAACCGTGAGCATGTGGTGATTCATCCTTGCACGAAGAGGTATTGCACATATATTCTGACATATATTAGAAGGTATACCAAGGAAACAAAGGGAAGACATGTATTAGTGGCACATCTATAGGTGTAATCTTAATTAAGGAGTGCAGTGGTAATTAAAAGCCAATGAGAGAAATACATATGTACCTTGAATAACCTCAGCACAGCTTGCCCCTCACTCGTAAAGTCTAATGTATCTCAAATATAAAGCTACTAATTATGGGTCTCCACATACCTATAGCTAGAGTTGTACACATGGGTCTTTTGTCTTGGCCAATGTACAGTGACGTTCCTGCAGTTGTTGATTCATCGACCCTGGTGACTCTGCCGAACGTCCAATCGTAGATCACAGATCGACTTGTTGTCCAGCTAATCATGTTACTGGAAAGAGATTACGAAGCAAAAAATTACATGAAAATTGAAAAGAGATAGCTGATCAGAATAGTTGGACATGTGCTGTTGGTGAGCAACAGATCTATTCTGTAATACAGCAATATTAGCAGTTTATCTTTCTTTCTCTCTGCATTGATCCTTGCCGGATTATTTTCTTCAAATTAATTTCCTTCGGTACCCCTCCACAAGAACCATGTTAGAGACTACTCTGCGGGTTTAAAAATTGATGCTCGATTTTCTCAAGAACCATGGGAGGAAACTTCTAGAAAAATGAGATGACTGAGAGATGAACAGCCTTGATTGGATTTTACCTTTATTTAACATCAATTACACCCTGTTTGGAAGATTGAACCTGAGAATAGCTGGAAAGTGCATGCGGCAAGTTGGATGAGTTGTGGTAGGAGTCTCCGAGGACATGCTGATGACAGGAGACGACGAAGGCAAGGAGACCAAATATAGCAGGACACCACCATGGTATTTCCTTTCGTGGGAAACGGGGAGAGAGACGCACAGATTCCTTTTATATTTTGTTTACCTTCTATCAGATTATCATTTTTTCCCTTCATGCTAGAAACGTTAAGAGGCCAAGGGGAAGAAGGCAGAGAAGGAGCGTATACCTTTTTATTGCCTTCACGGGACACCACGATGGTATTTCCTTTTGTGGGAAACGGGGAGAGAGACGCATAGATTCCTTTTGTATTTTGTTACCTTCTATCAGAATATCTTTTTTTCCTTCATGCTAGAAACGTTAAGAGACCAAGGGAAAGAAGGCAGAAAAGGAGCGTATACCTTTTTATTGCGTTCACGCTAGAAAAGGTAAGAGACCAAGGGGAATAAGGCTGAGATGGAAAACCGTTCATGTTACTTCATCAAACGGCTATGGACATATTATTTATTAATTCTACGGACGTTATTTCGTAACTGCTAGGATTAACGTGGTAACTCGGATAGTGCCTCCAATTAGTAAATATAAGATTATCATATTGTTTGGAATATATGTCCTTTAGTACTCCCTCCATTTACTTATACAAGGCCACTATAAAAAATACATTTTGCATCTATACAAGGCCACAAATAGTAATCGATACAAAAGTTACTACTCCCTCCTTTCCAGTTTATGGCTCAATTTCAAAATCTCTCCAACAAAGATAGACGGTGAGTGGTGGAATTAATTTCATAGTTTGCACAAGTAATTAGTACTCTCATTTTTCTCAAGAAGTCATGTTACTGAGGCATTAATTAGAATGAATGCATGCATGACCACTAAATTTTCATGAACTTCTACATGCATTGGTGAGTTTTCTCTTGACACTGCTCGCATCGGGTGATTTAACGCACCTCAAAATCTAACATGTGATGGTACTACTACTAGTAGAATTGAGACTTATAAAACGGAAAAACGATATTTTTAGATGAGCCCTATAAACCAGAAAGGAGGGAGTAGTAAGTAGTACTTCCTCCATAGTGGGTACGTACTCCGTAAAATTAGATTTTCCCAAAACTAAGTCGCTCAACCTTTATTTGCTTGTTTCCCTTCCTGCCTCCTTGCCTCAAACAGACTATGCCAAACTCCCATGCCTGCCACGCGGGAAAAGATCCGCCCTCGCCTTTTTTAGTCCGGGTTTGTATCGATGGATCGCGCGAAGCAACAAAAACCAAACCGTGTCTTGTAATCCCCCGTCGACGTTCGCTTTCATGAATTCTGTACTTCCCCTCGCCGACATGTGGGACATATAGCAACCGGGTCGACGTGTCATGCACCAAATAATAGTGCAGAACAGTAGGGGGACGCACCCTAGTCGTACCGCCCCAGTAGTAGTAATGAGCAATGAGACGTCAAATCACAATGCCGCACCTTCCCAGACGGATGAAGCAGCCATTATTTCACACTTCGCTTCGCCATCATCTCCTTCAAGAAAACCACGTAGTATTGCTTCTGCCATTGTTCTGCCTCAAGAGGGACACACGCATTGCCTTGGTACATCATGACACGTGGGACCACATGACAGGCCATGCTCCCCCACCCATCTCTCGGTAAAATCACCTCATTTTTACAACTTCCTCTGTATCGGTTTACAGGGCATGCACGTCGTTCTAGGTTGAGAATTTAACTGGCTATATATGTGATGAACAGTATATGTTTAGAAACTACATCAGCTTAAGAATCCAATGATATACTTCTTGTGACATAGTAACTCATATTTAGTTAGTCAAATGGATGACCTAGAATTGCGTGCATGCCCTATAAATCGAGACGGAGAGGGTAGTACAATACATATCTTTTTAGATCAGTATAGTCGGGATTCACCAAGGAGCAAATCCAAGTGGTAGGCTGCTCCTGTCGTGTTGGCGTAGCAACTCAAGCAGGGTCAGTCCACACACGAAGTGGCGACACACTTAACAGGACCCCTTTGGCCGACATGTGGCTCATCCACCGTCTTGTTCCATGTGCGATGCACCAAATTACAGTTTGGTGCAGCGGTTGGACTTGGAGGCACCCTGGTTGTAGCGCTGCAGTAGTAGTAAATGAGAGATGAGGGGTCAAATCACAAAGCCCTACCTTTCCCGCATTAAGCTGGATGGACGAAGCAACCATCATTTCACTCTAGGGCGCAAGAGCATAAAGAAAAGATAAAACCAATGATGCGTGCGGCAGCTGCCTAGGGCACCCTAGGGTAGGGGCCCCCACTACAAATCCTTTTTTTGAAAGTGCCTCCACTACAAATCCGCTTCTCCCTCGTCCTCTTGAAGAAAACCGATGATGCGTGCGGTGGTAGGGTTTGTAGGAGTACTACGGCGTGCGGGGCCACATCATAGTAAACGGGAGAGGGATTGAGTTCGAGTCGACGCCTTAATATGCGTGGGCTGCTTGGTTTTATGGGAACGAGGCAGCATTTTGGGTTCGGGGACCAGTGGAGATATACGTACAAAAAATTGTGGACGTAGGTTCGACCGAAAGGCAATGATGCATGGGCCCTGCATTTTGATATACCTGCAGCTGCGTGAAATTTGCTACTCTACTCAAAACTAGTAAGGTACACATGCATTGAACGCATGAGATTTGGAAACCAAATTATGAATAAATACACACTATAGCATGTAAAGCTTTGAGTCATATATGCATGATGTAGATGTTCGTTTAGTTCTTATAGTTCATCTCATTCAAAATCAATTAGTTTTATAAAAATATTAAGATTCATGGGGTTGTGCATTGTAAAGAATAAAGTAAAAAACAAATAATGGCAATTCATTTAGAAAAAAAAGTTTGGGCAATTATGATACAGAAGATTCTAGAACAAAGGAGAAGTGCTTGTGTTTTGAGGTTTGTGCATTATGCTTAAGTTCAACCATGGAGTATTCTAAATTGTACATGTGGCAGAATCTGGTGGAATGTTGATGATATCCAATGGCTAGTAGTGCTCGGATTTTCCATCTCTGCACTGTTGGATTAGCTTCATCCAGCGGCCATCTTTCAAAGTTATTCGCACACTATATAAGGTATAGATAATGCATAAAAGTTACTCCAAAAACATCTATAACTAAAGAGAAAAAAATGAATTGCAGTTAAAAGAATGACATTTCTAACAAAAATGTGAATGTGAACTACATATGTGTGCATGTGACCAACACATACATTGTCAATACAAAATTTAACGCAAGAAATAACTTATGAGTAACATGCACGAATTGATGATGTGGTGCTTGCATGCATAAAGTACAAAAACAATGTGATTTATGACTTGCATGCATGGCGTGTTCTTGTCCCATAGTTTTATGTCATGGAAAAAGATACTAGTGGGTTGTACTAGCTATTTAGGAATAGAAGATGTATACATGGAAGTTGTAGGGAAAGAGATGACATGGAGTATCCCAATTCCTATGAGTAGGGATTGGAAAAGAGATGTCATTTGGTTCACATCATAGGAACTTTTCTATTGAATCTAGAGATGACATATATCTCAATTCCTATGAGGAGGGATTAGAAAAGAGATGTCATTTGGTTCACATCGTAGGAACTTTTCTATTGAATATACACTAATGTTTATTTTACTTTGAAATTATGGGAGTATAGGAATCCATTCATATGAACCAAGTGGCTCTAAGCTATAAAAATGATATCTTGTTTATTTCCTTTGAAATGTGGAATATATGAATCTATTCCTATGAACCAATTGGCTCTAAAGGAAAAAATCCTATAAAAATCATATCATATAGAGTTCCTATGATATTCCTCCACACCAAAGGATGGTTGAAACTGCTGCAGGTGATATGATGGTCTTTCTTTGTAGACTCCTCCCCCATCTTTATAGTTACCTCTCGAAGATGAATGAAATGATATATACTGGGTATTCTATATGTGCATTTTTGTACACGAAAACTCGGTAAAAGTTTGCGATGTTCGAATTTTCAATAAAGCTATATGCACTGCATTTTGGAACAGTGGGAGGAGCATACGGCAGTTGCTAACACTCACATGGAAGATTTGTGTTTAGGAGGAGTGGCTATTATGTTAAATGACATGGCAAAACTGACACTGTCGGATGCCGATCTAACGGTTCTTACGGCATTCGTCATGAAAAGGCTTATGGCGAACGTTTGTCGGATAATGATTTACGGACACATGCATTGCATTGATACGTGCCCCTCCTCTCTCACGCACACACGCACCCTCACGAGTCACGACTCTCCTGAGTCCTCTCGCACCCACTGTCTATCTGCAGGTAGACGTCACACACATATGTGCTCTTCACACCATACCCTCAGAACTTCTAAAAAACAAAAGGCGTCGCACACATTTTATTTTAGCTCAGACATCACACACTTATACTATTACTCTTGTGGCGAACGTTCTTTGGGCATAGTATATTGTACTCTCACAAAGAGAAGCGGTGCACGCACGCACTAGTTCTCTCACACCCACTTGTGGGTACATGTAGGAGCACATTTTTTGAAGCTGGTACAACAAAATCACTCCACTATATATATAAGCAGGAGCCTTAGCGCTTGCTTTACTAGGCTTCCTCTCTTTCACTCTCTCATGCTCTCCAGATCTAAGCAAGACATAGGTGGCCATACTCTCTCTCTGCTCATGGTTGATCACAAATCCGGCCGGACCACCTCGACCGGGGCAGGGGTGTAGGTGCATCATTCACACTGTTGTCAGTGGCGAGGGACGAGACGAACGGCTGCCCGCGCGTCCCGATCAGCGGCCATGCCGTTCTCTCCGAGGGAGCGCCGGCTCGGGAGGGCCTCCGACCCCTTCTTCCTCCCTGTGGTATTGTGGCCAAGATGCGGCCTCCGGACGCCATCTTTGCCACATGCCGACGACCCTCAGGTATATATTCCTTCGAAACCTGCCTTGCTCTACTGCCCCAACTCCCCACTTGGCTGCATGTGGATCTTTTTCTACTTCCGTCGGCTGTTCCAAAGCCACCTAGACTTTTACTATTATTAGAGGTAAAGCTAGTTCATACAGTCGACCCTAAGAGTTGGTTCAAACAAGGAAGAAAGTGGGAAAGCTGTGGCATGAATCTAGGACTTGGTTCTAAGAGGAAACGGGGGAAAGTAGTAGATACTGGCTACCCAACCGGTCTCTTGGTTGAAAAGGCAAAGCATGGTGGATGGCGAAGGGTGGGGGGAAGTGGACTTTTCTCTTGGTTGAAAAAGGAAAGAAAGTGAGGGGTGTTGGGGGACAACGCAAATGAGAATGAGCAGGTCTAGATTTCCTATGCTCACATAGGAAAATGTCGCCGAGGAGATAAAAAATTGGACAAATGTAGACATGTTGCCTGAGTGTTTGCCGCTCTCGGCAACCACATTTGCCTCACCAGTTTATGACCCTGCTGTCCCTACGCCCATATCGCTATAGTTAATGTAAAATCACATGAAGCATTAAGCAATGCCACCTAATGTCACTATAAGTAATGGTCTAGTGCCGTCGATAAATTGAAGCAATGCCACCACCACCACCATTTTATGAAGTGCTTCTGTCTTGCTTTATTTCCCATGAATTGTGTTTTTGCAGTTTCACTTAAATCTCACACCACTAACATTGCTTCATCCCAGTGGAACTGCACAAATTTGATTGCACATTTACTGACCATGTGCTACTCTCATGTCAGTAATACTAATGCTATTGTTCTGCATGTTAATCTAGTGGCAGTGTTGATGTGATGTGATGCTACTTACTTAAGGGCACTTTCATACTGTCAATCTAGTGCCAATTATAATACAATAGATGCTGCTGTTAATCATACGCCACTGCAAATATCTGTCACCGTTTAAATAACCGTATTTCGCATTTGCGCAAATAGGGATGTCTGTCTCCATATCGTTTCTATCTGCGCAATCAAATGTACACACCTCAGCTTTAGTACAACTGCACAAAATGAGATGGCTATTCCTAGCTGTCGTCCTCTAACCACCAGCGTTCCAGGTATTCCTACATTGGTAGTACCTAGGTAGAATGACCAACACAATCTAAAAGAAGCTAATTCGTGCATTTTACTTCGTGATTGCAGTGCAGGGACGAGCAAAAACAACTGCATCCTAGTCCGGAATGCACTTTCTGCCAGTTCATCCATGGACCGAGGACTAGCTGGCACGGCTGCACGGCGGTTTTTGGGACAGGTGCGCGGACAAGAGGCATTGAAGTCTGCTTATTTCTGCAAATAGCGGTGCTTAAATTTAGTGGAATGTACAAGAATTTCAGCTGGTCAGTACACTGCCTGGTCCAGTTCAGCATTCCATCTGAGGACACAATTATAATTGGTTATTCTAGAATGAGAGAACCTAACCCTGGATGGTGGCAACAAGAAAAAACCAGAGTGAACTCCAGGAAATTTAAGCCTGCCGGGAGGCCCTTTGCTCAGAGAAGCCTTGCTTTTTTTCCTGATTTGTAAACCTTCTCACAACTTTGTCTTTTGTTGTGAACTTGTATATGTTTGTTATGTTCTATGAATCATTGAGATGTATAAAATTGCTTAACTTATGCTTTTCAAGTTTTTTATGAAGCCGAGTTTAATGTGAGTGTTCCACATGAACGCTGGACTAGCGTGTGAACGTTTGGAATTTACATTGTGGCCTGAGTTAACTGCATGATCCACTGTAACAAGATACATAGTTGCTTATATGTCAGACAGTAGATTGTTGATTGTTAGCTAGTCATTAGCCTAGTGTTGAAGTGAGCTGAGCCAATGTGCCGTGTTTTGCACAACTGCTTACAAGTGGGGTAGCACCAATAGTGTTTACAAGTACTTATGTATACGTCGGCGCACAGTTCTCGAACGAGTACTCTATTTCATCAAACACACACTGCTCGTATGATAAACCGCACAACTTATGTCTTACCATGCCATATTCATGAAAATAGTGTGGAAACATCTGTTTCGGCAACAATTACGATGGTTCTCACATGATTCATGGGCACACAAAAGTAGCAGCAGTTCCCATAGACGGATTCAAACAGAGTACTAGCCCCAGAGGGCTTGATATCAGGCAAGGCTCGGATAATTAGACACAATCCAAACTACTATTAAAAACTAGCTGGGGCATGCCTCGATCTAATTTGGGCTAGACACAAGACGGACCTTGCCGTGAACATCATCGAGGACGTCCGGTAGTAGCTCAATCCTGTGAACCTTCATGAAGATAACCTTGTGGCCTTGCCACTCATAAACTTGTTTGTGGAGGCATGCCACGTCATCTTCCTGCGTAAGCTTGACAAGAACAGTATGCCTCACAAACGAAGGAGTAGCTTTGAACTTTTTGTGCTTTAGTACACCCTGGACAACACGCCTGACAACAGTGAGGCTGGAATACAACTCGACATCGGTATAAGCGCAAATGGCTTCCAGGATCCAACAGCCTAAGAACTCTGTTTTCCTAGTGCGTATATTCAGTTCATCCGGCTCATAGCGAGTGACATGTACAACCACACAATCCTTGTTTGCATCAGGGCTCTAACTGAAACAGAAACAAATTCTGAATACTTTCCAGTATAAGGAACACACGTTATTTAAACCACTATGTATAGCATGGCATCGAAGCTAATAAATTTTTGCATTATTCATCACCACATACTTAGATGAAAAACCACAATAGAGACCAGCTGTCAGTGTCAAAACCGGCGGATCTCGGGTAGGGGGTCCCGAACTGTGCGTCTAGGCCGATGGTAACAGGAGACAAGGGACACGATGTTTTTACCCAGGTTCAGGCCCTCTCGATGGAGGTAAAACCCTACTCCTGCTTGATTGATATTGATGATATGGGTAGTACAAGAGTAGATCTACCACGAGATCAGAGAGGCTAAACTCTAGAAGCTAGCCAATGGTATGATTGTTGTTCGTCCTACGGACTAAAACCCTCCGGTTTATATAGGCACCGAAGAGGGTTAGGGTTACACAGAGTCGGTTACAATGGTAGGAGATCTACATATCCGTATCGCCAAGCTTGCCTTCCACGCCAAGGAAAGTCCCATCCGGACACGGAACGAAGTCTTCAATCTTGTATCTTCATAGTCCAGGAGTCCGGCCGAAGATGATAGTTCGGCTATCCGGACACCCCCTAGTCCAGGACTCCCTCAGTAGCCCCTGAACCAGGCTTCAATGATGACGAGTTCGGCGCGCATATTTTCTTCGGCATTGCAAGGCGGGTTCCTCCTCCGAATACTTCATAGAAGATTTTGAACAGGAGGATAGTGTCCGGCTCTGCAAAATAAGTTCCACATACCACCGTAGAGAGAATAATATTTACACAAACTCAATCTGCTGATGTATTTCGTGGCGTGACATCACACCACGGCCAAGCCTTTATTCGAATCATTTTTACTGTTCCACCTCAGTGCGTTTAGCGAGGTGGTTTCCTTGGCACGTCTTGTCAAAGCAGAGATCGTGTCCCCTTATTCCGGGATTCTCATCAATACGGGAGTGGGTAACCCAACCGCGCCATTGATTACGGCGCTTGGGAGATAAGCGAGTTTTACCTGGCCGGTGGGGACGCATAGTTTCGTCCGTCCATATAAGGGGATAACGATCCACCTTTTTACCTACGCCTTCTTCCTCCTTTGCTTATTCATTTCCGCGCACTCGAGCTCCAGCGCCCAAGTTCGCACATCTCGCCTCAACCTTCCCCAGCCATGTCCGGAGCGGGAGGCAAGTGGATGGCCTCCTCCGTCACGGAGGGGCACATCAAAAGGCTGTGGAAGGCCGGATACTTGTCCAGCGACATCGCGCATCGGCTTCCCGACAAGGGGCAGCTCATCCCCACCCCCGGGCCCCATGAGAGGGTGGTGTTCCTCACCCACTTCCTCCGCGGACTAGGTTTTCCACTTCACCCATTTGTCCGGGGGCTCATGTTCTACTACGGCCTGGATTTCCACGATCTAGCCCCGAATTTCATCCTCAACATCTCGGCGTTCATCATTGTGTGCGAGGCCTTCCTCTGCATCCAGCCCCACTTCGGCTTATGGCTGAAGACCTTCAATGTCAAGCCGAAGGTGGTGGGTGGCCGCCAAGCGGATTGCGGAGGTGCCATGGTGGGCAAGATGCCCAACATCCTATGGCTCGAGGGCTCCTTCGTGGAGACCATAAAGGGGTGGCAATCGGGGTGGTTCTACATCACCGAGCCGCATGACCCTAAATGGGTAGCGACCCCCGAATTCCGATCTGACTTCCCTACACGGCTCACCTCTTGGAAAGAGAAGGGCCTATTGTCGGTGTCAAAACCGGTGGATCTCGGGTAGGGGGTCCCGAACTGTGCGTCTAGGCGGATGGTAACAAGAGACGAGGGACACAATGTTTTTACCCAGGTTCGGGCCCTCTCGATGGAGGTAAAACCCTACGTCCTGCTTGATTAATATTGATGATATGGGTAGTACAAGAGTAGATCTACCACGAGATCAAGGAGGCTAAACCCTAGAAGCTAGCCTATGGTATGATTGTTGAGATGTATGTTCGTCCTACGGACTAAGGCCCTCCGGTTTATATAGACATCGGAGAGGCTAGGGTTACACAGAGTCGGTTACAATGGTAGGAGATCTACATATCCGTATTGCCAAGCTTGCCTTCCACGCCAAGGAAAGTACCTTCCGGACACGAGCCGGAGTCTTCAATCTTCCATCTTCGTAGTCTGGGTGTCCGGCGGATATTGATAGTCCGGCTGTCCGGACACCCCCTAGTCCAGGACTCCCTCAGTAGCCCCCGAACCAGGCTTCAATGACGATAAGTCCAGCGTGCTTGTAATCTTCGGTGTTGCAAGGCGGGTTCTCCCTTCAAATCCCATGTACCTGCCGGATAGTGTCCGGCTTCATCTTGAACGCTGTGCTCCTCGGCTTCTATGCCAAATTATGGCCCTCTTCCACGCGTCGCACGAATGCGAAAAGCCAGGGTGTCTTTTACATTTTACCCCCTGATTGTGCGAGTCATCCGCCTATAAAAGAGGCAATGATCAGATCCAAACCGCACCGTCTTCCTCCCGCGCATACCCCATCGAAGCGCCTCTGACCTAGAAATCCATTCCACCATGGATCGTCAACGCGGCTCTTCCTCACGCGCTCCCAGCCCATCGCTAGGGAATTGGAGGAGGTGCTCTATTTCGCACAATGAGCTAGTGAAGCTCCAAACGGAGGGGTTTCTTCCTCCGGCCTTCATGGTTCTAGTCCGAGCCGGACTGGTAACTTATCAAGGTGGGAGGCAGGTGGAGGACACTCCAAGCCCCAACAAGGGGGAGCGAGTGTGCTTCGTTCCCTATCTGATAAGGGGACTCGGATTCCCAATACATCCGTTCCTCCGCGGGCTCCTGAAGTTCTACGGACTCCAGCTTCACCACCTCACTCCCGCCTCTGTATTGCATATCGCGGGCTACGTAGCTCTCTGTGAGCTATTCCTGGGCATCGAGCCCCATTTCGCATTGTGGAAGAGGCTGTTTTGCCTCGTACCCCGTTCTCACCAGGGGTCCATATATCAAGTGGGCGGCGCCGAAATGTGGCGCATCGCCGGGACCGGATACCTATCCGGCACTCCCAAGAAGGCGTCCGAAGACTGGCCCTCGGAGTGGTTTTATATAGTGGACGCTCCGTTGCCCGACCCAGTCCGGATCGGCCTCCCGGAGTTTGATGCTGCTCCATTGAAGAAACGCCTCAGCTGGCGCCCGCGGAGCCCCCGTTTGGAGGAAGACAAGAGCGTCCATTACCTGATGGGCCGGATAAGATTAATGGCTCATTCCGGCTTGACCATGATTGGAGTCATGGCGACGTGCATCAACCGGGGGGTGCAGCCGCTGCAATACAGAGGCCACCCCATGTGGGATTTCAACGGGGAAGACGACGCTACCCGGCACGGCCGCAAAGGGCCGGGTTCGACCGAGGATCTGGTGAAGATCCTGTCCGGCCTGTACAAGGGGGAGAAGGAGGACTTCCTTCGCCCGAACCCTTTGGATGGGTTTTCCATGATCAACCCTAGAGGATGGGTAAGCGAACACCTCGAAGGGTTCTTCCTGTGCTTTCAAAGTTTAAGCTTCTTACATTATGTCTTCGGCGCAGGGTCTACGCCGGACTGTGGAGGGCATGGTTAGTCCTGCTCCACAACCCGAGGATCCAGAAGGATCCCTGGGTCCGGCCTCCGAAGAGGATCCGGACATCGAGGTGGAGCTGATCGACGGGGTGTATCACCAGCTTAGCATAGACAATGCTTTGGTCGCCATTACGGCGGACTACCCCGGGCTAAGTTCGGCTTCCCAGGTGACCACAACCGAAGTCCGGACACCGTCATCTTATCCTTGCCTATTTCTGACCTTCGCGAATGATGGTATTTTGCAGGAAGCGCCATTACGGCGGGAAGCCGAGCCTGCGGCGGCCGACCGACAGAGGTCAGCCCGAACTAGCAGGAGGAAAAGGAGCGCCGTGCGGACAGAAACGTCGCCGCAGAGGTATAGCTCGCGTTTGAACTTTTAGAGCAACGTTCTCAGGAAACGTCTAAGTGCTCATGATCTTTGTAGGAGAAAGAGCGCTCGCTGGACTGCGAGCGCAGGAATTGCCGATCCGACCAACACCAGCCAGGCTCCAGCGCCCGGACTGGAGGGGGAGGCAAGCGCAAGACGCGAACCGGATCCTGCTCCAACGGAGGATACCGACAGACTGTCCGCCACCAAGTCTGAGGTGGAGAGCGCTATGAATCATAGGCGCTGCCAGACAGTATTTCAAGAAGCGTGCTTTTCCCCTGAGGCATTGGATGCCTTTAACGCAGGGGACACGCATCTCCGTGCTGCTCAAAATGGTTTTACCAGAGCCACGGAGCAGTACGTGAAAGACATACGGGTAAGGGAATTTTAATGGTTGTATATACCAGTAGCCCCCGAGACTTAAATTAGTTATGCTAACTGATTTGAGGATCATCTGAAATTTCAGGCACTTAACGAGAAGAATGCCCGGCTGTCTCGGGAGCTGCAAGATTGCAAGGCTCAACTTGAGGCCGCACTTGCTGCCGCAGGAGGAGATGGAAAGACCCCTCCTGGTAACACATTTGTATAAATTAATATAAGCGCTGTGCGGCGTGCGCGCGAGTCTGATAAGAATGTTGCAGGTACCGCCGGACAAGATCCAGACAGGCAAACATTGCTGCGCCAGCTAAAGGCTGGCGAGAGTGTGCTGAATAGGGTTCAGCAGGAAAGGAACAAGCTCCAAGATGCCAACGCCAAGCTCGGAGAAGAGCTGAAAGGCGCACAGGCCGAGTTGTCTGGCTCCGTCAAGGAGAATCAACGACTTCGTCGCGGCATATATAGTAAGTGCTCGAGCGAACTCTTTTGAAAAGAAGAGTTCGGCGAGGAAGTAATCTGACATGATATGTCTTGTAGGTACACTCACAGGTCGTCCTGCAGAGGAGATGCCCATATCAATGGGTGATCAACTTCCCGAACTGTTGCAGCTACTCGAACGAGTTCGGCAGGCAATGAGCGGCGTCGTTCAGGCTTTATGGCCAGCCCTCACCATACCCGAGGGCCTCGGGGAGCTTGCAGAGAAGCTGCAAGGAGTGCGGCAGCGCTTCCGGTTGTGGAAGATATCGGCTTGCCGTCAAGGTGCCAGGGAGGCCTGGGCCATGGTGAAGACGCGGTACAAGAAGGCGGACCCCAACCACATGGCCGAAGTTGGACCGGTGGGGCCCGATGTGAAGGAGATCCCTGTGAGTTTAGTGTACAACCAAGTAGAGTTGGCTGCTAAGTTTTCCCAACGGGACTATAAACTAGACAGCCTGTTAGACGGGATTGAGGAGGAATACAATCAATAAATTTGACAATGTATGTTATCCTTTAAAATGACATGTGAAATGCCTTCTAGCCGGATTGTAGATCGTTTGTCTTTGCCGACCTTTTCGCTTCGACCTCGGGACCCTAGAGTCCGGAGTGTGTCCGAATACCTTTTTGGTTAAGAAACAACCGCGGTATGCATGGAGACCAGGCGTAGGGGTCATTAGTGCTTTATCAGACAAGTGCCCAACTAGTTATGTTATATTACATGGTTAGTAAGAAACATCTTCCAGGGAGAATAGTTCCGTTAAGGGTTCCTTTCGCTGGGGAGGCATGCCCTAAAGTGCATTGCCGGACTGCAAAGAAAGCAGTAAAACATCTGGGGGCAGATGGAAAAAATGGGTAAAAAGTCATCTTTTAAATCACCGACCGAATATTCCCTTAAGAACGCTAGCTTTCGGCTTCACCCAGTCTGAGGTACACATCCGGCTGACCCGGCAGTAACAATCGCAGAGGTGCTCCCTTTACCTCCTAGCCGAACAATCGGGAACGTAGGGGTAAGCACAGGAGCCAGGCAACCCAGCATGGCCAAAACTTAAGTCATATCGATGCATATAATGGCGAGTAAAAGGTACATGTGGAAGCTTGACACATGTGTTGGGTATGAGTCTCGTATAATTAAGCTTCTGTAAAAGGAAGCCCCCAGGAATAATTAGTGCGGATGGCACATCATGCGTATTCAAAGAACGCAAAAATGGGCCCTGAAGGGCTTTTTAGTTAAAAAGATAAAAAGAGAAACAAAAGACAGCCGAAGTATAAAAGGTTGGACGGGGGAAGGGAACGAACTCTTATTCCGGCGCTAGGCATAGAATCGTCGTAATCGGGCTGCGTTCCATGGGTTCGGCTCGAGTAGGTTGTCCGACGCATTTCGTAGACGGTATGCTCCGCCGGTCAATACTTGATCAATAATGAAGGGGCCTTCCCATCTGGGCTTGAGCTTGTCCTTTTTCTTGTCCGGCAGGCGTAGAACTAGTTCGCCAACGTTGTAAGTCTTGGCCCGTACTTCTCTGCTTTGATATCTTCGGGCCTGCTGCTGATAGAATGCGGAACGAGCCTTCGCGACGCCACGTTCTTCCTCCAATGTGTCCAAGCTGTCCTGCCGATCCAGCTCGGCTTCTCTTTCCTCATACATGCGCACTCGAGGTGAGTCATGAATAATGTCGCAGGGCAAGACTGCCTCTGCGCCGTATACCATAAAGAATGGTGTGAATCCGGTGGTACGGTTAGGCGTTGTCCGCAGCCCCCAGAGTACGGAGTCGAGCTCCTCGACCCATTGGGTGTCGGATTTAGTGAGTGACCTCACTAGTCTGGGTTTAATGCCGCTCATTATTAGACCATTTGCTCTTTCCACTTGACCGTTGGTTTGAGGGTGATAGACTGACGCATAGTCGAGCTTAATGCCCATATTTTTGCACCATGACTTAACCTCGTCGGCCGTGAAATTCGTGCCTTTGTCGGTGATGATGCTGCGGGGGACTCCGTAGCGGTGTACCACCTCTGATATAAAGTCTATCACTGGTCCGGACTCTGCCGTTTTGACTGGTTTGGCCTCTATCCATTTGGTGAACTTATCCACCATGACCAATAGGTACTTTTTCTTGTGGGTTCCCCCTTTAAGGGGTCCAACCATGTCAAGCCCCCAGACCGCGAACGGCCAGGTAATGGGTATGGTTTTGAGGGCGGTGGGTGGCATATGGCTCTGATTAGCAAAGAGCTGACAACCTACACATCATTGGACCAAGTCCTGTGCGTCTGCCCGAGCCGTCGGCCAATAGAATCCTGTACGGAATGCCTTTCCTACCAGGGCCCGGGCTGCTGCGTGGTGTCCGCCTAGTCCGGCATGAATTTCAGCCAGGAGGTTTCGCCCCTCTTCTTCGGAGATACACCTTTGAAGGACTCCGGTAGTACTTTTCTTATAAAGTTCTCCCTCATGGACCTTGTAGGCCTTCGATCGCCGCACTATGCAGCGGGCCTAATTTTGGTCTTCGGGAAGTTCCTGCCTAAGTAAGTAGGCTAGGAAAGGTTCTGTCCACGCGGCGATTACTGCCATTATGTCGTGGGCGGAGGGTGTTATGTCATCTCCCGAATCACCAATTGGTGCGGTTTTCTCCGGTTTGTCGCTGCCGGGCTCCTCTTCCCATAGTACGGATGGCTTGAAAAGCCATTCCAGGAAGATATTTGGAGGGACAGCATCACGTTTCGCACCGATGCGTGCCAGGATGTCGGCCGCTTGGTTATTATCTCGGGCTATGTGATGGAATTCGAGTCCTTCAAACCGAGCTGACATTTTTAGGACATCGTTACGATATGCTGCCATTTTCGGATCCTTGGCGTCGAAATCTCCGTTTATTTGGGATATTGCGAGGTTTGAGTCCCCGCGCACCTCTAGGCGTTGGATGCCCATGGAGACCGCCATCCGGAGACCATGTAATAGGGCCTCGTATTCGGCTGCATTGTTGGAGTCCGTGTACATTATTTGAAGTACATACTGGACTGTATCTCCGGTGGGGGACGTCAGTACGACGCCAGCCCCCAGTCCGGCCAACATTTTGGAGCCGTCGAAGTGCATAGTCCAATTGGAGTATGCGCCGTACTCTTTAGGGAGTTCGGCTTCAGTCCATTCGGTGACGAAGTCAGCCAAAACTTGTGACTTTATGGCTCGTCGAGGTTTGTAAGTGATGTCGAATGGTAAGAGCTCAATTGCCCATTTTGCGATCCTGCCCGTTGCGTCGCGGTTATTTATAATGTCATTGAGTGGTACTTCTGAGGCCACTGTTATCGAACACTCTTGAAAGTAGTGCCGAAGCTTCCGAGACGCCATGAACACCGCATATGCTCTCTTCTGATAGTGCGGGTAACGGTATTTGCAGGGGGTTAACACAGTGGATACATAATACACTGGTTTTTGAAGAGGGAATTTATGCCCTTCTGTCGCTCGTTCGACGACGAGGACCGCGCTAACAACTTGATGCGTTGCTGCGATGTATAACAACATTGGTTCGCCCAGGGTGGGCGCAGCCAAGACTGGATTTGTTGCCAGTATGGCCTTTATTTCTTCGAGTCCGGCAGTGGCGGCATCCGTCCACTCGAAGTGCTCGGTGTGCCTTAGGAGGCGGTAGAGGGGCAACGCCTTTTCTCCTAAACGGGAGATGAAGCGGCTTAAAGCTGCCACGCATCCTGTTAATTTTTGTATTTGCTTGAGGTCTTTTGGAATATCCAACTGTGACAGAGCCCGGATTTTGGCCGGATTTGCTTCAATTCCTCTACCGGATACGATGAAGCCCAGCAGCTTTTTGGCTGGTACGCTGAAAACGCATTTTTCCGGATTCAACTTGATGTCATATGCTCTGAGGTTGTCGAATGTGAGCCTCAAATCGTCGACTAAAGTTTCGACGTGTTTTGTTTTGACGACTACGTCGTCTACGTATGCCTCGACTGTTTTGCCAATCTGGGTGGCCAGACATGTTTGAATCATGCGCTGATATGTTGCGCCGACATTTTTGAGTCCGAAGGGCATCGTATTGAAGCAGAATGGTCCATATGGAGTGATGAATGTCGTTGCGGCTTGATCTGCTTCCGCCATCTTGATTTGATGATAGCCAGAGTATGCGTCCAGGAAGCACAATGAATCGTGCCCTGCTGTGGCATCGATAATTTGATCGATGCGGGGGAGAGGGAAGGGATCCTTTGGGCAGGCCTTATTGAGGTCTTTAAAGTCGACACAGAGGCGCCAGGATTTATCCTTCTTTGGTACCATCACCAGATTTGCTAGCCAGTCCGGATGTTTGATATCTCTAATGAATCCGGCTTCCAATAACTTGGCTAGCTCTTCTCCCATTGCCTGTCTTTTGGGCTCGGAAAATCGTCGAAGAGCCTGTTTGACTGGCTTAAATCCTTTTAGGATGTGTAGGCTGTGTTCTGCCAACCTGCGAGGGATTCCAGGCATGTCCGAGGGATGCCAGGCGAATATATCCCAATTTTCCCGAAGGAATTCGCGTAGTGCGGCGTCAACTTCGGGGCTCAACTGTGCCCCGATGGAGGCCGTCTTTGTTGGGTCCGTTGGGTGGACCTGAAATTTTATTATCTCATCTGCTGGTTTGAAGGAAGTGGACTTGGATCTTTTATCAAGTATCACATCATCCCTGTTCACCATAGAGCGCAGCGCAGTGAGTTCCTCTGCCGCTAAGGCTTCGGATAGTGCCTCGAGGGCTAGTGCGGCTGTCTTATTTTCGGTGCGGAGTGCTATGTCCGGATCACTAGCGAGAGTGATTATTCCGCTGGGCCCAGGCATTTTGAGCTTCATGTACCCGTAATGGGGTATTGCTTGAAAGATTGTGAATGCCTCTCGTCCTAATATGGCGTGATAGCCACTGCTGAACGGGGCCACCTGGAACGTGACCTCTTCGGATCTGTACTTGTCCGGAAAGCCGAACACCACATCGAGTGTGATTTTTCTGGTGCAGCGCGCTTCCTGGCTAGGGATTATTCCTCTAAAGGTTGTGCTGCTTCGCTCAATACGGCTCCAATCGATTTCCATTTTTCGTAGAGTTTCCTCGTAGATGAGGTTTAGTCCGCTGCCGCCATCCATGAGGACTTTTGTCAGTCGAAAGCCGTCCACTATGGGACTAAGCACCAGTGCGGCTGGGGCTCTGGTTGTTCGAGACGTGGGCTCGTCGCTGGCATTGAAGGTAATAGCTGTGTCACTCCATGGATTTACTGTTGCTACTTGGTAGACCTCGGCGAGTTCGCGGACTGTTCGTTTTCGCATATTATTTGATGCGAAAATCTCGAAGACTGACGATACCGTGCTGGTATTGTTGGAGTGGTTTTCCGGAGCTAGAAGCTCTTCGCCACTTTTGGCCACCTGCCGTAGTATCCAACATGCCCGAAGGCTATGTGTTGGGACGGCTCCCTCTGTGCTATGAAGTTTACAGGGTCCATTGAGCCATCCCTCCAGTACGGTTCTGTTTCCCTTATTGGGTTTTTGTTTTTTGGTTTTTGCATTCGGGGCCTGATTGTAAGGCGCCCTTTTGCTGCGGACTGGGTTTGGGGCCGGATTATCCCAAAATTGATTTTCGGTCTTCCGGAAACTCTCCATCGCACAGTACTTTCGTACAATGGATGCCAGATCGGTGAAGCGCGTAATTTTGCGACGATCAATGGCGTTTAGTATTCCCTTGTCCGTGCAGTTATTGCAGAAGATTGATATTGCGTTTTCCTCTCGGCAGTCCTTTTATCCTGTCCATGACCAGGAGGAATCTGGCCCAGTAGTGATGTACTGTTTCAGTGGGCTCTTGCCGTATTAGAGATAGATCGCATATGTCTGGGTGGGTGGGTGGAACAAAATACGGATCCCTGCCCATCTTGCGGCTCAAAGGCCAAGGAGTTTCCACATTCGGAAATTTGGCTTGCTGGACGCAATCCAGCGAGTCCGGGGCGAGGCATGATTTTAAGTTCAATGCTCGATTGACGTCCGTCCCTCCACGGGGATCCGGCATGGAGGGTTCAGCAATCCGGACATGAATTGTCTTCAACATTGGCAAAGAGTTGCCGTATTGTTCCTCCACCACAGAGACGTGGTGGGTGGCCTGGGGAGAGTTGATCTCTCTCAGACCGGTTTTAAGCCCAATCTGGTTAAAGTCCGTAGCGACTCCCAAGGCGGCGATGCGATCCAAGTGCTCATTAACAGACGAGAGCTCGATTGGATCTAACTGTTCGGCAGCTTTAGGGCTGACCCGAAGATTGCTTCCGACGACTTGAGAAGTCGTTTCCGAAGCAGCGGCCGGACAGGCAGTCATGAGAAAACCACCAAGCCGGATAGTTTGGCCGGCGGCCAAGGCCCCTCCGGTGAAAACGCCGTCTTTAAAGAGAGGTGGAGGCATCCGCTCTGTCGGCAACGACACAGAGGAACTCTCAATGAAAGCACCAATGTCGGTGTCAAAACCGGCGGATCTCGGGTAGGGGGTCCCGAACTGTGCGTCTAGGCGGATGGTAACAAGAGACGAGGGACACAATGTTTTTACCCAGGTTCGGGCCCTCTCGATGGAGGTAAAACCCTACGTCCTGCTTGATTAATATTGATGATATGGGTAGTACAAGAGTAGATCTACCACGAGATCAAGGAGGCTAAACCCTAGAAGCTAGCCTATGGTATGATTGTTGAGATGTATGTTCGTCCTACGGACTAAGGCCCTCCGGTTTATATAGACACCAGAGAGGCTAGGGTTACACAGAGTCGGTTACAATGGTAGGAGATCTACATATCCGTATTGCCAAGCTTGCCTTCCACGCCAAGGAAAGTACCTTCCGGACACGAGCCGGAGTCTTCAATCTTCCATCTTCGTAGTCTGGGTGTCCGGCGGATATTGATAGTCCGGCTGTCCGGACACCCCCTAGTCCAGGACTCCCTCACCTATCATGGGGTGATTCGGAAGAGCTGACCGGACTCCAATCATGCATCAAAACCTTGGTGAACAAGAAGCTCAAGCTCGTCAACGTAGTCCAGGTCATGCTTATCCGCCGGATCCTCCCGTGCCAACAACGGGCCTTGAATTTGTGGGAGTTTGATCCGGCATAGCACCAAACCTTGAGCAGGCTCTTCGATACTATGTACGAAGATGCCTGGAAGGTGCTGTTCAAGGGCGCCGAGGCTCCCGCATCCGCGACCGAAGATCACGGATTTAGCTCGCAGCGTCAAGCCGGAAAGGTAAGCTATTTTACCCTTTACAGGACACTTATTTTTCATAGTTTGACTCTATGCGGGATCTAAACTCCCTTACCTTTGACAGGCCTGGCAGAAGAAGTCCGGGCAGGTTAACTGTCTGGCCCCCTTGCCAGAAGACCCAGCGGACGCCCAACTAACGGGGCTGCTGGCTCCGGCGCCTTATGTGGTGCCGGAGAAGAAGGCCAAGAAGAAGGCTGCGGGAACTCGAAAGAGTTCCCGGCGCCAGGTGTTGTCGGACTCATCGTCTGACGACTCCGAGGCGGACTCCTCCCGCGAAGGCGAGGAGGAGGAAAAAGAGGCCTCTCCCCCAGCGGGGGGAGAGAAGAAAAGGAAGGCCGCCCCAACGGGGAAGGCCGAAGGGTCCAAGAAGGGAAGGACCCTCCCTCCAGACTACTCCACCAACGCCGACGATGACAAAGAGGAGTGGACACCAAGGACTAAGCCCCTGGCAACCTCGTAAGTGTCCGAATACCAGAATAACTCATGGCATTTCGTTTGTCGTACAGAATCTCCTAACGCCAAACATAACCCTGCAGCCCGCCCAAGGACGGGCTCGACACTTCAACGAGCGGCTCCCTGGCATCGTCGGACGTGAATAGCACTTCACTTCCGGCCGTCTCCTCTCCTCGCGCTGCGGATGACGCTGAGGTGGGGTCCCAAAAGGGGCCCAGCCAGGAGGAGGAGGTCCCGGATGTGCCGCAAGGCAACCTCCCGGACTTTGGGCACGAGGAGGATCAAACCCCGAAGGGTTGTGAGTTCGGCCCTGGGCCGGACTCCGCACCAGAACCTTCAGTGGTTCCGGAGTTCGGCGGGCGGCCCCTTCGTAAGAAGGGTGAGACTGCGACACCGGTGACCTCCGTCCAACCGGAGGCGCCGAATAATTTGCTGGAGGCGCTTAACGGCGCCTCCATCGACGAGGAGCATCGCACTATTATGAGTGTGGTGATCCAGAAAGTTCAGTCCACCAAGAGCGGGCTGACTGAAGCCTGTGCCAGCCTTCTAACCGGCTTTGAGGTATGTAGTTAAGATATGTAAAAATATTACCGCATAGACAGTAGCCCCTGATGCTCAGTTTGGTGTTCGGAAAGAAAAGCCGAACTGAGGATCTAAAAAGATATACGCAGGAGTCTAACATAAGCATGTCAATATGGGAATGCAGGCTGCGGTGCTGACCTCTGCCGCACTGACTGCGGAGGTCAATGCATTGAAGCAGAACCTCGAGCGGTCCGAGAACAAGCTCGGCCTTGCCAAGAAGCAGCTCGAGGACAAACAAGGTAAGTAATACCTTATGGAAGTATATAAAAGATGAGGTTGCAAAAAATAACAGGAATAACGTGAGAATTACAAGGGCCACAAACGAGGTGGCGACCCTGAAGGGAGCTGTGTCCAAGGCCGAAAGCAATGCGGCCGCGGAACGCACCGAGCGAGAGAAGCAGGAGGTGCGGGTGGCGGAGGTGCGGCAAGAGCTCCAGGCTCTCATGGAAAAACACGAGAGTTTGGAGCGTGACTCAAAGACTCGAGAGTCCGAGCTCGCCTCGGCTCTTGAGAGCGCCAAAGCCGCTAAGGCCGAAGCCCAAAAAGCTCTCCAGGAAATTGAGGCAATAAAGAAGATAGTGGCGGGTAAGGCATTCTTCATGCAAAGCAAGCACGTGAAAGTGAATTACTAGTTACTTACCCGAATCCGGAGCTCTCCAGGAGCATTCGCAGATCTGCCCTGCAGTGTGTCCGACGCTGCCACATTCTACCGGGCCAAGGAAGGGAGCTCGACAGAGAAGGTGTTCTGGTATCAGTATGCTGAGGCCGTACACCCGGTGCCCTTGAGCGACCAGCTGAAGTAGCTGGTCGAGCTCCATAAGGTGGCCGAACAGGCCATGAAGGGCCTCATAGTTCGGCTGTGGCCTAAAGAGGCCATGCCTGGGAGCTACTTCGGGCTGGTGAGGCGGCTGGTGGACGCCTGTCCATGGATTGAAGTCGTCAAGCGCTCCGCCTGCATCGAAGGTGCCTGTAGGGCCCTTGCCCGTGCTAAAGTGCACTAGGGCAAGATGGACGCTGAGAAGCTTGTGACGGACGCTCCACCGCCGGGCAGGGAGTATCGCACGCCCGAGATGTATTATGCGGGCGTCCTGAAGGGTGCCCGCCTTATAGCGGGTGAATGCTCCAAAGATGTAACTTTTGAGTGAACTCACATTTGTTATCCTGTACGCTTGAAAACTTGTTCATATGCGCTAAGCAACGCTTGTGAATTTAAAATATTACCTTCTGTGCGGCCGTTTATTAAATTTGAGAGACGGCGAGTCGTCGGCTTCTGCCCCCATGCCACGAGTGCTGGGGTGTTTGGGATAAACTTGAGCGCTCTTTTTCCCATTCTTGGGTCCTTCGAGGGAGGCGCTCAACGCAACGAACAAGGCAACCGGACTATAATGCTTGAACACTCTCACTTAGCCATAGAATTCTATAATTTTAAATTTCGGTGAAGCCCCTAGTATTTGGAAGACCGAGTTTGGGGCTCTATCCACGCCTAGGCCGGACAAAGCCGACTCCTCGCTCTAAGCGGCATAAGTCTTTAGGGACTCGAAGAAACCTCTCGAACAGCGACCGGCTCTCGCCCTATCATGACGGTCAGTTTTAGCTTTCTCCACTGAGGTGCTTAACCCAGCTCAACTGGGGCACAATCGCAGTGGTTTTCCCAGCGCTACCTTAGCCGATAAAACGGAACGTAAGGTACCAAAACATGGGAGCCGGGCAAACCCAACTATTGACCCAAGACATGATTCGGAGCCGATGCATATAATGCTATAAGTTCGGGGTGCCGCACTTGCGAAAGTGTTCGGACTTATCTCACCATATTTTGGGGTACTTAAGCCCCTGGTGTATTTGGCCGTACCAAAGCGCACGGATGTAACATGTCATAAGTGAACATATATAGATAAGAAAAATGAATGCAATAATAGGCAAAAGCTGTGCATTGTTTATTAAAAAAGCTGCGGTAAAAACAGAACGGTACAAATAGTGCGATAAGCAAGGGACGGGACTATTTGACATGTCCCCCTCTAGGAGCGAGTTGCAGGATGATATGTAAAACAAGTATACTGCTCACTATAGAGACCAGCTGTACACTCGACGTAGCTTTCTGCTTCCCTGGCTGTTGCATCGTGTGTTTGGCGGTTCTACTGCCGGACAGGGCTTCTTGATAAAGGAGTCCTGAAAGTAAGAAAAAAAAGAAGAATGACACAATTGGGAGCCCCTGGTGCGGTTGAGCCGCATTCTGGGCCTGCCGTGGTCGTGCCCCTCCACCTATGCCCATGGTATTTCCAGAGCATAATTATGTACGCGTAGTACTGGTTTCGCAATTTCGCGAGGGCTGGGGTTGGGGCCACATTGCTACGTGTGCTCGGAACGTGCCAGGCGGTCTTGTTGTTGGTTACTCCGAGCGCGCTTGATGGTGTCCGGACGTTTAATAGCCGGACTCGAGAATTGCCTTAAGAGGCTGCTTTGTACTTCCGCCGCGAGAGCCGCTGTATGCTCCTCCGTTCGGAGAGAGCATTCGGTGTTTCCGTTGACCGTAATGACTCCTCGAGGGCCTGGAATTTTGAGCTTGAGGTATGCGTAGTGCGGCACCGCATTGAACTTTGCAAATGCGGTTTGTCCGAGCAGTGCGTGATAGCCGCTGCAGAACGGGACTATGTCGAAGATTAACTCCTTGCTTCGGAAGTTATCCGGGGATCCGAAGACCACTTCAAGTGTAACTGAGCCTGTACAGTTGGCCTCTACACCTGGTATGACGCCTTTGAAAGTCGTCTTTGTGGGTTTAATCCTTGAGGGGTCTATGCCCATCTTGCGCACTGTATCCTGGTAAAGCAGGTTCAGGCTGCTGCCGCCGTCCATCAGGACTCTAGTGAGGTGAAATCCGTCAACGATTGGGTCTAGAACCAATGCGGCGAATCCGCCATGGCGGATGCTAGTGGGGTGGTCCCTTCTATCAAAAGTGATCGGGCAGGAGGACCACGGATTGAACTTTGGGGCGACTGGCTCCATCGCATATACGTCCCTTAGTGCACACTTCCGCTCCCTTTTGGGTATGTGGGTTGCGTATATCATGTTCACCGTCCGAACTTGTGGGGGAAAACCCTTCTGTCCTCTATTGTTCGGCGGCCGGGTCTCCTCCTCATCATCGCTATGCAGCCCCTTGTCATTGTTGTCGGCAGTTAACTTGCCTGCCTGCTTGAACACCCAACAATCCCTGTTGGTGTGATTGGCTGGCTTTTCGGGGGTTCCGTGTATCTGGCACGAGCGATCGAGTATTCGGTCCAAATTGGACGGCCCGGAGTATTTCTTTTGAATGGCTTTTTCCTCTGACCGGGTTTATGAAAGTGTGTTATATCGACTAGAGGGGGGTGAATAGGCGATTTTTATGAATTCTTCACTGAGGAATTTGCTGGTGAGGAAATTCCTTAGCGAAGAACTACTTGCAGCGGAATAAGTACTCAGAAGTAAATATAACTGGATACAAACATAGTCATCATGATGAAATGAGGACTAGCACAGAGTACATAAAGCGTAAACACAGGATAACAAGATGAAAACAAACAGACTGAAGAAATTGAACTGAGGAATTTGTGAAAGTCTTCAGTCAAAGTCTTCAAACACAGATATTGACAATACACAACACAGTAATGAGGAAATGAAAGAGTTGAGGAGATAGAACCAGTTAGTTGGTGAAGACAATGATTTGGTAAACCAGTTCCAACTGCTGTCTCAGTTGTACGTCTGGTTGGAGCGGCTGAGTATTTAAACTCGAGGACACACAGTCCCGGACACCAGTCTCTGAGCCGCAACTCAGGACACCCAGTCCTCACCGTATTCTCCTTAAACTAAGACCATGCAGGCCTCGTCCAATCACTCGTGGTAAGTCTTCAGGTGACTTCCAAACCTTCACAGACTTGGTCACTCGGCAATCCACAATTCCTCTTGGATGCTCTAGACCTTGACGCCTAACCGTCTGGAAGAAGCACAGTCTTCAAAGGTAACAAGCATCGGATCCACTCAGGATCAATTTCTTCAGTGATGCTCAATAACTTTGGGTTTGTGGGGGTTTGGTTTTGGGATTTTCCTCACTTGATGATTTTCGCTCAAAGTCCTCGGAGGATGGGTTGCTCCCAGATGACAAGTGTCAAGTTCTCTCGGAGCAGCCAACCAACTAGTGGTTGTAGGGGGCGGCTATTTATAGCCTAGGGAGCAGCCCGACATGATAAGACATAAATGCCCTTCAATGATATGACCGTTAGGTGGATAAGATATTTTGGACAGCCGGCGCGCAGCACAGCAACGGTCGGAAATTTGACTCTCAAATTCCTCAGGGCTATCATGTTCCTCACTGTGTAGGCAATTCGCACTGGCGAATTCCTAACTCCTCAGTCAGAGCAAAGTCCTCAGTGACCAGAAGAACTGCGTCTCTGTCACTGAAGAAATTGACTGAACTGTATGAGATTTCCAATGGCTTCACTCGAAGGGATTGGTAGGTGTAGGATTTTGAGTTGAGCATCACATGGAAATTTTTCCTTAGTATTAAATCAACCCCCTTTAATAGTACGGTGTTTCCTATGACTCAAGAAAGAGAAAATGAAACTACGAAAACAAAAGTCTTCTCGCTTCATGTTCCTCAAGTAAATACCAAGTCTTCAAGGTCACACCATTTTCTTCACTTTCAAAGTCTTCAGAAAGTCATCAGAATATCAAAGTCTTCAGTCGAAGAACTTCATTTTTAGGGGTCAACTTTCTCTGTAAATATCAAACTCCTCATAGACTTATAGACCTGTGTACACTCACAAACGCATCAGTTACTTAACCTATAAGTCTTCAATACACCAAAATCACTAAGGGGCACTAGATGCACTTACAATCTCCCCCTTTTTGGTGATTGATGACAACATAGGTTATGTTTTCAACGGGGATAAACATATGAAGTGTAAATACTGATATTGACGAATTTGATTGCAAGATATAGAAGAACTCCCCCTGAATATGTGCATCGTGAGGAATTTGCTTTTGAGGCAATGCACATTTGAAGAATTGAATCATGGAGATCTCCCCCTATATCTTGTAATTCATACACGCATTTGATATATAATATGAAGAATTTGAAATGCATGATGAAATATGGTGCCTGATGAGATTCAGCATGCGTGCAATAATATTAACGAGGAATAAGCATGCAGAATAGCACATCAAAAGTATCAGAGCTCAGTGCATAAAAATACATCAGAGCACGACCAAAAGTATCAAGGCACCATCGGATTTAAGTTTCAGAAGAACGAGAGTTGCAACTTAACAAAACGCCCATAATATAAACGCGCTTGAAGACTAACTCAGATTTCTCCCCCTTTGTCATCAAATGACCAAAAGGATCGAAACTGAGGACTAACGCCCCTGAAGAATTTCAAGTTGATGGAGGAGCGCCAGCGTTGTCGGGGTTGTTTGTTGAAGGAGGGCCTGCCGCAGTGTCGTTCAAATCTTCATGTTCATCAGTTTCACGCGATGAAGAATAAGAACTGGCCACCAGATCAGGAACTTTGACTCTCTTGAATTTCTTCGGAGGTGGTGCAGACCAGTCAAATGCTTCCTGGAGACCCATAGTCTTCAGTTCTTCCGCGGAATATACATGAGTGAGAACAGCCCAGGTGCGGTTGAGGGTTTCATGAAGGTGATACTGATTTTTCTTCACTGCATTATGTGTTGAGGTCATGTTGTGAAGAATTGCAGCAAATTGACGCTTCACCCATTTGTGATTGCGATCAACCTTCTGATGAAGACTGAGGAGTAACTCACGGTCAGTCATCACCCTGGGTGCTGTGGCTTGAGGATTTTGCTTAGCTGAGGTATTTGCGGCAGTGTCATGTGTTGCAGAATCGTCATTGGTGGAGTAAGAAGTAGCTAGACGGAATTGACCATCCAATGGACGAGTGCCTTCATCGATCACAGCAGCTGCCTTGCCCTTATCATCAGATGATGAAACTGGTCGCTTGAGGACTTCAATGGGCGGCAAGTAGCTACCATGGTTCAGAGTGTCAGCCTTGTAATTCAGTGAAGATCTTGCCCTTATGAATCTCATAATCCAAGGCGCATATGGCTTCAGCTCAAAAGGTGACATTGCAACATTAGCCAGAGTCCTCATGAAGAAATCATGGAAGTTGACGGGAACGCCATGAATGATGTTGAAAAGCATGTTCTTCATGATGCCAACGACATCTTCATCATTTGAGTCGTGGCCTTTGATAGGACTCATTGTCTTCGTCAGGATGCGATAGACAGTCCGAGGCACATACAACAATTCTTTGACGAGGAATTTGGTTCGAGGGGCCTGCCCTGGCTTCAAAGGCTTCATGAGCACTTGCATATAATGATCTGTCAGTTCGCGGTCATTGTAAATGCAACATGCACTGTCATGGGGAGGATCAAGAGGAAGGACATGAAGCAATTCAGTTGCTGGTGCCTTATAGTGAGTGTTTTTTGTCATCCAATCCAGCACCCATGAATTGACATCTTCAGCATCTCCGGTGATATGCAAAGTGGCATAGAACTGAAGAATGAGTTCTTCATTCCAATCACAAATATCAATGCAGAAATTCAGTAGTCCTGCGTCGTGAATAACTCGGAGAACTGGCTCGAAGCACGGCAGAGATTCCATATCCACATGAGGAATATGCTCATGATCGAAGATTTTGTCCTTGTCAAAGAGCACTGAGGAATAGAAGTTGGCTTGAGTAGCAGTCCAGAAACGTCTCTTCCTTATGCGAGCAGAGTCATATGGATTGTAATCAGTGAAGAACACATGCTCAGAAAAGAAGTCTTCAGCCTTGAATTTTTGCTTGCTAGAGAACGGATTCTTTGGTTTGGGCAGAGGAGTGTCAGTTATTTGCAGCACAACCTCAGGAATCGCGATCTCAGGTGCTTCAGGCTGAGGAATTTCTGGTTCCTCTTTTGGTGCAGTTTGGGGATCAGCAGCAGGTTCTTCAGCACTAGCGGCTGGAATTTCTTCATGAACAGACGATGTGGGATGAGTTTCTTCAGAGCCCATTTGAACAGTTGTAGCCGGGGACTGAGGAATTTGTTGAATAGGAGTGAAGAGAGGAGTATTTGGATGCTGACTTTCCCAAAAGTCATCGTTCATCACTGGTGTAGTGCATCCAATATCCACGTCTTCATCTTCTTTTTCAATTTCGTCAACACCAGCCTCTTCAGCTGTGAACTGAGGCATGGGTGAGGAAACGACTGGCGTTGAAGGGAATGCTTCCACTTCGATTTCTTCATCAAACTGTTCTGAGGTAGCAACAGAATGATTTTCTTCATCAGATCCGCTTGGGATCTTGTAGTCTTCTCCATAAGGAACAATTTCCTTAGACGACATGGAGGAAATGGGAACGGCATCAATAGGATTTTCAAGCGAGCTGGTCATTGGCTTCATTTTCTTCGCGGCCGAAAATTTGACGCAGCTGATGCCTTCCTTTTCTTCACTGCAGCTCGCTCTGCAGCCTTGGTCTTCTTCACTTCATAAGCAGAAGGAAGAATTAGAGTTGGTGTTGGCGCAGTAGGAGCTGAGGACTGTGGTTCATTTTCTTCAGGCGCAACTGGTGCAGTTGCCCTGATCTCTTCAGTTTCTTCAAGCGCACCACTAGTGGATGCCCTGGGAATTTCTTCAGTGGCTGGAATGGGGTCATCAGCCCTGGAACTTGTATTCTCATCAGCAGGCTGAAAGTCATCAGTAGTGCTGGCATGTTCTTCAGCAGGCTGAGCAGAGTCTGTAGCCTGAGGATTTTCTTGTTGCGATGGGGCTGCAACAGTTGTCATTTTCTTCGTCAAATTGACGAATCTCACTTTGGCTCCTTGCCAATCAACATTGTATGCATCGAAATCTTTGCTGAGGGCTTGAATCTCAGATTGAGCCTTGAGAAGTTCTTCAGGTGACAGTCTGGCAATGTTCTTCTTCAGAAGCTTCTCCTTTCTGGCTTGTGCTCTCTTTATCTCACGAGCCTTTTCAAATTTCCATTTCTCTTCAGAGATGAAATGGGTCAGCATATAACTTTGACCAGGAGTCAGAGGCAGGTCAGGCATTGGAGTGTTTGGATCCTGATGCCATAAGTCGATGAAGTCAAGAATCTTCTTCGGATCCAAAAGCAGAGGCACAGGTGTTCCTTTGGCTCTAGCGGCCTTTGCTAGTCTGTCTCTGATGATTTCTACAAGTTCTTCATCAGAAGCCTCGTCATCAGAGGGCACTTGCAAAGCAACCTGTTTCTTTCTTGGACTTGGCCGAGGACCGCGTCCAGCTGTTGCTTTTGTCTTCAGCAGAGTGGGGCCAGATGAGGACATTGGTGCAGCTGAGGAACTTGCTGAGACACCAGAAGCAATTGAGAAACCCTGAGTCCTTTGACATGTAGCCAGATGCACAGGAGTTGAAGACTTGGAGGGAGCTGCTAAGGACTTTGGTGGTGCTGGAGTAGTCTGAGGAATTTGCCGTGAGGGCACGGCTGAGGAACTGGGCCGTGAGGGCGCTGATGGTGAAGCACTTGGCTTGTGAGCAGGCTTCTTCGGCATTGATTTCCTCGGCTTGACCGAGGTCTCAGCGGTAGCAGCAACAGCAGAATCCTCATTGAATTTCCTCACTGCCTCCTTGGCTTGTCTTGCCAGTTTTGCATGACGCCTAGACCATTCTTCAGGAAAGTCTTCACCACGCTTGATGCTGGTGGGATCAGCGACTTGGCCAGGTGCCAATGGAGCTCTTGGGCATGGAGGGTTTAAGGTGAATTTCTTCATGTACTTGGGAGTAACATAGCGATATTCCCTCCATTCTCGTGCCCATCTTCGTTCTATCCTCTGAATGCGCACTTTGCGCTGATTCTTGTTTTCTTTGCCAAACTTGGCTTCATCAGGTGTGCAATAATCCTTGTATATTTCATCAGGGATTTCGAAAGCAGTCATAACCTCCGGTTTCTTTCCTCCTTTCTGCGGTCTCTTGCCTTCTGCCATTTTCTTCAGATGAGGAATTTGAACAATAGAACACTCTGAAGAAGTATGCAGTTTTTCTTCGAGGAACGCTGCAAATGAGTTAAGTTGATGAGAACCTAGTGATTCAGCAGCGGACATGAGTACCTGTGAACAGAGTGTAGGTGCGAGGAATTTGGAGAGGTCATATGCGTTCTCAGAAGATTTTTTGGAAAAGACAAGTTTTGAGGAATTTGACCAGTTGAGCCTTGAGGAATTTCACTAAGCGTTCTTGTCTTAGGTTCCAGAGTTGTACAGATCGAAAATCCGCACAATTGAGGAATCTTGAAGAAATGAGTGCTTAGAGAGATGAATCAAGAGCATATAGTGTGTGAGGTGTTCATATGTGAAGATTTAAAGAATAAAACACCTTTGAAGATTTTCAGAAAAGTTTGAGAATCAAAGCAAGTAATAAAAGTGACTTTTAATTACCCGAACTGAAGAACATGACGAACAGAGATGAACCGTGGTGAAGTTCGTCAAGTTAGATCTCCCACGCCCAAACTTGGCAGAGGGAGACAGCTACGGCGGCGGCGGAGTGAAGATTTCCGCAGCCGGCGCGAGTACGACGGCGACGAGGTCGAGGCAGTGAAGCTCTTCCTCACCGGCGGCGATGGAGTAGCGGCGGCGCTAGGGTTTGAGGAGAGCTCGAGCGAGAGACAGCGACCGAGCGGAGTAAATGAAGTAAGGAAGGGAGAGGGGTATTTATAGCCACGATAAAAACTGTTCGTCCGAAGATTTTGGGACGAACATGCCCCTGCCCTTTCTTCTTCACGCGACATGTGTCACCCACGTACTGTGCAGATGAGATCGTGTAAGATCGTGGGTGAATAAACTAATGCATCGTGGGATGCGGAACGGTTTGAGCGGTAAAACTGAAAATCCGGATAAGATTTGTTTTAAAAATTGTGTTCGCAATTTCTTCAGCTGTCAAGGACACAGTGAAGACTTTGAACGAGTTTCAATCAGAACGCACATGAAGAATTTGTGAATAGATTGGGTTGAGCATAGCATAGAGAGGGAAGGGTCCGATCAGATTCACTTAGCAGAAATCACAACTTGAAGAAATAGCAATAAGTGAATGCTGTAGAGGACATAAACTCACATATATACATAGCCAATGAAGAAAAACGACGGAAACAGTGAAGATTTTGCATAGTTGAAGAATTTGTAAGACTGAAGAATTTCAAAAATGAGGAAAAACTCAAATTGAAGATTTTCAACTTTTGTGGTGGTGTGACCCACCGTATAAAAATGATGATTTCAGACACCGCGTACAATTGTCGTAGGGTTCTGAGAATCAAATTCTTCATTAATTTCTTCACACTTAGAGTGTTATTCTTCATTGATTGAAGAAAAACGTTTCTTCATGTGTCACACATCTAATTCATCAATTCTGCATAAGGGTTAGGATGTGTGTCCTTTTCAAAGAACATTCGAAGATTCTAAGATATTTAGCTCACACTGCAACTTGCTAAATCTCTTCTCATCCAAGGGCTTAGTGAAGATATCAGCTAGCTGTTCTTCAGTCTTCACATGCTCAATGGAGATTTCGCCCTTCAACACATGATCACGAAGAAAATGATGACGAATCTGGATGTGCTTAGTCTTCGAGTGCTGAACTGGGTTGTGAGCAATCTTGATGGCACTCTCATTGTCGCAGAGGAGAGGCACATTCTTCACGTTGACACCATAGTCCTTGAGGGTTTGCTTCATCCAAAGCAGTTGAGCACAGCATGAGCCAGCAGCAATATATTCAGCTTCAGCAGTAGACAATGATACGCCGTTCTGTTTCTTCGAGGACCAACAGACCAAAGATCGTCCGAGGAAATCACAAGTGCCAGATGTTGACTTGCGGTCCACACGATCACCAGCATAGTCAGAGTCAGAATATCCAATGAGATCAAAAGCAGAGCCCTTGGGGTACCATAATCCTAGTGTTGGTGTGTGAGCTAGATATCAAAGAATATGCTTCATAGCCTTATGGTGTGATTCCTTTGGTGCAGCTTGAAATCGGGCACACATGCAAACACTAAGCATTATATCTGGCCTAGATGCACATAAGTACAATAAAGAACCAATCATGGAGCGGTATACCTTGTGATCGAAGTCAATACCATTTTCATCAGTGCATAGATGGCCATTTGTGGGCATAGGAATTTTGACGCCTTTGCAATCTTGCATGCCGAATTTCCTCAGTACATCTTTGAGGTATTTCTCCTGAGATATGAATATGCCATTGCGCTGCTGACGAATTTGAAGACCTAAGAAGAATTTCAACTCTCCCATCATAGACATTTGATATTCTTCACTCATCATATAGGCAAATTCATCACTATAACGTTGATTAGTACAGCCAAACATAATATCATCAACATATATTTGGCACACAAATAGTTCACCATCATATGATTTAGTAAAGAGAGTAGGGTCGAGTGAACCAGGTGTGAAGCCATTCTTCACGAAGAATTCCTTCAATGTATCATACCACGCCCGAGGGGCTTGCTTGAGGCCATAGAGAGCCTTATTAAGTCTGGAGACTTTGTTAGGATTCTTGGGATCTTCAAAACCTGGGGGTTGAGCAACATATACTTCTTCCTCAAGCTTACCATTGAGGAATGCACTTTTCACATCCATTTGATATAAGATGATATCATGATGGTTAGCATAGGCAAGTAAAATGCGAATAGCCTCAAGTCTAGCAACAGGTGCAAAAGTTTCATCGAAATCAATTCCTTCAACCTGTGTGTAGCCGTGAGCTACTAGTCGTGCCTTATTCCTCACCACAAGGCCATTTTCATCTTGCTTGTTGCGGTAGATCCACTTTGTGCCAATGATATTATGCTTGCGAGGATCTGGGCGATTGACCAATTCCCATACATTGTTCAGCTCGAACTGATGTAATTCTTCTTGCATAGCCTGAATCCACTCCGGCTCCAGAAATGCTTCATCTACCTTAGTGGGCTCTGTGATAGAGACAAAAGCATAGTGCCGACAAAAGTTAGATAAATGTGATGCTTTTGAGCGGGTGAGAGGACCTGGTGCGCTAATGTCATCGATGATCTTCTCCACTTGCACTTCTTTTGCAACGCGTGGATGAGTTGGTTGTCGCTGAGGATTTTGATCAACATTTTCTTCAGCACCATTTTCCTCATCTTGTTCTTCAGGTGCATCAGCTCGACGTTCTTCACGAACAGGAATGAATTCTTCAGCAGATTCTTCAGTAGGAATGACATCCTTAGTTGCCTTGAGCTTGATAGCATCCTTAGGTGCTGGTTTATCTAACACAGAAGGTAGGTGCTCTCTTTGCGAGCCATTAGTTTCATCGAACCGCACATCTACAGTGTCAACAATCTTGTGAAGAACAATGTTGAAGACTCTGTAGGTGTGCGAGTCCTTTCCGTAACCAAGCATAAAACCTTCATGTGCTTTCGATGCAAATTTAGAGTTGTGATGAGGATCTCTAATCCAACATTTAGCACCGAAGACTTTGAAATAACTCACATTGGGTTTCTTGTCAGTGAGGAGTTCATAAGCAGTCTTCTTGAAGAATTTGTGAAGATATACTCTGTTGATGATGTGGCAAGCAGTATCAATTGCATCAATCCAAAAACGCTGAGGCATTTTGTATTCATCCAGCATAGTGCGAGCCATCTCAACAAGAGTTCTGTTCTTGCGCTCCACGACGCCATTCCGCTGAGGAGTATAGGGAGCAGATAACTCATGAGTAATACCAAGTTCATCAATATAGGCATCAAGACTAGAATTCTTGAACTCAGTTCCATTGTCACTTCTGATATGCTTGATCTTCACACCAAAGTTGGTTGAAGCCCTCGAAGAAAATCGTTTGAAGACTTCCTGCACTTCATGTTTGTAAGTAACAATGTGTACCCATGTATATCGAGAATAATCATCAACAATGACAAAACCATATAGAGATGCATCATTAGTGACTGCTGAATAATGATTAGGTCCGAAGAGGTCCATGTGAAGCAATTCGAATGGACGGGTAGTGGTCATGATAGTCTTCGCTGGATGCTTGGCCTTGGTCATTTTTCCGGCTTCACATGCTCCGCATAAGTGATCCTTGAGGAATTTGACATTCTCAATGCCAATGACATGCTTCTTCTTCGCAAGCGTGTTCAAATTCCTCATGCCTTCATGACCAAGTCGTCGATGCCATAGCCAGCCTTCTGAAGCTTTTGCAAGTAGACACACGGCTGGTTGTGGTCCTGTAGAGAAATCAACAATATACAGATCTCCTCTCCTAAAGCCTTCGAAGACTTTGGAATTGTCAGCTTCCGTAATCACAACACAGCGATATTTGCCAAAGACAACAACCATATCAAGATCACAGAGCATTGAGACTGACATGAGATTGTATCCTAAGGACTCAACAAGCATGACTTTGTCCATGTGCTTATCCTTAGAGATAGCAACCTTACCAAGACCCAATACCTGACTTTTGCCTTTGTCAGCAAAGATGATATGCTTCAGAGGTGATGGTGATAAGGGAGCATCCATCAATAGATTCTTGTCACCAGTCATGTGATTTGTACATCCACTATCGAGGACCCATTCAGTGGTTTTGGGTTGATCATCCTGCAGATGAATTAGTGTAGCTTACAATCTCATATGCTTCATCAGTGAAGAATATGATATCAAGTTCATCAGATGAATTTCATCAAGCAGTAAACAGATATAGCAGTATGAGGACGTGTGAAATGAAAGTTCATTTCATCATGATTCGCCTGCGTCCCTTCAGGCATTTTTGTCAGGTCCCCAGCAAATTCTTCAGACGTTAGAGCACATCTGGAGACCTGACCCTACAGAGGAGATTAGTTCCTTTTCTTCACCACCCACATCTGGAGGGGTGGCAAAGAGTTCATCATCCTGCGAGCACCATGTGAGAAAGGTGGCAAAGATGCCAAACCATTTCGCTTCACATAAGAGGGGTTAGGGTAGGCATATGAATAAGCAGAGTAATTCTTCGAGGACTTATGAACATAATGGTTTGAAGAATAATGCACATATTCATAGCCCTTAGCTCTACCCTGCGAGACAGAGTTGTCAGCACGATGATAATCATATGAGGACTTTGATCCATATGAAGAATTTGGTCCATATGAAGAATTTGATCTGGGGTTCCTGTTCTTCACAGGTGGTGTCATGAGAATATTCACCTGAAGACTTTCAACACAACTTTTGGGAACCCAGATTTTCTTCATAGGGGATCCGTTCCTGCAGTTAGTGCCAACATATCTAGCAAATACTTCACCATTCTGATTTTTGAACAGTTTATAGTTGGAGTCAAATGACTCATCAGAAGAATGAGAAGATTCACATGTAAAGCCAGATAAGTTAGATGGATCAACTGGAGGTCCCTTTGCAACAACCCATGAGGTTTTGGGGTACTGATCAGACTTCCAATACGTTCCATCAGCATTGAGTTTCCTTTCAAAGGCAATACCCTCTTTCCTAGGGTTTCTGTTGAGGATCTGCTTTTTGAGAACATCACAAAGTGTCTGATGCCCTTTGAGGCTTTTGTACATGCCTGTCATGTACAATTCCTTCAGCCCTGCATTGTCAGTGATACTAGCAATGTCCTCAAATGAGGAATTAGTGATAGCAGAGGCAGATGAAGAATTTGTAACACTTGAAGCATTTGAACATTCAGGTGAATAATTAGTAGATTCACGTTCAATGCACTTTAAGCATGGAGGAACAAATTCTTCCTGAGAAGCGCTGATTTGTTGAGCTAGTAATGAATCACGCTCCTTCTGAAGATCTTCATAACACACTCTTAGCTTTTCAAGATCTTCCTTTCTTTGAAGAGATTCAAGAGAAAGCTTCTCGTGATCTTGCTTTTCTTGAAGAAATTCATAAGAAAGTTTCTCATGATCAGACAAGAGAGAGTTATGATGACCTTGAAGGTTATCATACCTAGACTGAAGTCTCTGAAGATTTTCAGTCAGGGCTTTAGTACGATCCATTTCTTCACCCAACATATCATCACTTAAATCTAGCATGTTTTGAACCTTTTCAAGAGCCCGTTGTTGTTTCACAGCAATTTTAGCAAGTTTAGAGTAGCTGGGCTTGAGATCCTCATCAGATTCATTTTCACTAGAGTTAGAGGAGTTGTATTTGAGTACCTTAGCACCTTTCGCCATGAAGCAATAGGTGGGAGCGTAGCCATCATTATCTTCATCAGGCTTGTCGATGGAGTCAGTTTCTTCAGTGTTGAAGATGGACTTGCTGACGAAGGCAGTAGCAACGGCCAGACTCGCAACACCAGACTCAGATTCTTCAGATTCCTCCTCTTCATCATTTTCCTCAGATTCAGCTTCAGAGTCCATCTCCTTGCCAATGAATGCCCGAGCCTTCTTGGAGCTGCTCTTCTTGTGAGATGAAGACTTTGAGGATTTTGATCACGAAGATTCTGATGATTTCTTCTTCTTCTTCGCATCATCAGAACTGTAATCCTTGTATTTCTTCTTCTTCATTTACTTTTCCCACTAAGGACAATCTTGAATATAGTGACCAGGCTTCTTGCATTTGTGGCAAAGTCTTCTCTTATAGTCACTGGATGAGGAATCATTTCCTCTTGAGGATTTTCCAAAGCGACCACGTCTTGTGAATTTCTGGAATTTCTTCACAAGCAGTGCTAGATCCTGGCTCAGTTCTTCAGGATCACCAAGGCTACTACCAGAATCCCCACATTCAGAGTCAGACACAACCTTAGCCTTCAGGGCACGTGGTTTGCCATAGTTTGAGCCATAGAGATCTCTCTTTTCAGCAAGCTGGAACTCGTGAGTGTTTAGCCTTTCGAAGATATCAGCAGGATCAAGCGACTTGTAGTCAGCACGTTCTTGTATCATCAGTCCCAGAGTATCAAATGAGGAATCAAGCGATCTCAGCAGTTTCTTCACAACTTCATGATCAGTGATGTCAGTGGCACCGAGGGCTTGAAGCTCATTTGAGATGTCAGTGAGGCGATCAAAGGTTTGTTGGACATTCTCATTGTCGAGTCTTTTGAAGCGGTTGAAGAGATTCCGAAGAACATCGACTCGAGAGTCACACTGAGTTGAAACTCCTTCATTTACTTTGGACAGCCTATCCCAGATAAGCTTAGCAGTTTCCAAAGCACTCACTCTTCCATACTGTCCTTTGCTCAGATGACCACATATGATATTCTTCGGTTGAGAATCGAGTTGTTTGAATCTCTTCACATCGGTAGCGTTCAGTGAGGGAGTGACAGTGGGGACACCATTTTCCACAACATACCAGAGATCATTATCAATTGCCTCAAGATGCTTTCGCATCTTGTTCTTCCAGTAGGGGTAGTCCGTTCCATCAAAGGTAGGACACCCAGCCGAGACCTTGATCATACCTGCAGTCGACATAACTAAAACTCCAGGCGGTTAAACCAAAAATCACACAGAACAGGGGAGTACCTTGCTCTGATACCAATTGAAAGTGCGTTATATCGACTAGAGGGGGGGTGAATAGGCGATTTTTATGAATTCTTCACTGAGGAATTTGCTGGTGAGGAAATTCCTTAGCGAAGAACTACTTGCAGCGGAATAAGTACTCAGAAGTAAATATAACTGGATACAAACATAGTCATCATGATGAAATGAGGACTAGCACAGAGTACATAAAGCGTAAACACAGGATAACAAGATGAAAACAAACAGACTGAAGAAATTGAACTGAGGAATTTGTGAAAGTCTTCAGTCAAAGTCTTCAAACACAGATATTGACAATACACAACACAGTAATGAGGAAATGAAAGAGTTGAGGAGATAGAACCAGTTAGTTGGTGAAGACAATGATTTGGTAAACCAGTTCCAACTGCTGTCTCAGTTGTACGTCTGGTTGGAGCGGCTGAGTATTTGAACTCGAGGACACACAGTCCCGGACACCCAGTCTCTGAGCCGCAACTCAGGACACCCAGTCCTCACCGTATTCTCCTTGACCTAAGACCATGCAGGCCTCGTCCAATCACTCGTGGTAAGTCTTCAGGTGACTTCCAAACCTTCACAGACTTGGTCACTCGGCAATCCACAATTCCTCTTGTATGCTCTAGACCTTGACGCCTAATCGTCTGGAAGAAGCACAATCTTCAAAGGTAACAAGCGTCGGATCCACTCAGGATCAATTTCTTCAGTGATGCTCAATCACTTTGGGTTTGTGGGGGTTTGGTTTTGGGATTTTCCTCACTTGATGATTTTCGCTCAAAGTCCTCGGAGGATGGGTTGCTCTCAGATGACAAGTGTCAAGTTCTCTCAGAGCAGCCAACCAACTAGTGGTTGTAGGGGGCGGCTATTTATAGCCTAGGGAGCAGCCCGACATGATAAGACATAAATGCCCTTCAATGATATGACCGTTAGGTGGATAAGATATTTTGGACAGCAAGCGCGCAGCACAACAACGGTCGGAAATTTGACTCTCAAATTCCTCAGGGCTATCATGTTCCTCACTGTGTAGGCAATTCGCACTGGCGAATTCCTAACTCCTCAGTCAGAGCAAAGTCCTCAGTGACCAGAAGAATTGCGTCTCTGTCACTGAAGAAATTGACTGAACTGTATGAGATTTCCAATGGCTTCACTCGAAGGGATTGGTAGGTGTAGGATTTTGAGTTGAGCATCACATGGAAATTTTTCCTTAGTATTTCCTCGACCCCCTTTAACAATACGGTGTTTCCTATGACTCAAGAAAGAGAAAATGAAACTACGAAAACAAAAGTCTTCACGCTTCATGTTCCTCAAGTAAATACCAAGTCTTCAAGGTCACACCATTTTCTTCACTTTCAAAGTCTTCAGAAAGTCTTCAGAATATCAAAGTCTTCAGTCGAAGAACTTCATTTTTAGGGGTCAACTTTCTCTGTAAATATCAAACTCCTCATAGACTTATAGACCTGTGTACACTCACAAACGCATCAGTTACTTAACCTATAAGTCTTCAATACACCAAAATCACTAAGGGGCACTAGATGCACTTACAGTTTAGAGCCTCTGAATCTGGCATTGAGTGTCGTATCCTCAGTATTATCGCCACTAATGCGGCGCTTGTGCTTGTTGCGAAGCGACCTGCAGTTGCTGTCCTTGGTATCTGAATTACCAGGGCTCTTGGTCATGTTGTTACTACGAGCTAGCCAGTTGTCCTCTCCCGCGCAAAAGCGGGTCATGAGTGTTGTGAGGGCTGCCATGGATTTCGGCTTTTCCTGTCCTAGGTGCCGGGCAAGCCACTCGTCGCGGATGTTATGTTTGAAGGCTGCAAGGGCCTCTGCATCCGGACAGTCGACGATTTGATTTTTCTTGGTTAGGAACCGTGTCCAGAATTGTCTGGCTGATTCCTCTGGCTGCTGAATTATGTGTCTTAGGTCATCGACGTCTGGTGGTCGCAGATAGGTGCCATGGAAGTTGTCGAGGAATGCGGCTTCCAGATCTTCCCAACAACCAATTGACTCTGCTGGCAAGCTGTTAATCCAATACCGAGCTGGTCCTTTAAGCTTGAGTGGGAGGTATTTGATGGCGTGTAGATCATCGCCGCGGGCCATGTGGATATGAAGGAGATAGTCCTCGATCCAGACCGCAGGATCTGTTGTGCCGTCATATGACTCAATGTTTACGGGTTTGAAACCCTCAGGGATTTGATGATCCATTACTTCGTCTATGAAGCATAGTGGGTGTGCGGTGCCTCTGTATTGGGCTATATCACGACGTAGCTCAAATGAGCTTTGTCTACTGTGTTCGGCCCGGCCGTAATTGCCATATCCGGCGTGATGGTTATCATCACGTATCGTGGGGCGCCCACGCGATCCGTAGATCGATCTTGTTTGCCTAGCTTTGTCCTCAAGTATATCCCGCAGGTCTGGCGCATTTTCCCGCGCCTTGATATTTTTTGAGCGGCGCCGGGGTGCAGCTTGAGTGTAGGGCCGAGAGGCCTCTATATCGCGGCCACAAGGTGGCCGGTCGGCCGTATTATGCGCTAGTGATGTAGGTTTAGGTGCTTCCTCCTCCAATCGGGGTAGCAACCTGCGTTTTGGGTAGATCTTGGAGGGGCGTTCGAGTTCATACTCTTCGGTCGCAAGGACTTCAGTCCATCTGTCGGCTAGCAAGTCTTGGTCAGCTCTAAGCTGTTGCTGCTTTTTCTTGAGGCTGCTTGCCGTGGCCATAAGCCTGCGTTTGAAACGCGCTTGTTCGACGGGATGCTCAGGCACGACAAATTCATCATCGTCTAGGCTTGCCTCGTCTTCGGAGGGAGGCATGTAATTATCGTCCTCTACCTCTCTGTCTGCCACTCTCTCATGAGGGTTGGCTTCTCCATCCTCCTGTGCTGAATCCTGCTGGAGGGGGTTGTCTTCGGCACTGTGTGGGGTGTTATTATCTCCCGTGTCGAAATCACCATTTTTGCTGTGGCGGGATTTAGAGCGGCGCCGCTGACGCCAACGCTTAGGCTGTTTCTTGGAGGGGTCATCCTCCGTTGTTCCATCGCCATTCCCATCTTTTGGGGTGTCCACCATGTAAATGTCGTATGACGAGGTGGCCTTCCAGTGCCCTGTAGGCGCTTGTTCTTGGTCGTCTCCTGCATCGTCGTCCATACTGTCGATGTCTTCGGAGTCGAAGTCGAGCATGTTGGTTAAATCATCGACAATGGCTACTAAGTGGGTTGTGGGTGGGTTTTGAATTTCTTCGTCGTCCGCATCCCAACTTTCCTGGCCATAATCCGGCCAGGGCTCTCCTGATAAAGAGAGAGACTTTAGTGAATTCAAGATGTTGCCAAAGGGCGAGTGCTGAAAGATGTTCGCGGCAGTGAACTCCATGATCGGCGCCCAATCGGATTCGATTGGCAGGGGCGCGGAAGGTTCGGAGTTCGGAGGGGAGTCCGGCGCCTTGGAGTTACGAGCTTCGCAAAGGACAAGGTTGGTGTTCGGCTCAATTGCTGTAGAGATAGCAGCCCCCGAGGCGGTGTCCAGCCACCCATCCTCGATCGGCGCAGTCGGCTCCGAGCTAAGGGTCGGAGTGGACACTTGTGCGGCCTCCAGGGCACTGTCCGGCAGCAGAGCTAGATCATGCCCATCATGACAGTGCGGCACGCTTGGCTGTGGCTCAACCCGTCGAAGATCAAATCTCCGCGGGCGTCCGCCGTGTAGTTTAAACTTCCAAATCTGACCTGATGGCCAGGGGCGTAGCTTTCAATCTGCTCCAGATGGCCAAGCGAATTGGCCCGCAGTGCAAAGCCGCCGAATACGAAGATCTGTCCGGGGAGAAAAGTCTCACCCTGGACCGCATCGTTGTTGATGATCGAAGGAGCCATCGGGCCTAAAGATGACGACATAGAGTAACTCTCAATGAAAGCACCAATGTCGGTGTCAAAACCGGCAGATCTCGGGTAGGGGGTCCCGAACTGTGCGTCTAGGTGGATGGTAACAGGAGACAAGGGACACAATGTTTTTACCCAGGTTCGGGCCCTCTCGATGGAGGTAAAACCCTACTCCTACTGGATTTATATTGATGATATGGATAGTACAAGAGTAGATCTACCACGAGATCAGAGAGGCTAAACCCTAGAAGCTAGCCTATGGTATGATTGTTGTTCGTCCTACGGACTAAAACCCTCCGGTTTATATAGGAACCGAAGAGGGTTAGGGTTACACAGAGTCGGTTACAATGGTAGGAGATCTACATATCCGTATCGCCAAGCTTGCCTTCCACGCTAAGGAAAGTCCCATCCGGACATGGGACAAAGTCTTCAATCTTGTATCTTCATAGTCCAGGAGTCCGCCGAAGATGATAGTTCGGCTATTCGGACACCCCCTGGTCCAGGACTCCCTCACCAGCAAAGAAGAAAATCACCTTGGGCAGCTCAGCGGGGGGGGGGGGGGGGGGCACATTCTCGAAGGGGCAAAACAGCTCCTGCAGTGCCACGTGGGCTGTAACCTCAATCGGGGCGTTGACCATCTCAGTAGTGGTCGTGAGCGTATCTGGGGTCGGCTTGGTGGCTGCCTCCATCTTCTTGGAGCTCTCTGTCTCGTGGGATAAGCCTCCCATGTCTGCTCCAATATCGGTAGATCTTTGCCTAGTTCTCCTTGGTCCATCATGAAACTGACGAATACCAGGAGATCACCGAAAGGAAAACACAATCGCAATGACAATGAAACAAAAAAGAGAGTGAGAATCAGTTACTGCTTTGCAAAATTTCTTTTTTTCTCTAAACGAAAATATACCAACATCATGGATCCGCTTACCTTCCCTTCGTTGGGAGAGAAGAACAGTGGCAGATGCGAGTGTTGCCTTTCTTGAAGACGGTGAGGGAGAAGGGGATTCAACGAAGAGTGAAATGATGGTTGCTTCATCCGTCAAACTTAGACTGCGGGGTGGTGGGGTTTTGTGATATGAAGGCTCGTTACTACCGCGCTATGACTGGGGTGACTCTCCGCCTGCATACTACCTCCTAATTTGGTGGATGGCATTTGGGCCCGCGCGCTGCACGGCCCGCATGTCGGTGAACCAAAAGTAAAATTACATTCAGTAGAGGGAGGCGTTTCGATAAACTAGGAGGAGCCAGAAGAGGTAGTGTATCCATTGTACTTGTAGTAATTGTTTTTCTGGGTAGCTGTAGAGTGTCTCCACTGCACTAGTAGTAATTGTTTCTCTGGGCCCAAGACAAAACAGCCCATCCACCCTAGTAAACAATAAAATCAATTCAAAATCCCATATATTTACTTCATGAGAGGCGCTACCCACACCCAGCACACCGCCGCCAAACAAACCTGGGTGCTCTTCTTCCTCCTCACTCCCACCCACGTCACGTCAGCTCGCTCCACTCGTACCCCCAAATTCCTCACCTCACTCCTACAGAAAACCCTAGCTCCCCTTCTTCCTCACAACTACAAAAAACCCCCAGCTCCCCTTCTTCTTCACTTACACTACAACTAGGCTCGTCATTCGACACTCTGCTAAAATCCGTGAGCGCGACGCGACGCCCTCGAGTAAAATGGAGTCGGCTGACCCCAGAGCCAAGAAGACGAGGCTCCCACCAGCGGTGACGCCTGTTGTAGATCCCACATCTGGCAGCGCGGGGAGAAGCGGCGACCCCGCCCCCACCGAATCTGATGAGGAGCATCCTTCCATCATCCCCATGGACTCTACATCAACACATCCAACCCCACATGGACCCATGACAAGAGCTAGAGCACGTGCTTTGGAAACCGAGGTGAACTCCTTCCTACTAGACTTGCATATGGACACAAATGGAACATGTCTACTACCTCATCAAAATATGCTATGCCACCTTAGGTATGAAGTGGAACATCACCAAGAAGCTCAGGAGCATCCCCAAGGAGAAGGAGAAACACCCCAAGGCCATAAGGATCAAGACGGAGTGCAACAGCAGCAAAACAGCAAGTCCCAGGTGACCACGTGCGCACGGGCCCCCGAGACCCCATGCCCACGGGCTACATAGGAACCCGGCGCTGGAGCACCCCGTGCGCACGGGCGTGTACCGTGCCCACGGGACCCCCGTGCGCACGGGCCCAACTTACCCCATGCGCACGGGCCTCCCAGGATGGGCGGCTGAGATGGCTTCTTCGTCTCCCCTCCTTCTCCTTCGACCCCAAGCCTATATATTCCGTACCTAGGGCCATGTTTAGGGTTAGCAAAGTATTAGATGAGATCTTGGTGAGCTTTGCTCTATTACCTTCCCTCTTTGAGGATCAAGAACCCATAGGGAAGAATCCTTGAGGATTTCAAGACCTCCATAGGGAGAAGACTACCACCAAGACCCCTCTTCCTTTGGATTTGGGATGAACTTTGCCATTGTATCTTTCCTTTGATTGTGTTTGAGACTTGTAGATCTTGTGTTGTTACTCTAGTGGATGTGTAATCGGGAATTGTTGGAGTGATTGTCTCTTTGTGTTCATCCTTGTGTTCTTGTTGTTCTTGTGATTTCTCTCCTTTCCCCCCTCCAAGTGTGAAAAGGTCCTTCCTAGGGTTCTACCCTACATCATATGGTATCATGAGCCATGTTGATTCACATCCTCGAGTCCCTACCTTCCACTTTCTAGCTTGATTTTGTTGTTTTTCGTCCTAATCCGAAAATCCCCACCAAAAACAGCCCCAAAAATTTTCTTGCAATTTGTTAATCTTGTGAGATTTGGTTGATTTGATCCACGAATTTGGTGTTTGGCAAGTGGATCTACACCTCCACCATCATCCCCACCCATCCCCCACTGGAATTTGGCCAAAAACTTGCAATCACCACGAAATCATAGAAGTTCATCCGCTCTCGGGAGACCCCGTGCACACGGGCCTCACTTACCCCGTGCGCACGGGCCATCCAGAAACTTTTGGCCACTTTTCTGTTTTTCTCATTTTGTTTCACCACCACCTCTCGTGTTCTTCCGCACCTTTCCACGTGTTTGTTGAGTGTTCGGTTGCAATTTCTCTTGTGTCCTAAGGTGTTTCGGCTACTTAGACGCAACTTGGTACCATCATCGCCGCCAATCATCGACTCGTACAACACTTCGACTTCGACAAAATCATCTTCACCCGTAAGCAAGGACGGTAACCTCGATGACAACTTGTACTCCCTTGCCATTAACTTGATAGCTTCGAGCCATTTTGCGTAGCTTACCCATCGAGACTAGCTTGTTGAGTATTGCCGGGCCACGTCATAGTGCACCATTTAGTGTTCCGTCCATCCAGTGCATTTACTACTTGTTACCTCGTTGTGTGTCTCACATATCAAGCATCGTGGCATAGTGAAAGAAAAAAAGCTTTTAAGCAAAAGAGAAGAGAAGCAAAGAGCTTATAAGCAATAGCATCGAGCCTTCACATTCGTGCATCATCTTGGTCACCACATACATAATCATACTTGGGATAGTGAGACGAGTGTATTCTCTATTAGGTTGGTGCACTAGCGTATCTAGCCCATTAGTGCAATCGAGTTAGCGTCTCTCTAGTATTCGTACGACAAGAGCTTTTCCCGTGTATCGATATCTTCGAGCTCATTCCTTGGTTGTGCGGATCCCATTTATCTTCCGTGTGTGTGTTCCTCGAGTTATCTTGGGAGGTTGATCTATTTGTCTTATTTTCCATTTGTGAATCTTCTCAACTTTATCAACATCTTGACTAACATTTGCTTGAATTATTTGTGCCTTTCCTAACCAAGCTCCTCCACAGACCATTTACTTGTAGGTGTGAGGAACAATTCCCGGTACCAATTCCCCTATTGTAACATCACGTGGAATCGTACTTGTTACATCCACAATCTTCGGAAAAGGTAACTTTGGTTTTGTTCTCTCATTTTCCTACTCACCACCACTTTCTTATGATGGATAGGCCAAGTTCTTCTACCAACCCACTCTTCATCGAGCAAGACGACGACATGTCATCCTTCGTCACCAAGAGCCACCTCTTTGGTGCACAACGAGCTCTCCATTAAGAGCAACAAGCAATGAACGACCGCATCGACAACCTCGCCACCGACTTGCGACTCTTCGAGCAACGTACACGCGACTACTTCGACAACAAGCTCGATGCGCACAAGCAAGAGAACGATGCAATAATGGACGAGATCCGAGCTTTGTTGGTCAACCGGCCTCCTTCAACTTCTTCCTACTCAAGACGGAGCCACTCAAGTCGACACTCTGATGACACCTTCTCCGGCTCAAGTACACCGTCATCGACCATTCTTCGACGAGCCGCGCATCAAGACCGTCATGCATCTCGTGACCCGCTACATGTCAAGAATCCACAAGAGCAAGTCAATAAGCAAGTTCCTTCTCCTCAAGCAAACCAAGTCGCTTTTGCTCAAGCTCAAGAACGACAACGTCTTCGTCGTCAAGAAGAAGAAGAACGAGCGCGTCTACACCAAGAGGAACAAGACGCCGAGGCCCAACGTCTTCAACAACAACAACGAGAAGCACAAGCTCTTGAGGCGGAACGTGCCCTTCAAGAATCAAGTCGAGCCATCGCCAACCGCAATCGCGAACGGCGCAATCAAGAGGAAGCCCTTCGAGAAGAAATACAAGAGAGGAACTATCAACCACGTGTGCACCGTCAAGTTTCGCAAGCTCCTCAACAAGCTCGTCAAGCTCCACCTCAACCCCAAGCGCAACAAGAGCGACACCAAGTGGAACAAGTGCTTCAAGACCCTCCTCCACACCAAGAGCAACATCATGAGGAACGAGCATTCGAGGACTTTCCAAGGCAAGAGCGATATCGCAATCGCTACCAATATGAAGAGCAACGCTATGGAAAACTCAAATTCACAATGCCCAAGTTCAATGGAAGCAATGATCCGGAAGAATACCTCTCATGGGCATTGAAGGTCGACAAAATCTTTCGTTTGCACAACTATGAGGAAGAGAAGAAGATCGCAATGGCATCACTTGAGTTACAAGACTACGTGCTCATATGGTGGGAACAAGTCCTTGAGCGCCGAGAAGCAATAGGTGACCCTCCAATCACCACTTGGGCTCAAATGAAGGATGTCATGCGAGCACGATTCGTACCCACCTACTACAACCGTGATCTCTTCAAGAAGCTACAACTCCTCAAGCAAGGAACAAAGAGTGTTGAAGAATACTACAAGGAAATGGAGATAGCCATGATTCCAGCCAATGTCAAGGAAGATGATGAGCAAAAAATCGCACGATTCTTGAATGGACTCAATCATCCCATCAAGAAGATCGCCGACTTCCAACCCTATTCCAACCTCATCGAGCTAGTGCATCAAGCAACCAAGGCGGAACGTCAAGTGCAAGATGACTTCAAGTACGCCAAGTATTCATCCAAGACATACGGCTTCTCCAACAATCAAGCTTCAACAACTCCTCCAACATCTACCTCAACCAAGCTTTCTCCAAGCATCGATGACAAGACAACATACAAGAAACCTTCGTCAAGTTCAAGTCGTCTTCCTCCTACTACAAGCAACTACAAACCGCGTGCTTCTTCCTCTACTCCGACCGATGAGGTCGTCAAGGCAAGTTCAATCAAGTGCTTCACATGTGGCGGCCGAGGCCACAAGTCCTTCCAATGCACCAACAAGCGCACTATGATCCTCAACGACGATGGCACCTACAACTCAATGAGTGAAGATGAAATGGAAGCTATTGAGCAAGTGGCCATGCACCGGCGCGTGAACGAGGATGAAGATGATCAAGTCTTTTGTGATGAAGATACGAGCCCCGCTCTCGTTGTCTCCAACGTCTTGACACTTCAACATCAACAAGAAGAAGACCAACGATGCCATATCTTCCACACCAAGGCCGGCATCAATGGAAGGTCCGTCAAGGTCATCATCGATGGAGGTAGTTGCCACAACTTGGCAAGTGAAGAACTATGCTCCAAGCTTCAATTGCTCAAGAGGAAGCACCCACACCCCTACAAGGTTCAATGGCTAAGTGACTCCGGCACTATACGAGTTGAGCATACGGTCCAAGTATCCTTCAAAATTGGTGCATATGAAGACACTTTGGAGTGTGATGTGGTCCCAATGACCGTTTGCCACCTCCTTCTTGGTCGACCATGGCAATTCGACCGTGGTGTCGTCCACAATGGGCGTACCAATCACTATAGCTTCAAGATGAAAGGAAAAGAATATGTGCTACGACCCATGTCTCCTAGTCAAGTGATAGCCGACAAGCAAGCCACCCACCATAGAGAGAAGAGTGAGAAAGTGAGCCACCAAAACATGAGTGAGAGCAACAAGCCACACTTGAGCGCCTCTTCGCCTAGAGAGAAAAACCTCATACTTTTCGCCACAAAAAGTGAGATGAGAGAAGTGTGTGAGAACCCATCGAGGGTGATGCACTTTGTCCTTGTGTGAAAGGATGGCGAACCAAAAACTAACACCACTCACGAGCTACCTTTGGTGTTTCAATCTCTTTTGCAGGAATTTCAAGATGTTTTCCCCGATGAGCTACCTCTGGGTCTACCTCCTCTACGAGGCATTGAGCATCGAATCGACCTCATCCCCGGAGCACCACTTCCAAACAAAGCTCCATACCGTGTCAATCCCGAAGAAACCAAGGAGATTCAACGGCAAGTACAACAACTAATCAACAAAGGTCATGTACATGAAAGCTTAAGCCCTTGTGCCGTTCCCGTTATACTTGTGCCTAAGCCCGATGGAAGTTTCCTCTTGTGTTCCGATTGTAGACCTATAAATGCTATCACCGTTCGCTATAGGCATCCCATTCCTCGCTTAGATGATATGCTTGATGAACTTAGTGGAGCCAACTTTTTCTCAAAAATTGATCTTAAAAGTGGCTATTATCAAATCCGCATACAAGAAAGTGATGAATGGAAAACTGCTTTCAAAACAAAATTTGGCTTATACGAGTGGTTAGTCATGCCTATGGGTTTATCGGAGGCTCCCGGTACTTTTGTGCGTCTCATGCATCATGTACTTCGACCTTACATTGGAGTCTTTGTTGTGGTTTACTTTGATGATATTCTTGTGTTCAGCAAAACCATGAAAGAGCATCTTGATCATGTTAGGCTTGTTTTGCAAACACTTCGCAAGGAAAGTCTTTATGCCAACATGAAAAAGTGCACATTTGGTGTTGACAAAGTGGTTTTCTTGGGTTTCGTTGTCTCTTCCAAGGGTGTCCATGTTGATGAAACTAAAATTGAAGCAATTAAAACTTGGTCCCAACCCACCAATTTGCAACAAGTGCGAAGTTTTCTTGGTCTTGCAGGTTTTTATCGTCACTTTGTGAAAAACTTTAGCACTATTGCCGCCCCTTTGCATGCTTTGAGTAAGAAGAATGCTCCTTTTGTTTGGGGAACTTTGCAATCAACCACTTTTGATGAGCTAAAATCTTTGCTTACTCATGCTCCGATTCTTGCTTTGCCCAACTTTGACAAAACTTTTGAGGTTCATTGTGATGCAAGTGGTAACGGAATTGGCGGAGTTTTGATGCAAGAAAAACAAGCAATTGCATATTTTAGTGAAAAACTCTCCGGTGCTCAACTTAACTATCCCATCTATGACAAAGAATTGTATGCTTTAGTGCGTGTCCTACATGTTTGGGAACATTATCTTAGACCTCATGAGTTTGTCATACATACCGATCATGAAACGCTTAAGTACTTAAAAGGTCAAACTAAGTTGAACAAGCGTCATGCCAAATGGAGTGAATTTATTGAATCTTTCCCATATGTGATCAAGTACATTAAGGGTAAGGAAAATGTAGTTGCTGATGCATTTTCACGCATATGCACGCTTGTCACTAAACTAGAGTTGAATGTTATTGGCTTTGAGCACATAAAAGACTTGTATGCTAGTGATCCATCGTTTGCACCTCATTATGCTAAATGTTTGACGCATACATCTTGGGAACAATATTACATCAAGGATGGTTATCTTATGAGAGCTAACAAACTATGCATTCCCGAGTCTTCTCTTCGTTTGCTCCTTTTGCAAGAGGCTCATGGCGGCGGACTCATGGGACACTTTGGACGCGACAAGACTTTTGCCACGCTCTCCAAGAACTACTTTTGGCCCAAGATGTTCCGCGACGTCTCACGCTTCACCACAAGATGCTCTACATGCCGCAAAGCTAAGTCCAAAGCTCAATCTCATGGTCTTTACATGCCACTTCCTATTCCTTATCAACCTTGGGAAGACATTAGTATGGATTTTGTACTTGGCTTCCCTAGAACTCAAAATGGAAAGGATTCCGTGTTTGTTGTTGTGGACCGATTTTCTAAGATGGCACATTTCATTCCTTGCAACAAGATAGACGATGCTTCACATATTGCAAATCTCTTTTGTAGGGAAATCTTGCGCCTCCATGGAGTACCAAAGACAATCGTCTCCGACCGCGACGTCATGTTCTTGAGTTACTTTTGGAAGACTCTATGCGCCAAGCTCGGAATCAAGCTCTTGTTCTCATCCGCATACAATCCTCAAACCGACGGCCAAACGGAGGTGACGAACCGGATACTATCCACTCTACTTCGCGTGTTGATCAAGAAGAACATCAAGGAGTGGGAGGCATGTCTACCCATCGCCGAGTACGCCTACAACCACGCAAGACATTCGACTACCGGCAAGTCCCCCTTCGAGGTCGTCTACGGCTTCAACCCGTTGTCCCCATTGGACATTCTACCTCTTCCTCTACAAGAGCGCACCAACATAGATGCGAGTGCACGAGCAAGCTAAATCAAGAAGATGCATGAAGATACAAGAAACATCATCGAGCGCCAAGTACATCAACTAGCGACCAAGCTCAACGTCAACAAACAACCCATGATCTTCAACATAGGTGATCTCGTGTGGCTACACCTTCGCAAGGACCGCTTCCCCAACGAACGCAAGTCCAAACTACTACCTCGAGCCGATGGACCATTCAAGGTGCTAGCATGCTACAATGACAACGCCTACAAGGTTGAACTCCCACGAGACAAGTACAACGTGAGCGACATCTTCAACGTCAAAGACCTCTTGCCTTTCCATGGTGATGAAGATTTTGATCCGAGGTCGGATCCTTTCGAAGGGAGGGGAGATGATGTGGAGCATCCTTCCATCATCCCCATGGACTCTACATCAACACATCCAACCCCACATGGACCCATGACAAGAGCTAGAGCACGTGCTTTGGAAACCGAGGTGAACTCCTTCCTACTAGACTTGCATATGGACACAAATGGAACATGTCTACTACCTCATCAAAATATGCTATGCCTCCTTAGTTATGAAGTGGAACATCACCAAGAAGCTCAGGAGAATCCCCAAGGAGAAGGAGAAACACCCCAAGGCCATAAGGATCAAGACGGAGTGCAACAACAGCAAAACAGCAAGTCCCAGGTGACCACGTGCGCACGGGCCCCCAAGACCCCGTGCCCACGGGCTACATAGGAACCCGGCGCTGGAGCACCCCGTGCGCACGGGCGTGTACCGTGCCCACGGGACCCCCGTGCGCACGGGCCCAACTTACCCCGTGTGCACGGGCCTCCCAGGATGGGCGGCTGAGATGGCTTCTTCGGATCCCCTCCTTCTCCTTCGACCCCAAGCCTATATATTCCGTACCTAGGGCCATGTTTAGGGTTAGCAAAGTATTAGATGAGATCTTAGTGAGCTTTGCTCCATTACCTTCCCTCTTTGAGGATCAAGACCCCATAGGGAAGAATCCTTGAGGATTTCAAGACCTCCATAGGGAGAAGACTACCACCAAGACCCCTCTTCCTTTGGATTTGGGATGAACTTTGCCATTGTATCTTTCCTTTGATTGTGTTTGAGACTTGTGGATCTTGTGTTGTTACTCTAGTGGATGTGTAATCGGGAATTGTTGGAGTGATTGTCTCTTTGTGTTCATCCTTGTGTTCTTGTTGTTCTTGTGATTTCTCTCCTTTTCCCCCCTCCAAGTGTGAAAAGGTCCTTCCTAGGGTTCTACCCTACATCAGAATCCCAGGAACCAATAGAATCTCGGGTGGACCGCATCAGCGAACTCCCGGATGCCGTCCTTGGGGAGATCATCTCGCTTCTTGATACGTCTCCAACGTATCTACTTTTCCAAACACTTTTGCCCTTGTTTTGGATTCTGACTTGCATGCTTTGAATGGAACTAACCCGGACAGACGCTGTTTTTAGCAGAATTGCCATGGCGTTATTTTTGTACAGAAATAGAAGTTCACGAAATGACCTGAAAATCCACGAAGACACGTTTTGAAATTAATTAAAAATATTGGCAAAAGAATCAATGTAAGGGGGCCCACACCTTGTCCATGAGGGTGCAGGGCGCCCCCCTGGGGCGCACCCCTGGGGCGCGCCCCTGGGGCGCGCCCCTGCCTCGTGGACCCCCTGGAGCTCCACCGACCTCAACTCCAACTCCATATATTCACTTTTGGGGAGAAAAAAAAATCAGAGAGAAGGATTCATAGCGTTTTATGATATAGAGCCGTAGCCAAGCCCTAATCTTCCTTGGGAGGGCTGATCTGGAGTCCATTCGGGGCTCCGGAGAGGGGAATCCGTCGCCATCGTCATCACCAACCATCCTCCATCACCAATTTCATGATGCTCACCGCTGTGCATGAGTAATCCCATCGTAGGCTTGCTTGACGGTGATGGGTTGGATGAGATTTACCATGTAATCGAGTTAGTTTTGTTAGGGTTTGGTCCCTAGTATCCATTATGTTCTAAGATTGATGTTGCTATGATTTTGCAATGCTTAATGCTTTTCACTAGGGCCCGAGTGCCATGATTTCAGATCTGAACCTATTAAGTTTTCATGAATATATGTGATTTCTTGATCCTATCTTGCAAGTCAATAGTAATCTACTATGTGTTATGATCCAGCAACCCTGAAGTGACAATAATCGGGACCACTCCTGGTGATGACCTTAGTTTGAGGAGTTCATGTATTCACTAAGTGCTAATGCTTTGGTCCGGTACTCTATTAATTGGAGGCCTTAATATCCCTTAGTTTCCAATAGGACCCCGCTGCCACGGGAGGGTAGGACAAAAGATGTCATGCAAGTTCTTTCCCATAAGCACGTATGACTATATTCTGAATACATGCCTACATTACATTGATGAACTAGAGCTAGTTCTGTGTTACCCTATGTTATAACTATTGCATGATGAATTGCATCCGACATAATTATCCATCATTGATCCATTGCTTATGAGCTTTTCACATATTGATCTTTGCTTAGTTACTTTTCTGTTGCCGCTGTTACGATTACTTCAAAACTGCTACTATTACTTTTGCCACCGTTACCGTTACCTTCATAATACTTTGCTACTAAATACTTTGCTGCAGATATTAAGTCTTTCAGGTGTGGTTGAATTGACAACTCAGCTGCTAATACTTGAGAATATTCTTTGGCTCCCCTTGTGTCAAATCAATAAATTTGGGTTATCATGACTATTTTCTGGTGCGATCCCCTATACTTGTGGGTTATCAAGACTATTTTCTGGTGCCGTTACCGGGGAGCATAGCTCTATTCTTTGAGTCACTTGGGATTTATATCTGTTGATCACTATGAGGAACTTGAAAGTTGAAAGAACCAAGATTTTTCCCTCAACTATGAGGGGAGGTAAGGAACTGCCATCTAGCTCTGCACTTGATTCACCTTCTGTTATGAGTAAATTTGCGACACCTACACCTGCACCTGCTATTGATTCTGATATGTCGCATGTTATTGATGATGCCACTTCTGCTATGCATGATGCTTATGATGAAACTACTTCTATGCTTGATAATACTGTGCCATTAGGTGAATTTCTTGATGAACAACTTGCTAAGGTTAGAGAGAATGAAATTATTGAAACTGATAATATTGATGAAAGTGATGATGAAGATTCTCCCCCTAGATATGAATTGCCTGATGTACCTGACGATTATGTTATGGATGAAGAAACTGCTAGAGACCTTTTTCCTTGCAAAGATAGATATGATCTTAAGAAACTGTTAGCTAAGCTGAAAGAAAAGTCTTTGAATGCTAGAATGAAATATGACCTTGCTTTTGCTACTTCACATATCTGTGTTACTGATAAGGATTATGATTTCTCTGTCGATCCCAAGTTAATTACTTTGGTTGAATCTGATCCTCTCTATGGCTATGAGTCTGAAACTGTTGTGGCACATCTTACTAAATTGAATGATATAGCCACCCAATTCACTCATGAGGAAAAAAATTTGTTATTACTATATCCTTAAGTTATTTCCGTTCTCATTAAAGGATGATGCTAAGATATGGTTTAATTCTCTTGCTCCTGGTTGTTTGTGTAGTCCCCAGAATATGATTTGTTACTTGTCTGCTAAATATTTCCCCGCTCATAAGAAACAAGCTTCCTTAAGGGAAATATGTAACTTTGTGCAAATTGAAGAAGAGAGTCTCCCACAAGCTTGGGGGAGGCTTCTCCAATTACTTAATGCTTTGCCTGATCATCCTCTCAAGAAAAAAATGAAATACTTGATATCTTTTATAATGGACTAACCGATGCTTTGAGACCACCTGGATAGTTGTGCTGGTTGTGTTTTTAGGGAAAGAACTGTTGAGCAAGCTGAATTTCTATTGAACAATATATTGAGTCATGACAATGATTGGACACTTCCTGAACCAACTCCTAAGCCAACTCCAAAGAAAAGGGGTATTTTATTTCTCGGTCCTGAAGATATGCAAGAAGCAAAGAAATCTATGAAAGAAAAAGGTATTAAAGCTAAAGATGTTAAGAATTTACCACCTATTGAACAAATACATGGTATTGATAACCCGACATAGGTAGTAAAGGAAAATTCTCTCTATAGATTTGATGAAGGTGATATCCCTCGTTATAAGTCTGCTAGCCAATGCTTGGATGAGTTTGATAATTTTATTGTTAAACAACAAAACTTCAATTCTTATGTTAGTAGACAATTGAAACATAATGCTTATATGGTTGAACACTTGAGTGATTATATGTCTAGAGTTAAAGGTGACCATAAGCTTATTAGTAAACATGCATCCATGGTTACCGCTCAAGTAGAACAAGTGCTTAAGGCACAAGATGAATTGCTCCATGAATTAAATAATAAGAATAATGACAATGCTGTAAGAGTTATGACTAGAGGTGGTAGAATGACCCAGGAACCTCTGTATCCTGAGGGACACCCTAAGAGAGTTGGAAAGATTCTCAGAGAACTAATGTTGATGCACCTAGTCCTTCAAAGAAAAAAAAGAAAAATGATAGGACTTTGCATGCTTCTAGTGAATCTACTATTGACACACCTGAGAATCCCAATGATATTTCTATTTCTGATGCTGAGACACAATCTAGTAATGAACATGAGCCTAGTGATAATGTTAATGATGATCTTCATGTTGATGCTCAACCTAGCAATAACAATGATGTAGAAATTGAACCTCTGTTGATCTTGATAACCCACAATCAAAGAATCAACATTATGATAAGAGAGACTTCATTGTTAGGAAGCACGGTAAAGAAAGAGAACCATGGGTTTAGAAACCCATGCCTTTTCCCCCTAAACCATCCAAGAAAAAGGATGATGAGGATTTTGAGCGCTTTGCTGAAATGATTAGACCTATCTTTTTGTGTATGCGTTTGACTGTTATGCTTAAAATGAATCCTTATGCTAAGTATATGAAAGATATTGTTACAAATAAAAGAAAGATACCGGAAGCTGAAATTTCCTCCATGCTTGCTAATTACACTTTTAAGGGTGGAATACCAAAGAAATTAGGAGATCCAGGAATACCAACTATACCATGCTCCATTAAAACAAACTATGTTAAAACTGCTTTATGTGATCTTGGAGTCGGTGTTAGTGTTATGCCCCTCTCTTTGTATCATAGACTCGATTTGAATAAGTTGACACCTACTGAAATCTCTTTGCAAATGGCCGATAAATCAACTGCTATACCTGTCGGTATTTGTGAGGATGTGCCTGTTGTGGTTGCAAACGTTACTATTTTAACGGACTTTGTAATTCTTGATATTCCCGAGGACGACAGTAGGTCGATCATCCTTGATAGACCCGTTTTGAATACTGTATGGGCTGTTATTGATTGCAACAAAGGCAATGTCAGTTTTAATGTTAATGGTAATGAGCATACGGTACACTTTCCAAAGAAACAACCTCAGGTTCATCGTATAAATTCTATTGGAAAAATTCCAACAATTACTATTAGAGGTTTTGAATTTCCTCTTCCTACTCTCAAAAAGAGATATGATATTCTTATTGTTGGGGACATGCATATCCCCGTTGAGGTAACCTAGTGTATTCGAAAATTCTCCGGTGTCATGTTATTCGGAAGTAGTTTGTTAACAAGACTTGATCAACCTTGTTAGTGGATTCCTTTTGATGAGCATGACATGGATGAAGCTAGAAAGCACAACTCTCCGTACCCTTATTTTACTTTCTAATAAAGCAAAAATAGTATTTTCTGTCTGTTTTCTGAATTATCCAGGCAATAAAAAATACCCCGGAAATAAAAGTTCTCCAAATGCCCTGAAAATGGAGTATGATTTTTTGTAGAATATTTAAGAATTTCTGGCACTCACAACACACCAGGGGGACCCACCATTTGGCCACGAGGGCATAGGGAGCCCCCCTACCTCATGGGTCCCACGTGGCCCCCTCCACTTATTCCAGCGCCCACTCACTTCGTCTTCCTCCAGAAAAAATCATCCCATAGCTCAAACCCATGTTCTAGCTCGTTTTGCTACCATTTTCGATCTCCTTGCTCAAAGCTCCATTCACAAAACTGCTTTGGGAGATTGTTCTTCGGTATGTGACTCCTCCAATGGTCCAATTAGTTTTTGTTCTAGTGCTTTATTTATTGCATAATTTTGCTGCTAAGGTGACCCTGTTCTTGAGCTTGCATGTCAAATTTATATGGTGCAAAGTAGTTTTAATGCATGATATAGCCTCTAGGAACTTTTGTGAGTAGTTGCTATCAATCTTGTTGAGTTTGGTTCACTTTTATTTTGAGTCACTATAAATTTCAGAAATTTTTCAGAAGAAGAAAAATGTTTAGGAAAATGTACCAAGGTGGTTCCTTAAGGAAGCAAGGACCAAGGCTCGTGATACATGAGCCGGACAATGAACCACCAAGGGAAGCTCAAGTGCGGCCTTGCGAATGGCCGTCAGAAGAATTTATGGTCCAAGCAGGCTTCAAGGATGAATTTGATGCGTATGTACGTAATGCTAATCTTGAGGACTTCATGTCGGATAAGTGCCGACAATACTACTACCTAACTGATTCCTTTGTGAGGAGGTTTATATTTTCATCCTCGCGCAATATTCACACTGTTTTATTTGATCTCTATGATAAATCATATACCATGGACCTTGAAGATTTTAATACTACTTGCAAAATCTCGCAGTGGGGCAATGTTAGTGAACCTCGCAAATCTGAATATAAAGACTTTCTTGCTAGTATCACTATGGGAGAAACTTGAGATATCACACAAGCTACTATAGGGAGCATTGCTTTCCCTTCCATACATTATTTGCTTTCTTTATAGGTAGAAGCATTAACGGTAAAGATGAGGTTTGTCACATGTGCGTTCCAGATCTCAGTGTCCTCAAGAGTGCGATATTAGGTGATAAACAATATAACTTGGGGGCCATTGTTGCACGGAGGTTGCATCTTAATGGTACAAGTGGAGATTTGTTTGGTGGAATTTATGCAACTCGTGTAGCTAATTATCTTGGTGTACCCATAAATGGAAATGATACTGAGTTGCCACCTGCTTATCTAGATTATAGTGCTATGGTTCGCCATCAGTTTCTTGAGAGGAGCGAACAGTTCCTCCAATACGGACTAATCTTTGACAGACGACAAATTGTCCATGTTACTCTCCCTGCTCCTACTTTCTTTAACTTTCACGCAAAAAGGAGATATTTTATAACCAGGGAGGGGGCGAACGAATATGAGAGGAGGACGGAGGCAACTCACCTCCAAGAAGCAGCTCTGCAGGCAGTAGCAGCTGCTTCACAGTACAACCCCGACTACGACTTCACACATCCGCCAAGCCAGCCGTGGGCATAGACCAACTTAGGCCAAAATCCTAAGCTTAGGGGGGTACGTATTTCTCACCTACATTACATTCATTAATATGACCGTGACTGGATTGCTATTAATTTACATTGAGTATGATTGTGACTGGATCTCTTCTGCCATGAATTACAATGTATAGTCAGTCCTTAATCTTCAGGGGTGCTCTGCATTTATGTTTTGCGGTCTCAGAAAGGGCTAGCGAGATACCATGTTGTTATATCGTATTATGATTGTTTTGAGAAAGTGTTGTCATCTGAGATTTATTATTATTGCTCGTTAGTTGATTATGACATTGATATGAGTAAACATGAGACCTAAATGTTATTGTGAATATAGTTAGTTCATAATCTTTGCTAAAAACTTGAATGCTGGCTTTACATATTTGCAACAACAAGATCAAATAGAGTTTGTAAAAGTTTTTCTTTATCACTTTCAGTTTGTCAACTAAATTGCTTGAGGACAAGCAAAGGTTTAAGCTTGGGGGAGTTGATACGTCTCCAATGTATCTACTTTTCCAAACACTTTTCCCCTTGTTTTGGACTCTAACTTGCATGGTTTGAATGGAACTAACCCGGACTGACGCTGTTTTCAGCAGAATTGCCATGATGTTATTTTTGTGCAGAAATAAAAGTTCTCAGAATGACCTGAAAATCCACGAAGACACGTTTTGGAATTAATAAAAAATATTAGTGAAAGAATCAATGTAAGGGGGCCCACACCCTGTCCACGAGGGTCCAGGGCACGCCCCCTGGGGCATGCCCCCTGCCTCGTGGCCCCCTGGAGCTCGACCGACCTCAACTCCAACTCCATATATTCACTTTCGGGGAGAAAAAAAATAGAGAGAAGGATTCATTGCGTTTTACGATACAGAGCCGCTGCCAAGCCCTAATCTTCCTCGGGAGGGCTGATTTTGAGTCCGTTTGGGGCTCCAGAGAGGGGAATCCGTCGCCATCATCATCATCATCAACCATCCTCCATCACCAATTTCATGATGCTCACCGCCATGCGTGAGTAATCCCATCGTAGGCTTGCTGGATGGTGATGGGTTGGATGAGATTTACCATGTATTTGAGTTAGTTTTGTTAGGGTTTGATCCCTAGTATCCATTATGTTCTAAGATTGATGTTGCTATGACTTTGCCATGCTTTTAAGCACAACTGTGGAAAAAAGATAGTAGCATTGCCCCTTCTCTCTTTTCTCTCTTTTCTTTGTTTGGGCTTCTTTTGGCCTCTTTTATTTTTTGTAAAGTCCGGAGACTCATCCCAACTTGTGAGGGAATCATAGCTTCCATCATCCTTTCCTCACATGGGACAATGCTCTAATAATGATGATCATCACACTTTTATTTACTTACAACTCAAGGATTAGAATTCGATTAGAACAAGGATATGCCTCTATATTAATGGCTCCGGCATTGTACCGGGATGTGCAATGATCTAGCATAGCATATGACATAAAAAATGGACAAGCCATGAAAACATAATGCTAGCTATCTTACTATCATGCAAAGCAATATGACAATGATGGTATGTGTCATAATAAACGGAACGGTGGAAGTTGTATGTCAATATTTCTCGGAATGGCTATGGAGCCATAATAGGTAGGTATAGTGGCTGTTTTGAGGAAGGTATACGGTGGGTGTAATGCACTGGCGAAAGTTGTGCTTTACTAGAGAGGCTAGCAATAGTGGAAGGGTGAGAGTGCGTATAATCCATGGACTCAACATTAGTCATAAAAAACTCACATGCTTATTGCAAAAAAAAAAAATATTAGCTATCCAGACAAAGTACTACCCGCAAGCTCCTAGGGGGATAGATTGGTAGGAAAATACCATCGCTCGTCCCTGGCTGCCACTCATATGGAAGACAATCAACAAATAAATCATGCTTTGACTTCATCACATAACGGTTCAGCATACGTGCATGCTATGGGAATGACAAACTTCAACACAAGTATTTCTGCCAATCCACAATTACTCACTAGCATGACTCTAATATCACCATCATTATATCTCAAAACAATCATAAGGAATCAAACTTCTCATAGTATTCAATGCTTTTTATATGAAAGTTTTTATTATATCCCTCTTGGATGCCCATCAAATTAGGACTAAATTCATAACCTAAGCAAATTACCATGCTGTTTAGAGACACTCTCAAAATAATATAAGTGAAGCATGAGAGTTCAACAATTTCTATAAAATAAAGCCACTGTCATGCTCTAAAAAGATATAAGTGAAGCACTAGAGCAAATGCTTAGCTCAAAAGATATAAGTGAAGCACATAGAGTATTCTAATAAATTCATGATTCATGTGTATCCCTCTCAAAAGGTGTTTATAGCAAGGATGATTGTGGCAAACTAAAAAGCAAAGACTCATATCATACAAGACGCTCCAAGCAAAACACATACCATGTGGTGAATAAAAATATAGCCTCAAGTAAATTTACCGATGGATTGAAGACGAAAGAGGGGATGCCATTCGGGGCATCTCCAAGCTTAGATGCTTGGTTGATCTTGAATATTACCTTGGGGTGCCTTGGGCATCCCTGAGATTAGTCTCTTCCCACTCCTTATTCCATAGTCCATCAAATCTTTACTCAAAACTTGAAAACTTCACAACACAAAACTCAACAGAAAATTCATGAGATCCGTTAGTATAAGAAAATAAATCACCACTTTTTGGTACTGTTGAGAACTCATTCTTTATTTATATTGGTGTAATATCTACTGTATTCCAACTTCTCCATGGTTCATACCCCCTGATACTACCCATAGATTCATTAAAATAAGCAAACAACACATAGAAAACAGAATTTGTCAAAAACAGAACAGTGTGTAGCAATATGAAAACTTCGTATACTTCTATATCTCCAAAAATTCTGAAAAATTAGGAGAAGCTGGGAACTTTGTATATCAATCTTGTGTAAAACAATCAGATAAAAAGTACTCTTCTATGATTTTTTAAAGTTGTTTTACTGAGCACACAAGTTTCTGTTTTTCAGCAAGATCAAATCAACTACCACTGCAAGCCATCCCAAAGGTCTTACTTGGCTCAAACACTAATTAAAACACCAAAACACAATTACTGCAGAGGTAATAATGTGTATTTATTGAAAACCAAAACCAAAAACAAAAAACATAAAAATAAAATTGGGTTGCCTCCCAACAAGCGTTATTATTTAACGCCCCTAGCTAGGCATAAAACATAGATCTAGGTATTGTCATCTTTGTTATGCAATCCATAAGTAACTCTCATAATCTATTCATATGGCATTTCAATTTTCTTTCTTGGAAAGTTTTCCATGCCCTTCCTTAAAGGAAATTGAAGTCTAATGTTTCCTTCTTTCATATCAATAAATGCACCAATCATTCTGAGGAAAGGTCTACCAAGAATAATAGGACATGTAGGATTGCAATCTATATCAAGCACAATATAATCTATGGGCACATAATTCCTATTTGCAACACTAATAACATCATTAATTCTTCCCGTAGGTTTCTTAATAGTTGAATCCACGAGATGCAAATTTAAAGAACAATCATCAAATTCACGGAAACCTAGCACATCACATAAAGTTTTTGGAATCATGGAGACGCTAGCACCCAAATCACACAAAGCATGGCACTCATAATCTTTAATTTTAATCTTAATAGTAGGTTCCCACTCATCATAAAGCTTTATAGGGGTTGAAACTTCCAACTCAAGTTTTCTTCAAAAGGTTTCATCATAACATCAATGATATGTTTAGTAAAATCTATATTTTGATTATAAGCATGAGGATAATTCAACATGGATTGCAACAAGGAAATACAATCTATCAAAGAACAATTATCATAATTAAAATCCTTGAAACCCAAAAGAGTGGGTTAATCGCTACTTAAAGTTTTGACCTCTCCAATCCCATATTTATCAACATTTATATTAGAAAACAAAGATTCAATAGGAGTCACACCAATCACTTTAAGATCTTCATCATTATTTTCACACAACTCCGATTTAGTGGCCATCTTATTTACCAAAGTAGTTTGTTTATCAGAAATCTGGCCTACTAAATTTTCAAGATGAGAAAATTGAGATTTAAGACCATAAAATTCCTTAGAAACATCATCGAGCTCTTTATTAATATACTCCATCATAGGTTTTTTCTCCTTAAGTTCGTTTCTAAAGAAACTATTCTGGTCAAATTGTAGGGACATGAAAATTTTAGCATTATTCTCAATCTCTTTCGACTTCCTATAGTGAGGATGAAAGCTCTTGGGTTGAGCCATACGGGATATCAAGCGAACGGAATAAGTATGAATAAAAAGGCAAACATTTTTGTGTTTTTTTTAAATCATTTTAGAAGTGGGGGAGAGGAAAACGAGAGGCAAATGGCAAATAATGTAATGCAAGAGATGAGAGTTTATGGTGGGTACTTGGTAGGCTTGATGTAGATCTCCCCGGCAACGACGCCAGAAATTCTTCCTACTACTTCTTATCTTGTGTTGGTTTTTCCCTGGAAGAGGAAAGGGTAATGCAGCAAAGTAGAGATAAGTATTTCCCTCAGTTAAGAACCAAGGTATCAATCCAGTAGGAGATACACGCAAGTCTCCAATCTATGCACCTGCACAAACAATCAAACACTTGCACCCAACGCGATAAAGGGGTTCTCAATCCCTTCATGGTCACTTGCAAGGATGAGATCTGATAGAGATAGATATAAAAGATTACTAAAACGTAAAACAAAGTAAAAATAAATAAGGTATTTTTGGGATTTTTGGTTTATAGATCTGAAAATATATGATGGAAAATAGACCAGGGGGCCATAGGTTTCACTAGAGGTTTCTCTCTTGAAAGCAAATAATACGGTGGGTGAACAAATTACTATCGAGCAATTGATAGAAAACCACAAAGTTATGACGATATCCAAGGCAATGATTATGAATATAAGCATCATGTCCGTGTCAAGTACACCGACTCCATCATGCATCTAGAGTATTAAGTTCATAAGGAAGGAGTAACGCCTTAAGTAAGATGACATGATGTAGAGGGATAAACTCAAGCAATATGATGAAAACCCCATCTTTTTACCCTTGATGGCAACTATACAATACGTGCGTCGCTACCCAGATTGAACCCAAAACTAGGCACCTCTTCCATTGCAAGAAGAACCAATCTAGTTGGCCAAACCAAATCGATAATTCAAAGAGAAATACAAAGATATCGAATCATGCATATAAGAATTCAGAGAAGATTCAAATAATATTCATAGATAAACTGATCATAAATCCACAATTCATCGGATCTCGACAAACACACCACAAAAGAATATTACATCGGACAGATCTCAAAGAACATCGAGGAGAACATGGTATTGAGGATCAAAGAGAGAGAATAATCCATCTAGCTACTAGCTATGGACCCGTAGGTTTGTGGTAAACTACTCACGCTTCATCGAAAGGGTAGTAGAGTTGATGTAGAAGCCCTCCATGATCGAATCCCCCTCCGACAGGATGCCGGAAAAGGCCCCAACATGGGATCTCACGGGTACAGAAGGTGGCGGCGGCGGAAAAATATTTTCGTGGATGCTTCTGTCTGTTTGGGAATATTTGAGAATTTATAGGCCAAGAATTAGGGTTATAGGAGCTCAGAGGGGCCCAAAAGCCCTTAGGGCGCACCACTGAGGCTTGTGGCCACCTCGGGACTCCTCTGACCTCATCCCCAAGTCCTACGTGTGTCTTCTAGTCCAAGAAAAATCATCGCGAAAGTTTTATTCCGTTTGGACTCTGTTTGATATTCCTTTTCTGTAAAACTCAAAATCAAGGAAAAACAGAATCTGGCATTGGGCTCTATGTTAATAAGTTAGTCCCAGAAATAATATAAAATAGCATATTAATGCATATAAAACACCCAAAACAGATGATAATAGCATGGAACAATAAAAACATTATACATACGTTGAGACGTATCAGACGACGACCTCGCGGGCCCACAGATGGAAGCGTCACACGTGAGCGTCCTAGGATAACCACCGCCTGCATGCATGTGGCCCAAAGTGGTGTTGTGTGATGTTTGAATACCCAATGCACAACTTTGATGTGGCACGTGCCTCGAAAACCGAAAGGTCCCCACACTGAGTGAGGTGTGTTCATGGACGCGTATGTAGTATATATGCTGGTCCCCTCCCACCTCTTCAATGTGTACTATATGCTCCCACTGTAACACACACAAAAAAGAATCAACCTTGCTGGTCAAATTAACCTCTCTGTCTGCTGAAGGTCGAAGTGAAGGATGACGACCTCGCGGGCTCACGGAAAGCGTCATACACGAGTGAGTGTTTTGTAGGACAACCACCGACGGTATGTGGCCCAAACATGTATGTATGAAAGGTTGTGTAATTTTTTAAATACGAATTCACGACTTTTATGTGGCACATGTCACACAAAACAGCCAATCCCACACGGTGGCTCATGACTCATAGTGTAATGCCAGACGCCCCCAGATGCACGCACACACACACGCAGACACACACACACACACACACACACACACACACACACCGCGCATCCACCACAACTACAAGGTGATGACCCACAAGTATAGGGGATCTATCATAGTCCTTTCGATAAGTAAGAGTGTCGAACCCAACAAGGAGCAGAAGGAAATGACAAGCGGTTTTCAGTAAGGTATTCTCTGCAAGCACTGAAATTGTAGGTAACAGATAGTTTTGTAATAAAATAATTGGTAACGGGTAACAAGCAATGAAAGTAAATAAAGTGCAGCAAGATGGCCCAATCCTTTTTGAAGCAAAGGACAAGCCTGGACAAATTCTTATAATGAGAAAAGCGCTCCCGAGGACACATGGGAATTATCGTCAAGCTAGTTTTCATCACGCTCATATGATTCACGTTCGGTACTTTGATAATTTGATATGTGGGTGGACTGGTGCTTGGGTACTGCCCTTACTTGGACAAGCATCCCACTTATGATTAACCCCTATTTCAAGCATCCACAACTACAAAATAAGTATTAAGGTAAACCTAACCATAGCATGAAACTAGTGAATCCAATCAGCCCCTTACGAAGCAACACATAAACTAGGGTTTAAGCTTCTGTCACTCTAGCAACCCATCATCTACTTATTACTTCCCAATGCCTTCCTCTAGTCCCAAATAATGATGAAGTGTCATGTAGTCGATGTTCACATAACACCACTAGAGGAGAGACAACATACATCTCATCAAAATATTGAACGAATACCAAATTTACATGACTACTAATAGCAAGACTTCACCCATGTCCTCAGGAACAAACATAACTACTCACAAAGCATATTCATGTTCATGATTGGAGGAGTATTAATATGCATTAAGGATCTGAAAATATGATCTTCCACCAAGTAAACCAATTAGCATCAACTACAAGGAGTAATCAACACTACTAGCAACCCACAGGTACCAATTTGTGGTTTTGATACAAGGTTGGATACAAGAGATGAACAAGGGTTTTAATAGGAGATGGTGTTGGTGAAGATGTTGATGGAGATTGAACCCCTCCCGATGAGAGGATCGTTGGTGATGACGATGGTGATGATTTCCCCCTCCCGGAGGGAAGTTTCCCCGGCAGAACAGCTCTGCCAGAGCCCTAGATTGGTTCCGCCAAGGTTCTGCCTCGTGGCGGCGGAGTTTCGTCCCGTAAGCTTGCTTATGATTTTTTCGAGGGTAAAAGCCTTCATATAGCAGAAGATGGGCACTGGAGGGCCACCAGGGGGCCCAGGAGACAGGGGGCGCGCCCAGTAGGGGTGGGCGCACCTCCACCCTCCTGGCCAGGGTGTGGGCTCCCTCTGGTGTTTTCATCTCTCAATAATTCTTATTAATTCCAAAAGTGACTTCCATGGAGTTTCAGAATTTTTGGAGCTGTGCATAATAGGTTTCCAATATTTGCTCCTTTTCCAGCCAGAATCCCAGCTGCCGGCTTTCTCCCTCTTCATGATAATCCTTGTAAAATAAGAGAGAATAGCCATAAGTATTGTGACATAATGTGTAATAACAGCCGATAATGCAATAAATATTGATATAAAAGCATGATGCCAAGTGGACGTATCAACTCCCCAAGCTTAGACCTCGCTTGTCCTCAAGCGGAAGCCGAAATCGAAAAATATGTCCACATGTTTAGAGATAGAGGTGTCGATAAAAATAAATACGGACATGAGGGCATCATGATCATTCTTATAACAGCAACATAAATAGGTTTTGTCATATGATTTCTTATGCTCAAGTAACAATCGATTCACAATGTCAAGTATGGTTCATAAACTTCATTGGGAACTAACAAACTATAATCTCAGTCACTGAAGCAATTGCAATTTATCATAACATCAAAAAGAGTCAAGAATAGAGCTTTTCAGCAAGTCCACACACTTAAATATCATATAGTCTTCTACAATTGCTAACACTCACGAAATACTTATGGCTACGGAGTTTCAATCGGACACTGAGAAAGATAGGGGCTTATTGTGTTGCCTCCCAATGTATTCACCTTTGGGTGATGTCAACAATAATAGTTAATGCCAACTTACGTCCAATTGGATATATGTATCAGGATCTTTCCAACACGAGGCGCTTGCCAAAGGATAAAAGGAAAAAGGGAAAGGTGAAGATCACCTTGACTCTTGCATAATGTAAAGACATAAAGTAAAAGATAGTCCCTTTGCAGAGGGAAGCAGAGGTTGTCATGTGCTTTTAGGGTTGGATGCACAAAATCTTTATGCAAAAGAACGTCACTTTATATTGCCACTTGTGATATGAACCTTTATTATGCAGTCTGTTGCTTTTATTACTTCCATATCACACGATCGTATACAGCTTATTTTCTCCGCACTAATAAGTCATACATATTTAGAGAGAAATTTTTATTGCTTGCAACACGACAACATACTTGAGGGATCTTACTCAATCCATAGGTAGGTATGGTGGACTCTCATGGCAAAACTGGGTTTAAGGATATTTGGAAGCACAAGTAGTATCTCTACTTGGTGCAAGGAGTTTCGGCTAGCATGAGGGGGAAGGGCAAGCTCAACATGTTGGGAAGATCAATGACAATATACTTTAACTGAGATGTGAGAAAACATAAATCATTACGTTGTCTTCCTTGTCCAACATCCACTCTTTAGCATGTCATACTTAATGAGTGCTCACAATCATAATAGATATCCAAGATAGTATATTTATATGTGAAAACCTCTCCTTCCTTATTACTTCCTATTAATTACAACGATGACCAAAACACTATTTTGTCAACTCTCAACAACTTTATGCCTCATACTCTTTATATGTGAAGTCATTACTATCCATAAAATCAATATGAACTCTTTTATTCTTTTTTACTTCCTCAAGATCATAACAAGATAGCAAAGCCCTTGACTCAACACTAATCTTTACTATAGATAGCTCATGGACTCGATTACATAAAGAGATCACAAAGCAAAACTCAAAACTAATTCATACCAAAACTTCAATCTACTAGATCAAGATATTACTAAAAGGATCGAACTAAGTAAAACGGTAAAGATAGGAGTGTGATGGTGATATGATACCATGGCACCTCCCCCAAGCTTGGCAGTTGCCAAGGGGAGTGCCCATACCCATGCAATTATGTCCTCGGAGGTGGTGAAGTAGGAGTTGTTGATGATGAAGGCTTGTTCCTCAATTTGTGCTCGAGGACAACATTTTCCTCCTTTAAATCATCAATTCCCACTCGAGACTTAATATCCTTGTACATAGTTCCTGTTTGTTTTCTGCAAGAGACGAAAAGGGATAAACTCGATCTTTGGCTTCTTTGCTCTATCAGGGAGGCTTGAATTTTTAAATTCCACATGCATGTCCCCAGGTTGAGGTAATGGGCTTCATCTTCGTCTGAGCTCGTCTCCTCCTTTCCCTTAGGCTCGTAGTCTTCCTCTTCCTCAGTGGTCCAGCCACCATGGTCCAAGTCCTCGTCGGCCTTAGGGTCTGCAAGGAAATCAGCCACATAGCTTTCTCCCTCCGAATCCTGGGACGACATATTGCTCTAACCTGCGGCAGAGACAGCTTGAAACGAAATCAGAGGATTTTTGCATGATACGGTGGTCAAAACCTTCGGGAGATTATATAATGAATTTTTACCGACCAAAATACGTAACATGCAAGAAAACGGAGTCCAGGAGGGACAAGAGGTGCCCACGAGATAGGGGGCGCACCCAGTAGGGGTTGGCACGCCCTCCACCCTTGTGGAGACCTCATGTCCTTCCCGGATTACTTCTTTCTTCCAAAATTCTTAAATATTCCAAAACAGAGAAAAATTGCCATTAGAATTGTTTTGGAGTCGGTTTACTTACCGTACCACATACCTATTCCTTTTCGGAGTCTGAAACGTTCTGGAAAGTGTCTCTTATGTATTCCTCCGGAGTTATGGTCTCAATAATATTAGTTTCAACATTGATAGGATTACCTGAGATATAATGATTGATTCTTTGACCGTTCACCACCCTCGAACTTGTGCCTTCGAAGTTGTTGATTTTTATGGCACCAGAACGATTGACCTGCTCGGTAACGTAAGGACCTTCCCATTTAGAGAGAAGTTTTCCTGCAAAAAATCTTAAATGAGAGTTGAATAGCAACACATAATCACCTACGTTAAATTCTCGCTTTTGTATTCTTTTGTCATGCCATCTTTTAACTTTTTCTTTGAACAGTTTGGCATTCTCATAGGCTTGAGTTCTCCATTCATCAAGTGAGCTAATATCAAATAACCTCTTCTCACCGGCAAGCTTGAAGTCATAGTTGAGCTCTTTAATAGCCCAATATGCTTTATGTTCAAGTTCGAGAGGTAAGTGACATGCTTTTCCATAAACCATCTTGTACGGAGACATACCCATAGGATTTTTATATGCAGTTCTATAGGCCCATAATGCATCATCAAGTTTCTCGGACCAATTCTTTCTAGATCTATTCATAGTCTTTTGCAAAATTAATTTGAGCTATTTATTGCTCAACTCTACTTGACCACTAGACTGCGGGTGATAAGGAGATGCGATTCTATGGTTAACATCATACTTAGCAAGTATCTTATGGAAAGCACCATGGATAAAATGTGAACCACCATCAGTCATAAGATATATAGGGACTCCAAACTTGGGAAAAATAACTTCCTTAAGCATCTTGATAGAGGTGTTATGATCAACACTACTAGTTGGAATAGCTTCTACCCACTTAGTAACATAATCAACAACAACTAAAATGTGTGTATATCCATTAGAGGCAGGAAAAGGTCCCATATAATCAAATCCCCAAACATCAAGTGGTTCAATAACAAGATAATAGTTCATAGGCATTTCTTGACGTCTACTAATATTACCAATTCTTTGACATTCATCACAAGACAAGACAAACTTATGAGCATCTTTGAAGAGAGTAGGCCAATAAAAACCGGATTGCAATACCTTATGTGCAGTTCTATCTCCAGCGTGGTGTCCTCCATATGGTTCAGAGTGACACTTGCGTAGGATCTGTTCCTGTTCATGCTCAGGTACACAACGTCTAATAACACCATCTACTCCTTCTTTATAAAGGTGTGGGTCATCCCAGAAGTAATGTCTTAAATCACAAAAGAACTTTTTCTTTTGCTGGTATGTGAAACTAGGTGGTATAAATTTAGCAACAATGTAATTAGCATAATCAGCATACCAAGGAGCAGTACGAGAAGCATTAATGACTGCTAATTGTTCATCAGGAAAGCTATCATCAATAGGTAGTGGGTCATCAAGACCATTCTCTAACCTAGACAAGTTGTCTGCAACGGGGTTCTCAGCTCCCTTTCTATCAATAATATGCAAATCAAATTCTTGGAGCAAGAGAACCCATCTAATAAGTCTAGGCTCAGCATCTTTCTTTTCCATAAGATATTTAATAGCAGCATGATCAGTGTGAATAGTAACTTTGGAATCAACAATATAAGGTCTGAACTTATCACAAGCAAATACAACTGCTAAGAACTCTTTTTCAGTAGTAGCATAATTTCTTTGGGTAGTGTCAAGAGTTTTACTAGCATACTGGATAACATTCAATTTCTTATCAACTCTTTGCCCTAAAACAACACCTACATCATAATCACTAGCATCACACATAATTTCAAAGGGTAAATTCCAATCAGGTGGCTGAACAATAGGTGTAGTGATCAAAGCTTTCTTAAGTATTTCAAATGCTTCTACACAATCATCATCAAAGACAAAAGGAATATCTCTTTGCAATAAATTAGTTAGAAACCTAGAGATTTTAGAAAAGTCCTTAATCAACCTCCTATAAAAACCGGCATGACCAAGGAAACTTCTTATACCTTTTATGTCCTTGGGACATGGCATCTTTTCAATAGCATCAACTTCAGCTTTATCAACTTCAATACCTCTCTCGGAAATCTTATGCCCCAAGACAATGCCTTCATTAACCATAAAGTGGCACTTTTCCCAATTCAAGACGAGACTAGTGTCTTCACATCTCTACAAAACTTGATCAAGGTTGCTCAAGCAATCATCAAAACAGGATCCATAAACAGAGAAGTCATCCATGAATACCTCACAAATCTTTTCACAAAAGTCAGAGAATATAGCCACTATGCATCTTTGAAAGGTAGCAGGTGCATTACATAAACCAAAAGGCATACGTCTATAAGCAAAAGTACCGAAAGGGCAAGTAAAAGTAGTTTTTGATTGATCCTCCGCTGATACAGGTATTTGAGAGAAACCAGAATAACCATCTAGAAAGCAGAAATGTGTATGTTTGGATAGTCTTTCTAGCATTTGATTAATAAAAGGTAAAGGGTAATGATCTTTCTTAGTAGCTTTATTTAGTTTACGGAAATCAATTACCATACTATAACCTGTAATAATTCTTTGCAGGATCAATTCATCTTTATCATTAGGAACAACAGTAATACCTCCTTTTTTAGGAACACAATGGACAGGACTTACCAAATCACTATTAGCAATGGGATAAATTATACCTGCCTCAAGGAGCTTTAGTATCTCCTTTCTTACCACTTCTTTCATCTTAGGATTTAATCGTTGTTGAGGATCTCTAACTGGTTTGGCATCTTTCTCCACTTTAATTTTGTGTTGCATAGAGTGGTACTAATGCCCTTAAGATCATCTAGAGTATATCCAATAGCAGCACGGTGCTTTTTCGGAGTTTTCAATAATCTTTCTTCTTCTTGCTCTGAAAGGTTAGCACTAATAATAACAGGATATATTTTCTTTTCATCAATATAAGCATATTTAAGATTATCAGGTAATGGTTTGAGATCAAACACGGGATCACCCTTGGGTGGAGGGGGGTCCCCTAGGATTTCAACAGGCAAGTTGTGTTTCAGAATAGGACCCGTTGAAGGAACACTTCATCTATTTCCCTTCTTTCATTCATAAACATATCATTTTCATGGTCTAGCAAATATTGTTCTAACAGATTAGTAGGAGGCACAGCAATAGAAGCAAGACCAATAATCTCATCATTACTAGGTGATTCTTTATCACGGGGTTGTCTATGAAACTTAGCAAAATTAAACTAATGAGACATATCCCCTAAGCCAATTGTAACAATATCCTTTTCACAATCAATCCTAGCATTAACAGTATTCAAGAAGGGTCTACCAAATATAATGGGACAAAAGTCATCTTGTGGGGAACCAAGAACAAGAAAATCAACAGGATATTTAACTTTCCCACACAAGATTTCAACATCTCGAACAATCCCAACTGGCTTAATGGTGTCCCTATTGGCAAGCTTAATAGTAACATCAATACCTTCTATTTCAGTAGGTGAAATATAATGCATAATTTCTTTATATAAGTCAAAGGGTATTGCACTAGCACTAGCACCCATATCCCATAAGCCATGATAACAATGATCTCCTATTTTAACAGAAATAACAGGCATGCCTACAAAAGGTCTATGTATCTTAGCATCTGGCCTAGCAATATTAGCAGTTTCACCACAGAAATAAATAACATGCCCATCTAAATTATCATCCAAGAGATCTTTAACCATAGCAATGCTAGGTTCAACTTTAATTTGCTTAGGGGGTGTATAAGTTCTAGTATTACTCTTACGAACAACAGTTGAAGTTTTAGCGTGATCCTTTATCCTAACAGGAAAAGGTGGTTTCTCAACATAAGTAGTAGGGACAATAGGATCATTATAAGTGATAGTCTTTTCTTCAACTGTAATAGGTGCAACTACTTTTACTTCAATGGGAGGATTATATTTAAACCACATCTCCTTTGGGAGATCAATGTGAGTAGCAAAAGATTCACAAAAAGCAGCTACTATGTCAGAGTCAAGTCCATATTTAGCACTAAATCCACGAAAAGCATCCGTATCCATAAAAGATTTAGCACAATCAAACTTAGGTGTTATACCTGACTCCTTACCATCGTTGGAACCCCAATCTTTAGAGTTGCGTTTAATTTTGTCCAATAAGTCCCACTTGAATTCAGTAGTCTTCAACATATAAGAACCAGCACATGAAGTATCAAGCATGGTGCGATCATTGAGAGAAAGCTGAGCATAAATATTTTGAATAATAATTTCTCTTGAGAGCTCATGATCGGGGCATGAATATAACATTGACTTAATCCTCCCCCAAGCTTGAGCGATGCTTTCTCCTTCGCGAGGCCAGAAATTATATATGTAATTACGATCACAATGAGCAAGATGCATAGGATAGAACTTCTGGTGAAATTCCAACTTCAATCGTTTATAATTCCAAGACCCTGTATCATCACATAGCCTATACCATGTCAATGCGTCTCCCTTCAAAGATAAAGGGAAGACCTTCCTTTTGACAACATCATCGGGAATACCTGCAAGCTTAAATAATCCACAAACTTCATCCAGAAAGATAAGGTGTAAATCAGGATGCAATGTTCCATCTCCTACAAAGGGATTAGCTAGTAGTTTCTCTATCATACCCGAAGGAATCTCAAAGTAAACATTTTCAGTAGGTTCAGTAGGTTGAGGAGCAACTCTTTGCTCTACTGGTCGGGGTGAAGATACCCCGAACAAGCCCCCTCAAAGGATTAGTTTCCATAGTAACAAGTGACAGAAAATTTCGGCACACTATATAAATGTTTCCTTACCAAGTTCCACTCACCAAAGGCGCTTCACTCCCCCGCAACGGCGCCAGAAAAGAGTCTTGATGACCCACAAGTATAGGGGATCTATTGTAGTCCTTTTGATATGTAAGAGTGTCGAACCCAACGAGGAGCAGAAGGAAATGACAAGCGGTTTTCAGTAAGGTATTCTCTGCAAGCACTGAAATTGTAGGTAGCAGATAGTTTTGTAATAAGATAATTGGTAATGGGTAACAAGCAATGAAAGTAAATAAAGTGCAGCAAGGTGGCCCAATCCTTTTTGTAGCAAAGGACAAGCCTGGACAAATTCTTATAATGAGAAAAGCGCTCCCGAGGACACATGGGAATTATCGTCAAGCTAGTTTTCATCACGCTCATATGATTCGCGTTTGGTACTTTGATAATTTGATATGTGGGTGGACCGGTGCTTGGGTACTGCCCTTACTTGGACAAGCATCCCACTTATGATTAACCCCTATTGCAAGCATCCGCAACTACAAAATAAGTATTAAGGTAAACCTAACCATAGCATGAACCTAGTGGATCCAATTCAGCCCCTTACGAAGCAAGGCATAAACTAGGGTTTAAGCTTCTGTCACTCTAGCAACCCATGATCTACTTATTACTTTCCAATGCCTTCCTCTACGCCAAATAATGGTGAAGTTTCATGTATTCAACGTTCACATAACACAACTAGAGGAGAGACAACGTACATCTCATCAAAATTTCGAACGAATACCAAATTCACATGACTACTAATAGCAAGACTTCACCCATGTCCTCAGGAACAAACGTAACTACTCACAAAGCATATTAATGTTCATGATCATAGGAGTATTAATATGCATTAAGGATCTGAACATATGATCTTCCACCAAGTAAACCAATTAGCATCAACTACAAGGAGTAATCAACACTACTAGCAACCCACAGGTACCAATATGTGGTTTTGATACAAGGTTGGATACAAGAGATGAACTAGGGTTTTGAGAGGAGATGGTGCCGGTGAAGATGTTGATGGAGATTGACCCCCTCCCAATGAGAGGATCGTTGGTGATGATGATGGTGATGATTCCCCATCCCAAAGGGAAGTTTCCCCGGCATAACAGCTCCGCCGGAGCCCTAGATTGGTTCCGCCAAGGTTCCTCCTTGTGGCGGTGGAGTTTCGTCCCGTAAGCTTGCTTATGATATTTTTCCAGGGTAAAAGCCTTCATATAGCAGAAGATGGGCACCAGAGGGCCACCAGGGGCCCCAGGAGACAGGGGGCACGCCCAGTAGGGGTGGGCGCGCCCCCACCATCCTGGCTAGGGTGTGGGCCCCCTCTGGTGTTTTCTTCGCTCAATAATTCTTATTAATTCCAAAAGTGACTTCCGTGGAGTTTCAGGATTTTTGGAGCTGTGCAGAATAGGTTTCCAATATTTGCTCCTTTTCCAGCCAGAATCCCAGCTGCCGGCATTCTCCCTCTTCATGATAATCCTTGTAAAATAAGAGAGAATAGCCATATGTATTGTGACATAATGTGTAATAATAGCCCATAATGCAAAAAATGTTGATATAAAAGCATGATGCTAAATGGACGTATCACGAGGCATGTTAAAATTTTCCGCGGTGAACATATGTTACCAAAGGAGGGACACTTTAATATTGAAAAAAATAGAGATCATTACGACGTTTTAGTACATTGATTGATTTTCTAGGGGTATAATGTGCAAAAATCAAATTTGAGCTACATGCACACGTGACAGTGCACCAAAATGGATTGGAAAAGCACATGTGTGTCACTGGGTGCATGTATACTCCCCATGCAAGAAATTTTAAACATTGAGAATCTTGAATTTAATCTACATCCAAAACTTAGTTGAAATTCATGAAACTTATCGTGTTGTCATATGGAGACAAATACACATTGGTATTGTATTTTTTATCAAATTTGAGAGAAGTTTTGATGTAATTTTTATCTTCTTACAAACGGGAGATTATTAATAATTGGGAACCAATATCGCAAACAGATTATTTATTCGAACCATGGGCATTAGACCAACAATGGATATGTGCCATGCTTCGGTTAAGCAATAAAGTGGCAACATTAATCATTAAAATAGAAAAACAATATACGTGCCGCCACGCGTCCCGTGTGCTGTGCAAGTAGGCGTGAGTTGACGAGATGCATGTGAGCAGTCCGCCGCGCAGGCAGACTGAGAGGTGTGCGTGCAGGTGTGTGAATTGATGGGAGGCGTGCTCGCTCCGCAGTGTCATCGGGAGGCGTGCGAGGAGCTGTGTGAAATGAAAGTAGGCATGCTAGCAGTCCGTTGCACATCTCACCAAGAGGCGAGCCAGCGGTTTGACTGCAGCCCGCCTCTCTCCCACTACTCCATATTAATCGCGCGCCCGAGCGGCCGCACCCCCCATCCTCGCCATACACACACAATCCTCTCTCTCCGCCTGCATCCTCGATGTCGCTCTCAGTCCTCATCGCCGTCAGCGTATGAGGATGCCGCTGAAGCGCCGCATTGGAGGGAGTGGCAACACTGGGGCTGCTGAAGCACCAGAGCACATCATGAAGATGGAGACATGGGTTGCCGATGTCGCTTGAAGCTACATCAGTATTTCCCCAAAGAGGAAGGGATGATGCAGCACAGTGGCGGTAGGTATTTCCCTCATATATGAAACCTAGGTTATCGAACCAGTAGGATAACCAAGCAACACAACGTAAACAGCCCCTGTACACAAATAACAACACCTCGCAACCCGACGTGTTAAAGGGGTTGTCAATCCCTTTCGGGGTACGGTGCCTCAAGATAGGCAAAGGATGTGAGGTAAATTTGTAGATGGGATAAATAGATCGCGGAACAAATAAATTGCAGCAAGGTATTTTTGTATTTTTTTGGTTTAATAGATCTGAAAAATAAACGCAAGGAAAAAGTAGATCACAAGGCAAATATATGAGAAAGAAGACCCGGGGGCCATAGGTTTCACTAGTGGCTTCTCTCGAGAAAAATAGCAAACGGTGGGTCAACAAATTACTATTGGGCAATTGATAGAACTTCAAATAATCATGATGATATCCAGGAAATGATCATTACATAGGCATCACGTCCAAGATTAGTAGAACGACTCCTGCCTGCATCTACTACTATTACTCCACACATCGACCGCTATCCAGCATGCATCTAGTGTATTAAGTTCATGGAAAAAACAGAGTAATGCAATAAGAACGATGACATGATGTAGACAAGATCCGTTTATCTATTGCGGCAGATATGGATCCCGGCTTTTTCTCCTTAGTAGCAACAATACATACGTGTGGGTTCCCTTTTTGTCACAGGGATCAAGCACCGTAAGATCGAACCCACTACCGGGCACCTTTTCCCATTGCAAGATAAATAGATCAAGTTGGCCAAACAAAACCCAAATATCAGAGAAGAAATACAAGGCTATAAGAGATCACGCATATAAGAGATCGAAGAACTCAAATAACTTTCATGGATATAAAAAGATATAACTGATCATAAACTCGAAGTTCATCAGATCCGAACAAACACACCGCAAAAAGGATTTACATCATATGGATCTCCAAGAGACTATTGTATTGCTAATCAAGAGAGAGAGAGAGAGCGAGCGAGCGAGAGAGAGAGAGAGAGAGGAAGCCATCTTGCTACTAACTACGGACCCGAAGGTCTACAAATAACTACTCACGTATCATTGGAGAGACACCAATGCAAGTGGTGAACCCCTCCGTGATGGTGTCTAATTGGATCTGGTAGTTCTGGACTCTGCGGCGGCTGGATGAAAATTTCGTCGACTCCCCTAGGGTTTCTTGAATATTGGGGTATTTATAGAGCAAAGAGTCGGTCAAGGGGCACCCGAGGTGGGCACAACCCACCAGGGCGCGCCTGGGCCTCCTGGCGCGCCCTGGTGGGTTGTCCCCTCCTCGGGACTCCCCCAGGTGCAACTAGGGCCCAACTTCTTCCTTCCGGTCCATAAAAAATCATCGTAAATTGGCGTGGCATTTGGACTCCTCCGATATTGATTTCCTGCGATGTGAAAAACATGCAGAAAACAACAACTGGAACTTGGCACTATGTCAATAGGTTAGTACCAAAAAATGATATAAAATGACTATATAATGATTATAAAACATCCAAGATTGATAATAAGACATCATGGAATAATAAAAAATTATAGATACATTGGAGACGTGTCAGCATCCCCAAGCTTAACTCCTGCTCGTCCTTGAGTAGATAAGTGATAAAAACATATTTTTTTATGTGGAGTGCTGTTTATCAAGTCATATCATATTCTTTTCTTTATAGCATGGACATTTGGACTTTTATGTGATTCAAAGCAATAGTCTAGTTTTGACATGATAATTTAGATACTCAAGCATATCAACAAGCAACCATGTATTTCAAAATATCAATTCTAAAACAAGTTATCCCTAGCCCATCATGCTCAAACATTGATCCATTCATGAAACACACTTGAATATTAGCTACACCCAATACTTAAGTACATCATATTGTTCCCTAGTTGGTACTTTTATAGGAGAGGGTGGAGACTCAATTTCAAAAAAATAAGAATTTCATAAAGTAAAAGAAAGGCCCTTCGCAGAGGGAAGTAGGGATTTGTAGAGGTGCCAGAGCTCAAAGCGAAAAATTAGAGATAAAAACATTTTGGGAGGTGTATCCATCCCACCAACGAAAACGACTTGGAGCATCCCAACACTTTCCATGCTAGATATATCATAGGCGGTTCCCAAATAGAAAATAAAGTTTATTCCTTTTTCCACCATAACTTTCACTTTCCATGGCTAGCCGTATCCACGGGTGCCTACCATACCAGCACTATCCAAGGAATTTATTATTTGACAACATAAAGTAAATTCATTTTTGCATTTCGGGACTGGGCATCCCTAATACCTTTGCCTTACTCTCGTGCAATGACAAGTGAATAAACACTCATCATGAGAATAACACATCTAGCATGGAAAATATTAGCTACCCGTTACTGTTCCGTGAGCGAAACAAACACATAAAAGAGAAATTCATTTTGAAAATTAGATATGGCACATGGAAATTTGCTTAGAACGGCAAAAGAATACCACATATAGGTAGATATAGTGGACTCATGTGGCAAAACTGGTTTAAAGGATTTTGGATGCACAAGTAGAGGTCATATTTGGTGCAAAATGAAGGCTAACACAAAGATTGAGAAGCGACCAACCAAGAAACGAATAATCTCATAAGCAAGCATTAATCATAATTAACACCAAATAATGCACGACAAGTAGGATATAATTTTCATTGCATGATTATTGACTTTCGTGCATGCATAGGGAATCATAAACCTTAACACCAATATTCTTACTAGAGAACAATTACTCATCAACATAACTCATGTATCACATCATCATATCTCAAAACTATTACTAAGAATCAAGCTTATTTTGTCCAATGATCTTCATTACACAATTTTTTTTTCTTTCTTTATCCTTCTTGGATATCTATCACTTTGGGACTAATTTTCATGTGTTGCTTTTCATAAGCTCAAACAAATATAAGTGAAGATCATGAGCATAACATATTCTCTTTCTCTCAAAATAAGGTGGGTGGTCGGGGGCCGAGCGATGCGCGTTTCTCTCGTACACGTACGCGCGTGCGTGCGAGGCGTTGGGCTCTAACTGAACCCGACCGAGGCGTCGCCTAACTAAACCCGAGCGATTGCACTGCAGGCTACGTGTTACTGAACCCGAGTGATCGATCGAACTGAACCCGATCGAGCGATTCCTTCTCTAGTGCTGCTAACTGAAGCCAATCGATGCTGCCTCTGGATGAACAGTGATCGTTGCTGGGGGGGTTTGGATGAACAGTTCCGGGTGGGGGTTGGATGAACAGGACCCCGTGGTGTTGCCGCTGGATGAAAAGGACCCCGAACGATCAAGCCGGTTGGGCGTGGATGAACAGGGCCCCGTGGAGTGCTGGATGAACATGACCCCGTGGAGGGAAGGTTGAACAGTAGCTGGTGGAGGGCTGGTCGAACAGTAGCCGGTGGAGGGCTGGATGAACAGTAGCCCATGGAGGGGTGGTTGAACAGGACCCCGTGGAGAGGGCTAGTTGAACAGTAGCCGGTGGAGGAGTGCGCGGTGGAGGCTGGATGAACCGGAGCCCGTGGATGAACAGTCGCAGGTGGAGGCTGGAGGAGGTCGACGGTGGATGAACAGTAGCCCGTGGAGGCAGTCAACGGTGGAGATGAACAGTATCCCATGGATTCCCGTTTTGCGGTACGCCACACGCCTCCCGATGAACAGGACCCCTAAGGGAGTCCTGGACTAGGGGGTGTCCAGACAGCCGGACTATCAATATCCGCCGGACTCCAAGACTACGAAGATACAAGATTGAAGACTCCGTCCCGTGTCCGGATGGGACTTTCCTTGGCGTTGAAGGCAAGCTTGGCAATACGGATATGTAGATCTCCTACCATTGTAACCGACTCTGTGTAACCCTAGCCATCTCCGGTGTCTATATAAACCGGAGGGCTTTAGTCCGTAGGACAACATACATTACAACAATCATACCATAGGCTAGCTTCTAGGGTTTAGCCTCCTTGATCTCGTGGTAGATCTACTCTTGTACTACCCATATCATCAATATTAATCAAGCAGGACGTAGGGTTTTACCTCCATCGAGAGGGCCCGAACCTGGGTAAAACATCGTGTCCCTTGTCTCCTGTTACCATCCGCCTAGACGCATAGTTCGGGACCCCCTACCCGAGATCCGCCGGTTTTGACACCGACATTGGTGCTTTCATTGAGAGTTCCTCTGTGTCGTCACCGATAGAGCGGATGCCTCCACCCGTCTTCAAAGATGGTGTTTTCGCCGGAGGGGCCTTGGCCGCTGGCCAAACTATCCGGCTTGGTGGTTTTCTCATGACCGTCGTTCCGGCCGCCGCTCCGGCAATGACTTCTCAAGTCGTCAGAAGCAATCTTCGCGTCAGCCCTAAAGCTGCCGAACAGTTAGATCCAATAGAGCTGTCGTCTGTTAACGAACTCTTGGATCGCATCGCCGCCCTGGGAGTCTCTACGGACTACAACCAGATTGGGCTTAAAACCGATCTGAGAGAGATTAACTCTCCCCAGGCCACCCACCATGTTGCAGTGGTAGAGGAGCAATACGGCAACTCTTTGCCAGTGTTGAAAACAATTCATGTCCGGATTCCCGAACCCTCCATGCCGGATTCCCGCGGAGGGACGGACTTCGGTCGAGCATTGAACTTAAAATCATGCATCACCCCGGACTCGCTGGATTGTGCCTAGCAAACCAAACTTCCGAATTCGGAAACCCCTTGGCCTTTGAGCCTCAAGATGGGCAGGGATCCGGATTTTGCTCCACCCACCCGCCCAGACATATGCGATCTATCTCTAATACGGCAAGAGCCTACTGAAACAGTACATCACTACTGGGCCAGATTCCCCCTGGTTATGGACAGGATAAAGGACTGCCGAGAGGAAAACGCAATATCAATCTTCTGCAATAACTGCACGGACAAGGGAATACTAAACGCCATTGATCGTCGCAAAATTACGCGCTTCACCGATCTGGCATCCATTGTACGAAAGTACTGTGCGATGGAGAGTTTCCGGAAAACCGAAAATCAATTTTGGGATAATCCGGCCCCAAACCCAGTCCGCAGTAAAAGGGCGCCTTACACTCAGGCCCCAGATGCAAAAATGAAAAAACAAAAACCCAATAAGGGAAACGGAACCGTACTGGAGGGATGGCTCAATGGACCCTGTAAACTTCATAGTACAGAGGGAGCCGTCCCAACACATAGCCTTCGAGCATGTTCGATATTACGGCAGGTGGCCAAAAGTGGCGAAGAGCTTCTAGCTCTGGGAAACCACTCCAACAATACCAGCACGGTATCAACAGTCTTCGAGACTTTCGCATCAAATAATATGCGAAAACGAACAATCCGCGAACTCGCCGAAGTCTACCAAGTAGCAACAGCAAATCCATGGAGCGACACAGCTATTACCTTCAATGCCAGCGACGAGCCCACATTCTGAACAACCAGAGCCCCAGCCGCACTGGTACTTAGTCCCATAGTGGACGGCTTTCGAATGACAAAAGTCCTTATGGATGGCGGCAGCGGACTAAACCTCATTTATGAGGAAACTCTGCGAAAAATGGAAATCGATTGGAGCCGTATTGAGCGAAGCAGCACAACCTTTAGAGGAATAATCCCTAGCCGGGAAGCGCGCTGCACTGAAAAAATCACACTCGATGTGGTGTTCGGCTCTCCGGACAATTACAGATCTGAAGAAGTCACGTTCCAGGTGGCCTCGTTCAGCAGTGGATATCACGCCATATTAGGACGAGAGCCATTCACAATTTTTCAAGCAATACCTCATTATGGGTACATGAAGCTCAAAATGCCTGGGCCCAACGGAATAATCACTCTCGCTAGTGATCCAGACATAGCACTCCGCGCCGAAAACAAGATAGCCGCACTAGCCCTCGAGGCACTATCCGAAGCCTTAGCGGCAGAGGAACTCACCGCGCTGCGCTCTACGGTGAACAGGGACGATGTGATACTCGATAAAAGATCCAAGTCCACCTCCTTCAAACCAGCAGACGAGATAATAAAATTCCAGGTCCATCTAACGGACGCAACAAAGACGGCCTCCATTGGGGCACAGTTGAACCCCGAAGTAGACACCGCACTGCGCGAATTCCTTCGGGAAAATTGGGATATCTTCGCCTGGCATCCTTCGGACATGCCCGGAATCCCTCGCAGGTTGGCAGAACACAGCCTAAACATCCTAAAAGGATTCAAGCCAGTCAAACAGGCTCTTCGACGATTTTCCGAGCCCAAAAGATAGGCAATGGGAGAAGAGCTAGCCAAACTATTGGAAGCCGGATTCATTAGAGACATCAAACATCCGGACTGGCTAGCAAATTTGGTGATGGTACCAAAGAAGGATAGATCCTGGCGCCTCTGTGTCGATTTTAAAGACCTCAATAAAGCTTGCCCAAAGGATCCCTTCCCTCTCCCCCGCATCGATCAAATTATCGATGCCACAGCAGGGCACGATTCGTTGTGCTTCCTGGACGCATACTCTGGCTATCATCAAATCAAGATGGCGGAAGCAGACCAAGCCGCAACGACATTTATCACTCCATATGGACCATTCTGCTTCAACACGATGCCCTTCGGACTCAAAAACGCCGGCGCAACATATCAGCGCATGATTCAAACATGTCTGGCCACCTAGATCGGCAAAACAGTCGAGGCATACGTAGACGACATAGTCGTCAAAACAAAACACGTCGAAATTTAGTAGACGATTTGAGGCTCACATTCGACAACCTCAGAGCATATGACATCAAGCTGAATCTGGAAAAATGCGTTTTCGGCGTACCAGCCGGAAAGCTGCTGGGCTTCATCGTATCCGGTAGAGGAATTGAAGCAAATCCGGCTAAAATCAGAGCTCTGTCACAGTTGGATATTCCAAAAGACCTCAAACAAATACAAAAATTAACAGGATGTGTGGCAGCCCTAAGCCGCTTTATCTCCCGTTTAGGAGAAAAGGCGCTGCCCCTCTATCGCCTCCTCAGGCGCACCGAACACTTCGAGTGGACGGATGCCGCCACTGCCGGATTGGAAGAAATAAAGGCCATACTGGCAACAAACCCGGTCCTGGCTGCGCCCACTTTGGGCGAACCAATGTTGTTATACATCGCAACAACGCATCAAGTTGTAAGCGCGGTCCTCGTCGTCGAACAAGTGACAGAAGGGCATAAATTCCCTCTTCAAAAACCAGTGTACTATGTATCCACTGTGTTAACCCCCTGCAAATCCCGTTACCCGCACTATCAGAAGATAGCATATGCGGTGTTCATGGCGTCCCGGAAACTCCGGCACTACTTTCAGGAGTGTTCGATAACAGTGGCCTCTGAAGTACCACTCAATGACATTATAAATAACCGCGACGCAACGGGCAGGATTGCAAAATGGGCCATTGAGCTCTTACCATTCGACATAACTTATAAACCTCGACGAGCTATAAAGTCACAAGTTTTGGCTAACTTCGTCGCCGAATGGACTGAAGCCGAACTCCCTATAGAGTACGGCGCATACTACAATTGGATTATGCATTTCGACGGCTCCAAAATGTTGGCCGGATTGGGGGCTGGCGTCGTACTGACGTCCCCAACCGGAGATACAGTCCAGTATGTACTTCAAATAATGTACACGGACTCCAACAATGCAGCCGAATACGAGGCCCTGTTACATGGTCTCCGGATGGCAGTCTCCATGGGCATTCAACGCCTAGAAGTGCGCGGGGATTCAAACCTTGCAATATCCCAAATAAATGGAGACTTTGACGCCAAGGATCCGAAAATGGCAGCATATCGCAACGCTGTCCTAAAAATGTCAGCTCGGTTTGAAGGACTGGAATTCCATCACATAGCTCGAGATAATAACCAGGCGGCCGACGTACTGGCACGCATCGGTGCGAAGCGTGATGCCGTCCCTCCTAATATCTTCCTGGAACGGCTCTTCAAGCCATCCGTACTATGGGAAGAGGAGCCCGATAGTGACAAACCGGAGAAAACCGCACCAACCGGTGATTCGACAGATGACATAACACCCTCCGCCCACGTCATAATGGCAGTAATCGCCACGTGGACAGAACCTTTCCTAGCCTACTTACTTAGGCAGGAACTTCCCAAAGGCCAAAATGAGGCCCACTGCATAGTCCGGCAATCGAAGGCCTACAAGGTCCATGAGGGAGAACTTTATAAGAAAAGTACCACCGGAGTCCTTCAAAGGTGTATCTCCGAAGAAGAAGGGCGAAACCTCCTGGCTGAAATTCATGCCGGACTAGGCGGACACCACGCAGCAGCCCGGGCCCTTGTAGGAAAGGCATTCCGTACAGGATTTTATTGGCCGATGGCCCGGGCAGACGCACAGGACTTGGTCCAGCGATGCGTTGGTTGTCAGCTCTTTGCTAATCAGAGCCATATGCCACCCACCGCCCTCAAAACCATACCCATTACCTGGCCGTTCGCAGTCTGGGGGCTTGACATGGTTGGACCCCTTAAAGGGGGAACCCACAAGCAACGGTACCTATTGGTCATGGTGGATAAATTCACCAAATGGATAGAGGCCAAACCGGTCAAAACGGCAGAGTCCGGACCAGTGATAGACTTTATATCCGGGGTGGTACACCGTTACGGAGTCCCCACAGCATCATCACCGACAACGACACGAACTTCACAGCCGACGAGGTTAAGTCATGGTGCAAAAATATGGGCATCAAGCTCGACTATGCTTCAGTTTATCACCCTCAAACCAACGGTCAAGTGGAAAGAGCAAATGGTCTAATCATGAGCGGCATTAAACCCAGATTAGTGAGGTCACTTACTAAATCCGACACACAATGGGTCGAGAAGCTTGACTCCGTACTCTGGGGGCTGTGGACAACGCCCAACCGTACTACCGGATTCACACCATTTTTTATGGTATACGGCGCAGAGGCAGTCTTGCCCTGTGACATTATTCATGACTCACCTCGAGTGCGCATGTATGAGGAAAGAGAGGCCGAGCTTGATCGGCAGGACAGCTTGGACACATTGGAGGAAGAACGTGACATCGCGAAGGCTCGTTCCGCATTCTATCAGCAGCAGGCCCGAAGATATCAAAGCAGAGAAGTACGGGCCAAGACTTACAACGTTGGTGAACTAGTTCTACGCCTGCCGGACAAGAAAAAGGACAAGCTCAAGCCCAAATGGGAGGGCCCCTTCATTATCGATCAAGTACTGATCGGCGGAGCATACCGTCTACGAAATGCGTCGGATAACCGACTCGAGCCGAACCCATGGAACGCAGCCCGCCTCCGACGATTCTATGCCTAGCGCCGGACTAAGAGTTTGTCCCCTTCCCCCGTCCAAACTTTTACACTTCGGTTGTCTTTTATTTCTCTTTTTATCCTTTTTACTTCAAAGCCCTTTCGGGCCTATTTTCGCATTCTTTGCATACGCATGATGTGCCATCCGCACTCATTATTCCTGGGGGCTTCTTTTACAGAAGCTCAATTATATGGGTTTCACACCCAGCACATGTGTCAAGCTTCCACATGTACCTTTTACTCGCCATTATATGCATCGATATGACTTAAGTTTTGGCCAAGCTGGGTTGCCTGGCTCCTGTGCTTACCCCTATGTTCCCGATTGTTCGGCTAGGAGGTAAAGGGAGCACCTCTGCGATTGTTACTGCCGGGTCAGCCGGATGTGTACCTCAGACTAGGTGAAGCCGAAAGCTAGCGTTCTTAAGGGAATATTTGGTTGGTGACTTAAAAGATGACTTTTTACCTATTTATCTATTTGCCCCCAGATGTTTTACTGCTTTCTTTGCGGTCCGGACATGCACTTTAGGGCATGCCTCCCAGGGAAAGGAACCCTTAACGGAACTATTCTCCCTGGAAGATGTTTCTTACTAACCATGTAATATAACATAACTAGTTGGGCACTTGTCTGATAAAGCACTAATGACCCCTACGCCTGGTCTCCATGCATACCACGGTTGTTTCTTACACCAACAGGGGATTCGGTCACACTCCGGACTCTAGGGTCCCGAGGTCGAAGCGGAAAGGTCGGCAAAGACAAACGATCTACAATCCGGCTAGAAGGCATTTCACATGTCACTTCAAAGGATAACATACATTGTCAAATTTACTGACTGTATTCCTCCTCAATCCCGTCTAACAGGCTGTCTAGTTTACAGTCCCATTGGGAAAATTTAGCAGCCAACTCTACTTGGCTATACACTAAACTCACAGGGATCTCCTTCCCCTCGGGCCCCACCGGTCCAACTTCGGCCATGTGGTTGGGATCCGCCTTCTTGTACCGCGTCTTCACCATGGCCCAAGCCTCCCTGGCACCCTGACAGCAAGCCGATATCTTCCACAAACGGAAGCGCTGCCGCACTCCCTGCAGCTTCTCCGCAAGCTCCCCGAGGCCCTCGGGTAGGGTGAGGGCTGGCCATAAAGCCTGAACGACGCCGCTCATTGCCTGCCGAACTCGTTCGAGTAGCTGCAACAGTTCGGGAAGTTGATCACCCATTGATATGGGCATCTCCTCTGCAGGACGACCCGTGAGTATACCTACAAGACATATCATGTCAAAATACTTCCTCGCCGAACTCTTCTTTTCAAAAGAGTTCGCTCAAGCACTTACTATAGATGCCGCGACGAAGCCGCTGATTCTCCTTAACGGAGCCGGACAGCTCGGCGCTGAGCGCCTTTCAGCTCTTCTCCGAGCTTGGCGTTGGCATCCTGGAGCTTGTTCCTTTCCTGCTGAACCCTATTCAGCACACTCTCGCCGGCCTTTAGCTGGCGTAGCAATGCTTGCCTGTCCGGATCTTGTCTGGCGGTACCTGCAATGTCATTATTAGACTCGCGCGCACGCCGCACAGCGCTTATATTTATCAATAAAAATGTGTTACCAGGAGGGGTCTTTCCGTCTCCTCCTGCGGCAGCAAGTGCGGCCTCAAGTTGGGCCTTGCAATCTTGCAGCTCCCGAGACAGCTAGGCGTTCTTCTCGTTAAGTGCCTAGAATTTCCAATGATCCTTAAATCAGTTAGCATAACTACTTTAAGTCTCAGGGGCTACTGGTATATACAACCGTTAAAATTACCTTACCTGTATGTCCTTCACATACCGCTCCGTGGCTCTGGTCAAACCATTTTGAGCGGCACGGAGATGAGCGTCCCCTGCGTTAAAGGCATCCAATGCCTCAGGGGAAAAGCACGCTTCACGAAATACTGTCCGGCGGCACCTATGGTTCATGGCACTCTCCACCTCAGACTTGGTGGCGGACAGTCTGTCGGTATCCTCCGTTGGAGAAGGATCCGGCTCATGTCTTGTGCTTGCCTCCCCCTCTAGGCCGGGCGCTGGAGCCTGGCCGGTGTTGGTCGGATCGGCAATTCCTGCGCTCACAGTTCGGCGAGCGCTTTTTCTCCTACAAAGATCATGAGCACTCAGGCGTTTCCTCGGAACGTTGCTCTGAAAAGTCGAATACGAGCTATACCTTTGCGGTGACGTTTCCGTCCGCACTGCGCTCCTTTTCCGCCCGCTGGTTCGGACAGGCCTCTGTTGGTCAGCCGCCGCGGGCTCGGCTTCCTGCCATAAAGGCGCTTCCTGCAAAATACCATCGTTCGCGAAGGTCAGAAATGGGCAGGGATGAGATAATGGTGTCCGGACTTCGGTCGCGGTCACCTGGGAAGCCGGACTTAACCCGGGGTAGTCCGCCGTAATGGCGACCAAAGCATTGTCTATGCTGAGCTGGTGATACACCCCGTCGATCAGCTCCACCTCGATGTCCGGGTCCTCTTCAGAGGCCGGATCCAGGGATCCTTCTGGATCCACGGGTTGTGGAGCAGGACTCACCATGTCCTCCACAGTCCGGCGTAGATCCTGCGCCGAAGACATAATGTAAGAAGCTTAAACTTCGAAAGCATGGGTAGAGCCCTTCAAGGTGTTCGCTTACCCATCCTCTAGGGTTGATCATGGAAAACCCGTTCAAAGGGTTCGTTCAAAGGAAGTCCTCCTTCTCCCCCTTGTACAGGCCGGACATGATCTTTACCAGGTCCTCGGTCGAATCCGGCCCTTTGCGGCCGTGCCGGGTGGCATCGTCTTCCCCGTTGAAATCCCACATGGGGTGGCCTCTGTATTGCAATGGCTGTACCCCTCGCTTGATACATTTCGCCATGACTCCGATCATGGTCAAGCCGGAATGTGCCATTAATCTTATCCGGCCCATCAAGTAATGGATGCTCTTGTCTTCCTCCAATCGGGGGCTCCGCGGGCGCCAGCTGAGGCGTTTCTTCAAGGGAGCAGCACTAAACTCCGGGAGGCCGATCCGAACTGGGTCTGGCAGCGGAGCATCTCCTATATAAAACCACTCCGAGGGCCAGTCTTCGGATGCCTTCTTGGGAGTACCGGATAGGTATCCGGTCCCGGCGATGCGCCATATTTCGGCGCCGCCCACTTGATATATGGACCCCTGGTGAGAACGGGGTACGAGGCAAAATAGCCTCTTCCACAATGCAAAATGGGGCTCGATGCCCAGGAATAGCTCGCAAAGAGCTACGTAGCCTGCGATATGCAGGACAGAGGCGGGTGTGAGGTGGTGGAGCTGGAGTCCGTAGAACTTCAGGAGCCCGCAGAGGAATGGATGTATTGGAAATCGGAGTCCCCTTATCAGATAAGGGACAAAACATACTCGCTCCCCCTTATTGGGGCTTGGAGTGTCCTCCGCCTGTCTCCCACCTTGATAAGTAACCAGTCCGGCCCGGACTGGGACCATGAAGGCCGGAGGGAGGAATCCCTCCATTTGGAGCTTCACTAGCTCGTTGTGCGAAATAGAGCACCTCCTCCAATTCCCCGGCGGTGGGCTGGGAGCGCGTGAAGAAGAGCCGCGTTGACGATCCATGGTGGAATGGATTTCTAGGTCAAAGGCGATTCGATGGAGTTTTCGTGGGAGGAAGACGGTGTGGTTTGGATCTGGATTCTTGCCTCTTTTATAGGCGGGCGACTCGCACAATTAGGGGGTGAAATGCAAAAGACACCCTGGCTTTTCGCATTCGTGCGACGCGTGGAAGAGGGCCATTATTTGGCGTAGAAGCCGAGGAACACAGTATTCAAGATGAAGCCGGACACTGTTCGGCAGGTACATGGAATTTGAAGAGAGAACCCGCCTTGCAACGCCGAAGACTATAAACACGCTGGACTTATCGTCATTGAAGCCTGGTTCGGGGGCTACTGAGGGAGTCCTGGACTAGGGGGTGTCCGGAGAGCCGGACTATCAATATCCGCCGGACTCCAAGACTACGAAGATACAAGATTGAAGACTCCGTCCCGTGTCCGGATGGGACTTTCCTTGGCGTGGAAGGCAAGCTTGGCAATACGGATATGTAGATTTCCTACCATTGTAACCGACTCTGTGTAACCCTAGCCATCTCCGGTGTCTATATAAACCGGAGGGCTTTAGTCCGTAGGACAACATACATTACAACAATCATACCATAGGCTAGCTTCTAGGGTTTAGCCTCCTTGATCTCGTGGTAGATCTACTCTTGTACTACCCATATCATCAATATTAATCAAGCAGGACGTAGGGTTTTACCTCCATCGAGAGGGCCCGAACCTGGGTAAAACATCGTGTCCCTTGTCTCCTGTTACCATCCGCCTAGACGCACAGTTCGGGACCCCCTACCCGAGATCCGCCGGTTTTGACACCGACAACCCCCGTTTCGACTGTAGTGCTCCAACACAAGTCCGTTTCCTCCGTTTTGCGGTACACCACACCCCTCCCGATCAACAGGACCCCGTTTCGACCGTAGGAGGTCCAACAGAAGTCTGGTTCCTCCATTTTGTGGTACATCGGACCCTACCTGATGAACAGGATCCCATTTTGATTGTGGCCAGTAGAACACAAGGCCGTTTCCTCTGTTCTGCGGTACGCCAGGCCTCGTTTCCATCGGCTATTCCGTCCAAGCCGGTTGGCTCCCGATGAACACGACGACACATTCCATTCCGACACAGCTGGTTGGCTCCCCATGAACACGACGACAACACAGTTTCTTCGTTCTGACCCCAGCCATGTACACGAGCCCTGGCCGTACGTACGCGCGAGTAGGCGTTTGGGACCCCGCCCGTATGTATGTACGTGGCCGTATTTACTTTCTTGCGCCCTGACCGATGTACGTACGTGTACATGCTGCGTGTGCGCCTCTACTACAACACGTGCACGCCTCTACATCGACTAGTATGTACGTACGCGTTCATGACCATAATGACAACACTACGTACGCTTCGACCAGGTGGGTCCCGACTATCAGGCACTTCCTTTCGTGCGAAGATGTAGCTGGTGGATCCCAGCAGTCAGGGGGGCGAATCATTTTTTTGCCTGTAATATGGACGCACTTCCTTACATGCGAAGATGTAGCTGGTGGGTCCCAGCAGTCAGGGGGAAACGTTTTTTCACGAAATACGGTGGCTCGTCCAGTGGGTCCCTGCTGTTAGGTGGAGGAATAATTATTTTGCGTGTAATAAGGAAGCACTTCCTTGGGGCTGCCGTGTACCCAGCTGTCAGCCTCTGCACTTACAGTACTCTTTCGATGGAAGTCGTTCCTTGACCATGTTGACCACGCCGCACCGAGAGCACCAGCACGATGGACGATGGCAAGGCCTGGGAAGGGGACGGCGCGTAGCTGGGGAAGACGCGGCAGTGGATGCCCACATGAAGAGGAGTACGAGGGTTCACTGATTCGGCTGCCGTGTGGGGCTGCTGTCACCGCAGAATAATAGGGGGTGTGGGTGACTAGAGGGATGGCCTGGCCAGTGGTGAGAGTAGTAGGGGGCGGTGAGGCCTCTGTGGCATAACAACCGGCCATGGGAGACAGGAGCACGCGGCATGACCGACAATGGTTTGGGCGGCTGGACCAAGAAGACCAGAGCTTGAAGAAGCACTACGGCCGTTGGATGGACATCGTATGGTCACTGGAGCTAGAATCATTCATATTGACTAAGTTGACAAAGCCCTCCGTCCCCGTCAACTTAGTAGGCCCACAAGTCAGCCTCCCACTATGGTGGGTCCCAGCTAGCAGGGGGTTATTCATTTTTTTGTGCGTAATAAGGAGGCACTTCCTTGCGTTTGAAGATATAGTTGGTGGGTCCGACCTGTCAGCGGGGGGAACATTTTTTTCACAAAAAACAGAGGCCCTTCCAGTGGGTCCCAGCTGTCAGGTGGAGGAATCATTATTTTGCGCGTAATAAGGAGGCATTTCCTTGCGTGCGGCCGTGGACCCAGCTGTCAGCCTCTCCACGCACAGTCTACTTCCAATGGATGTCATTCGTTGACCATGTTGACCACTCCGCGTCTAGCGCATCCAAGGTGGTGGACGATGGCGAGGCCCCGAACAGCAACGAGCCGGAGATGGGAAGACATGGGAGTAGAGTCGCAGACGGAGAGGTGTATGAGGGTTAACTAGTTCTGGTGCGGTGTGGTTCGGCAGTTGGTGGAGAAGAACAAGAGGTGTGGAGGGGTAGAGGGATGGCCTGGCCAATGATGGGGTAGCGCTTCATAGCGAAGCATGCTAAGCAGAGCTGCTAGCAGCACGAGGCTGGAGCAGGTGGTCCCGGTGGCACTGGAGGAAGAAGACGAGAGATTGAAGATGGATGCCGTTCATTGCATGTAAATCTAGCGGCTAACGATGTCAGAATCATTTGTGGACTAAGTTGACAATGACTTGCGTTGGCTTCGACCTATTGGCCCACATTTCAGCCTCCAAAAATGTGGCACGTATTCAACCCATCTTTAGAATTTACAGTCAATTTGATCTTTTTTTAGAATTACAGTCCATTAGCTGGGCTGGGTGAACAAATAATATAGCGTCCATGCGGCGCATTTATTTTTTTCCTAAAAAATTACAAGCCATTTGCACTTTCTCAAAATACATGATTTTGCTGGGTTGATTCTAATTATAATGTTGGGTTGGGCGCAACAATGTTATCAAAATATGAACAGGGGCTGAGCATTTTGTTATAAATATATTTAAATAATAAGTGATTTATTATTACATTGGTCCTTAAATCTTACCAAGCTTTTGTACACAACCACCAGGATTTTCGGTGCCTAAAAAATCCAGGATTTTATTGTTAAGAAATTATTTTTATAAGTTAATAAGGTGTGGGATATTGTTTTCTTACATATGTAAGTATGTGTTAAAGATATGATGAAAATAGCAATAATATATAATAACATATAAAATAATTTAAATATATATAATATAGTTAGAAGGAAAACATAAGTTGGACCAGGCATTCCTATTCTTATATATAAAAATAGAACAGACCTCTGCGTTTTCTTAAAAGAAAATACATAAATTGGGTCATCGATGTTTTAGGAAAAATAAAACATCGGATGGTTGGTCCATAGGCCGGTCAATACATGACGGCCCTCGAGAAAATACAAACTGGCATGTCGTGGGCTGCGCATGTTAAAAAAGAAAGCCTAGACGGGGCAGCCCAAAACCCAGCTTATACTTGCTGCCCCAGTGATAATAAATGATACCTACCAGCTCCCCGGCTTCGTTGTGAATTTATCTCCTATAGTAACTACGTCGAAGCACCTAAAAAATGTAACTATGTTGACAAACCTGTGGGCCCCCACGTCAGTATAGCATTAGGATGAAGTATTTTTTCGATGAGGCACTTGCTTGCATATGGCCATAGACCTGGTGGGTCCGGACTGTCCGCCTCTCCACATAAAGTCCTCTCCAGATTCCTCTCGTTTATTCAACATGTTCACAACGGCAAACAGCGGCGCCGCGGCGAGTGCACAAAGGCGCAGGAGGTGGTTCGACCACCTGAGGAAGTTCCTTATTTGTAACGAAAGTACTGAACTAGCCCAGTGGCCAAGTGACACTACCCGACAGCTGTTCCGCCCGGGTTTGATTCCACCTAATGCAGGCAAAATATCTCCAATTTTTTTGCCTCTACCATTATCAACATGTGGGTCCCCATTGTCATCTACGGACACCACTTCCAACACTTGCCAAAACATTGTCCCTCGTTTTCACTGTTTTTCGCACACTCGACACTGTGTGGGCATTTTGAAAATAGCATATCTTTTTGACTGTGCATAATATGAAGATGTGCTATGCATGAATGTTGATCAGCATGATGTTAACTAGCTGGTAGTTCCATTTTCGACCATGAATAAAACTTCCAACATGATGTTAACCCTATTTGAAAAGGCCATGTTAATATAAATGCTCTGCCTCTGAAAGTTGCAGTTTCTTATCTGAAACTGAACTTGCAGTTGCTTATCTGAAACTTATACTTGCAGTTTCTTCTCTGAGAATCACATTGTCTGCACTTTTATACTCCTATGAAACTACATTTTTTAAGTGCTAAAAATAGATCTCTAGAATTCATAAAATACTTCATATGCTCAATACTTCAAATCTGAAATTCAAAAGACATTCATATCTAAAAGTACTCTCAAAATACACAACACAAAACACAATTCACAACCTGCAAATACTGACAACCCTAAGCTCCTCCTGACAATTCACAACTTGCCCGACTATTGGGCTGCGCGGGTAGTCCCCTCCTATTCCTCAGCGGCAGACAGTCACCCCGTGATAAAATGTGAATGGCGAGGGAGAGGATGGCGGGGTAGCGTCGTCGGGCCAACTGATTTTCTCCTCTTGCAGTTGGGTTCGGTCGACAATGACTCCACCGGCTCGCTCTGGCACGACACCCTAACAAACGGCACCGTGTAGATTCTCGATCCTTCAATCTCTGGTGGATGCTCCATCTGGGATCAATACTCCCACCACCGCTCCCTCATGATCGGATTCGGTGAATTTGTTTGCTCCATGGCCTAGAGGAGCAGTTCTATGTACTCTCGCACGACTCCCTTCGGGAGTATCGCTGCCTTTTCACTCTGTTGCAGATATTTGTCCATGGATGTCACCGTCGCCGCTAGTTGGTCCTTGTTGTCAAACCAAGACTGTATCTCCAACATCCTAGCTAGCTTAACAGGGTCGCCGTCTGCGATCCTCACGTATTGGTTGTACTCCTCCATCGATCTACTTCTCCACTTCACCTTCACTCGCCGGCAGTGGTTTTTGAATGGAAGAGCAAAGGAGTAGCACTAGTTTTGGATTAGAACGGGAGAGGAGTGACACTGGTTTTGGATTGGAATAGGAGAGGAGGGGTGGTGGTTTTGAAATGGAAGAGGAGAGGAGCGTTGCTGGATTTAGATTGGAACAGGAGAGGAGCGGCGGTGGTTTAAGAGGAGAAGAGCGAAAAGCGACGCTGGTCTTAGAAGTGTCGGCGTTCTGGGAACGGGGGTCCCCAGACTTGCCTGCCTGTGGCCCGCGACGTGGCTCCACCAGTGGCCCAGTACGGCCCGTCTTCACCAACCAGACACTCAAGACCCTTGCGAGGGGCCGAGCCTCGCGGGGCGGACGACGCAAGGCCTCCTCAGGAGCGGCCTCACCAGGCAGGCTCACGAGGAAGCGGAGAGATCAAGGCAAAGGGTACCTCCCGAGGTCCCTGTGACGCAAGCCATGACAACCAAGGCCAGGCGGGCGCCAGGCGGGCGCCAGCGCGCAGTGTCCTCGTTTCCCCTTTGGTGCTAAGGGGGCAAGCGCAGGCGCGGAGTACCGAGGCATCAGGCAAAGGTTTCCATATCGATGCAATAAGACCAAGACCAGCAGGACGGCAGGACGGAGGTCATCATGGAACCCAAGACGACGTCATCACCAGCGCCTTTGACATGCGAAGACCACCTTTAGTCAGGATAACTTGTACTAGCTGTCCCCTTTCAAAATGGCCGTTGTTGGATCCCTTCCCTCTCAATATTTGGGGAGAGGACCAGGGCCTCTATAAATAGGGCTAGCCACCACAGTAGAAAGGGATCGAGTCCTTCCCAAGCAAAACACCACACCAGCTCAAGAACAACTCTCCTCGCGAGGCAGTTCTTCCCTTGTACTGTTCATCATCAGCCCAAGACACAGTCCACCACCACCACACAGGAGTAGGGTATTACACCACAACGGTGGCCCGAACCTGTATAAATCTCGTGTCTCTTGCGTTGTGAGTTCATCGTGACGAGGCTGAGGGCGTGTTTCGGTAGGGGGAAATCTTCATGCGCGCCCCAGCATTCGAACCTTAAGGGTTTTGCCGGAACCTGATATCCGACATTTGGCGCGCCAGGTAGGGGTGCACCGGAGCTATTCCTTCTGTCGACTCGCGCTACGCCAACACCGCGCTTCGCCCCCATGGCGGATATCGCGCTTCCGGCTCCGTCGACCGGCGCCAGTGCTGAGGCCAGGGGGCTCCGAGCCTTGGTTCCCGCCTTGCGGCAGGTGAAGTGGCCACACAAGTTCCCACCTTGCGGCAGGTGCGAGGCTGAGGGCGTGTTTCGGTAGGGGGAAATCTTCGTGCGCGCCCCAGTGTTCGAACCTTAAGGGTTTTGCCGAAACCCAATATCCGACAGGAAGTATTTTTTTGTTTTGCGTATTTTGGGTCAAAGTTTGACCACGTACTGTATTTGACAAGCAAAATGTGAATGCATGTCACCAAAAATTGTATCGTTTGGTTCGTATCTGAATGTACTTTCCAATTATATTATTTTTGCAACGTATAACATATATTTTATTTGTGAAAATCATGGTCAATTATGGCCCAGAATAAAAGGGAGACTAGTTAATGTGGGGTCGCTTTCTTAATTGAAGGGTAAATTGATTTTGATTTTGATCAAGTCACAGCGCGCCGGCCCTCTCGTCCAATCCTAAATCGCTGCCGCACGCTCCTCTCCCTCTTCTCCATTGCAAAACAACCTCCTCTACTCTCCATCATCTCCATTCCAAAACCACCGTCTCAGCTCTTCCTCTTCTCCATTGCAAAACCACCCCTCTCCTCTCCATCATCTCCATTCCAAAACCACCATCTCGCCTCTCCCTCTTCTCTAATGCAAGACCACCTTCTCTCCTCCCATCTTCCAAAGCTAGCACTGGACCACTCAGAAGGACATCTATGGAGAGGATGTAGCAGCGAATCAGGCAGATCGCCGATGGCGACCAGGCAAAGTTAGCCAGGTTGAAGGAGATCCTTACTTGGTTTGAAAATGAGTGGGAGATTTCGAGGATGGTGAGGGCCATGTGGCAATGTATGCGAAAGAGCGAGACAGCGGCGATGAGGGCAGCGATGTACCCCTTGGCGGCAGTCAGGCCGCAGTCCTTCGAGTCCATCGAGTATCTCCTCTGGGCAATGGAGCAGACAGATTCGCCCGAGGAGAAAGTCAGGCGGAGGTGGTGGGTGTACAGGTCAAAGGTCGAGCACCCAGAGGACAACAAATTAATCGAGTACGGTGTTCCGTTCATGAGGGTGTAAAGCCAGCCTGAGCCACAAGAGTATTTGTTCTCCCACCGCAAGAGGAGGCCGGATGGTGCAACATCGCTTCCCCGCTGTTCTCCACGGTTCCCTCGACGCTCGCCTCATTTCAATGGCGGCGGTAGGGTTCAAGATAAGCTCCGCACTAACCTTCCATATGCTCATGCTTACAATCAGTGTGACAGCTAATGAAAATCACGCTTACAATCAGTCTTCGAGTACTACGCCAATCACCCTAAAATAGCTCCGGACCTTTGGGTCAAAGTTGTGACACTGTGTACAAGTAAAGAAAAATAGATTGGTGCTCCTTTCAGGAAAGAGTACTCCCTAGAAAACTGCCAATATAAGCTACTAGTATTTGTTTAGAGGATTTGCTGCCGAGAAAGATCCGTCCACAGAGAGCGCCACACATCCCACTGGTGGTGGTGGATGCCAATGCGTGCATGGAGCATGGTTGGTGTCGGTAATTTTTACTTGGCACACCTCGCACTCTGCATATATGCTGGTTCCATTCGTACATTTGAGCAGTTCCACCAAAATGCAGCTGAATAACCCTGTTTGCATAGATAATGAAAAAGCATGATTACAATATAGTGGCACTAGTTGATGAAACATACACTAATAAATATAAGAAAATATCGCGATAGTATCATAGTATGCCATGATGCGAGGGCGATATGGACCCTGCGACGCCTCATACTAGAAATCGACCCAAGTCTCCCCAATACACCTTCTACCAGTGATAAACATCAGTGCAAAGTGCTAGTACAAGGAGGGGCCTTGAGACATTCCAATCTCTATTTTTGTGTAGATCAACTAAAATTAAGCACCCCAGTTTGCAGAAACACTTAAACATTAACAATGGGACTAGTTGATGAAACATATACTAACTAAGAGATGCACTTTCTTTATCTACATTGGAAATGAAATGATAGACATGACACTCACTCTATTTTAACTGTATTATTGCTTCATTTTATCAGTGACACTAGGGTCGAGTAGGTGGCAAATGAGGTGTACCGTGCGTCGCAAGGATGGAGGTCGGGGGTGCTTAGACTAGGATGCTGAAGCTGGCTCTTTCAGTCCCTATCTTCCCCCTGATGTTTCTGTCGTAGCATTTGGGTTGTAATCCAAACTTGGTTGAGCTGGTGCTGCGTCCCCCTACCTGCCTAGCTTATGTGGCGAACTTTTCTCCTGCTAGTACTCAGTTTGTTCTAATAGTAGTCTCATAACTGCCCGTTTACACTGAGATGTTGTCGGATAATGGTTCTCTATGGTTGGGTTTCTTTAATGAAATCAGAGGAAACCCCCTCTTTCGATATATAAAGAAAATCAATGGCACTAGTGGTGCCAAAACATTGCCTCAAATTAATAGTGGCACTAGATTAAGGTGCAAAATAATTACATTACTGCTTTATCATGGCAGTGCCAAAACAGTAGCACAAGAGCGGACTCAACATGCAGGATCTTTGGCAAACGGTCGGACCAAAAAGGAACATACCTCATGATGGGAACCATATCTGCAGTCAACGCCAGTGTAGAAGGGATGACACCAGTTACCAACATGGATGATTCAATTCATGGGACCTTTTGGTGTAGTTCACCTAAAATGAAGCAATGTCCCATGATCTAGCAGCTTTTTTTAAGAAAAGGGCTCCAGCCCCGGTTCCATTTCCATCAGAAAACGAAACCCACAGAGCTTCTTCTTCATTAGTTGCAATAAATTGAGCAACATCAAGGTTGGTTGTGAAGCTCCTGGAATGTTCAACTATAATTTGGATATCATTTGTGCAGGTCAACTAAGATCAAGCGTGAAATGTATATCTCTGTTTGCACAAAAAGGTGGAACGGAGGGTGACTAACAAGTGATGAAACATGCATCAAATGAAAAGAAGCATGTTCTTTATCTGAATGGCAATCCTACAAGGACAGTAGCAATTTCTAAAGCAGCAACATTGCTAGATATTAGTGTGGGCATTAGGATTAACTATGACAACCGTTAAATATGACAGTACTTGAATGGTGCCATTGCTTCATTTTACCAGCAACATTACATTAACAGATGCTACAGAGTCGGTATTTGGGCACGGGAGAGTAGGCGGACCAGGACAGTTGCATTTCTAACGAAAAGAAGCAACTTATCTTAATGGAAAATTTAGCAGGACATGAAAAAAGTGTCATTGATTTGTATTACCGGAGGCATTACATTGAAAACAACATTGGTTTAACGTGTCCTTACTTTTAACAGTGCGACTGCTACATTTTACCAGTGGCATTACATAAGAGTGGCTCGGGGCAACAAACATCAGAACAGGATATCTGGGTTGGTCCCATTTTTGTTCGGTATAGCCACCTTATACTGTGTGAGGCTAGCAGATCTAGTGCTGGACTTACTCTGTTGACTTGTCCCCCAGTCCCCACTTTCTTTCCTTTTTCAACCAATAAATTGGGTTTATATTGAGTTTGTACTGTGTTTCCCTTTATTTCCCTATTATACCTAGAGACCAGTTGGATAGCCAGTCTCTGCTACTTTTCGCCCCCATTATTTCCTCTTTCGACCAAGTCCTAGATTCAGGTACCAAATCTTCCCCCACCCCCACCCCTTTTATTCCTTGTTTGAACCAAGTAGTACTAGATTCAAGTGCATGAACTAGTTTTACCTCTTAACAGTAAAAATTTAGGTGGTTTTCGAACAGCCGATTGATCCTATTTACGAGGGGGCCTGAGAAATAGTAAAAGATAAAAATGCAGCAATGTCGGGAGCTCGGGAAGTAGAGCAAGACCAGTTTCGAAGGAAGTTATACCTGAGGGTTGCCGGGATGTCGCTAGGTGCGCGGTGGGAGGCCGGATCTGCCCACACTACGGCAGCGAGGAAGAAGGGGTCGGAGGCCCTCCCTAGCCAGCGGTGCTTGGGAGAGAACGACAAAGCATGCTGATCGGGACGCGCCGGTAGTGGTTAAGAGCCGTCGCCGAGGACGACCGCATGAAGCACCTTCTCACCTTCCCCGGCGCAGAGGATCCGGCTGGATCTGTGACCAGCGGTGAGCAGAGAGAGAGAGTGTGTGGCCACCATTGTCGTGTTTAGATCTGGAGAGGATGAGACAGTGCGAAGAGAGCAACACTAGCAAGCAAGCGCGGAGGCTCCTACCTATATAGTGGAGTACTAGTTTTCTTTTGTCTACTGGAGCCGGCTTGACCTCGTTAATGACTGTCGAGAAGTCTTCTTGCACATGCCCCGGAGGCGCAGTTGTCGTCATTTTGGTCTGAAGCACCGGATTATAACATATAACACGAAAAAATGCCACATGACAAGAAATCATAACCTCACTGCCCAAAGGTGACAACATGAATCCCGATGGACAAACTAGACGAGGATCAAAGCTCAAATTAAAGATAAACTCGTAGAAAAGGCGTCCATCGATAGATGTCCAGTTAACATAGCAGTCTTGACCTAGATAGCAGCCGAGTAGTCTTCGTGCATGTGCCCCCAATGACTAGCCCCTTGGAGGAACTCCGTTGTCACTGTTTAACCCTCGTAGTGATCCGAAGCACATGACACCTAATTTTGCGAGATGACAAGAAACCTTTTTTTAGATTTCTCACCAGAACTACAGCCCTGTACAACACAGCGTGCATGATATGTAGACGATAGCCAATCCAGGTGTGTCTGCTGGAGTCTGGTCACATGCATGGATGAACTGATCTTCCGTGTCTTCCAGGGATCGTCTAGGCACCAACGTCTGTACAACACTTCTCTAGTACTATCGCTCGTCTCTCTCTTCTATTAACTCACCCGGCTTGCGGGGCCGGGGAGTGTGCCTATGGTCGGTTCTCACTTGTGGTCCCACATGTGTGTGCAAACACAATATGACACGCGTTCCATTCGGAGAGCGGCGTGCGAGACCAACCGACTGTCTGGGGTGCGACGCGAACGCGACGGGCGTGTTGTATACTCCGTACATGTGTACCGCCGTTTTCTTGAGGCTTTGCTCCATGGAGCAATCCATGGATACAAAATTAGTATTCTGTACTATTTGAAAGTCGAGGGCAGGGCTTTTCCCACGCGTTAGGTCGGGCAGTTCCGCCTAGTCGGTTTGATAGAGACGCGAGAAGATGAGGGAGTAGGCTGCTGCAAACATAGGGCTATGTGATTTGACAGCAAGTTACTGCTGGACAGGTGGGGCCCCGTGATTTGACATGCCATTATCATTTTAACTACGGCGCTATCACCGGCGTGAGTCTCCCTATTCCGGACCACCTCCATACAGGTGCCTCTCCCAATGCTCCACCATATAGAGGCTAGATCTTGCATGAGAGCCCACTCCTCCACTTCTCCTTGCCTGTTTCCTCCACATATGCAAAAATGCCATGTAAAGCGGGCTTATAGCCCACTATTGTACTTACTTGGTCCTACAGGTGCTAAGCCTGCCACATAGGCATAAAGTCTGATGTGGCAAGTTAATTAAGAAGAGAGAGACTAGTTTGGTGACCCAAGGAAGAAACGGTGCTAAGCGCATGTACCTAGGTGAGAAGACAATTTTGAGTCTATAGCTACTTAAATGAAGCAAACTTAGCAACAAAAAACTAAGCACCTATGCATTGGGGACTTGAGTTGCTAATCCACTTAATGCCCTTAGCACCTCATCTAAGCACCATTTCATTGGAAGAGGTCACTCCTTGGCAAATGCAATAAATACTACAAAGAAAGAGATAGAGCGAAGTAAAAAAATACTCTTATAGCCAACCTTATAGCTAACCTTGTTGTAGTATGAGTGACTAAGTGATGACTATGTATGACATGCCAACATCAGATAGCCTAACGCATTGTGTTAAATCTCCAAGGGAGCGACCACGCGAGCGAGGCGACGGTCGTGGTAGGCGCGGCCATGATATGGGCTGCTGGTAGACCTTGGATATGAGATGGAACGGTCGCATGCTAAGTTGCTGAAAATTTGCAGAATAACCCTCCAGGATAGGATATTCACCCATAGGTTTAGAATCGCACCATGCAATCATTCGATCTCAGATCCAAGGGCTCTCAGAAGCCCGTATCATGGGAGAATGGAAAGCTTCGTATCAGCTGTAATTTTCTCGACGCTTGACATGACATCGAAAGCCATTTAATTGGGCGTCGAGTAGACATGACATATAATTGGGCCCTGATAGTACTGTGAATGAATTCATTTATCCACCAGGAAAGCCACTACCTTGTCGTTCGCACGCCCAACTCAACATTTTTACAATCAAAAAACTACTGGCAGTTCGCTCCTACTCGTCACCGGACGTCCTTTAACAATACGACAGGTCGCTCATAGTCGTCCTGTCCTTTCACATTACGGCAGTTCCACTAATTGTAACCCTCCTCCCAAATCCATGGCGTCCCAAATCTCCATGATCAGCGGTGAGTACAAGGTTAGAACCATCACAGGCGATGAGTTCGACGTCATCTACACCCGTTCTTCTGCGACGGTGAAAGGATGCCTTGCTCGCTTTAGACGCATGTTCGAAAACTCAAATGATGAGTGGGTCACTGGGCTAGATGTTGAGTACACCACAACCCTGGAGAAAGAGAAGAATATAAAGGAGATAAGATGATGCCCACCGTGATCTAGGTTTGCGTGCATGACTTATGCTTGGTCTACCACATATGCCATGCTGACGTTGAGTGCGAGGAATTTAAGAACTTCCTCAAGGGCGGCCAAGTCAAATTCATTACTGTAGACTTTACGAATGACAAAATAGTCCTAGGTTGGATAGGCCTCATTGTAGGAAACCCGTTCGACCTCCAGAAGAATGGGCTGGTGCCCTCCCGTGATCAGCCTTCAATGCTAACCCTGGCAGGAGCCATGGTTCATCCTTCATACGGTAAATTGAAGAAACCTTCACACGTGTTTCATCGTGCATGGTAGTGGAATGTACTAGATATAGACCACATCCCGCTGCAATGGATGGCTACCTTTTTCTCAATATCTACAAGGGTTGGATGAAGAGCAAGAGCCAAGTGTGTTGTTCAAGCAAAGAAGTATCGACCAAGAGGAAGAGGGACAAGGACGAAGTTGAGGACGTGGACGAGGACTCCGAGTAAGGTGGCAGTGTTGTTGCTCATGGTGGTTCTAATGCAGTGTCTACCGGATTAGTTGCTTAGTTTAATTTCAGGTGTGCTTAGTTTTATTTGAGGGGTGTATTGTGCTGAGCCCCTAGCAGAACTATGTTATGTTTCTTCTCGTTACTTTAAGTCCTCAGTACGTACATACTAGTATTTCTTACAGTTCATCTTTTAGTTGGTATAATACTAGCACTCGTTTCTTCAAATTATATACGTACAATATATATGGCCAACATCATATAGCCAGCAGTTTAGTTGTCAAAGAATTTTAGGGTGCTTAGTTTTGTCAAAGAATTTTAGGGTGCTTAGTTTTATTTGAGGAGTGTGTTGTGCTGGACACCATTATTGTGACTCAAATCTCTTTTGCCATGTTATAATGACATAAATACCAATGGATCAACATGCCAGCTCTCCCTCTGTCTCACTACAATAAAATAAAGTGTGGGGCCTACTTGATCCCAACAGCGTTCTTATTTTCCTGTAAAATTATTCGCTTGGTTACTTCTGACAAGCAGGGCCACACTTATCATTGTGAGAATCGGCTTATTTTTGTCATGTAACATGGTCAACGGGTTTGACGTGAAAATAACAATGTCTAATGGCATTTTGAGCAAACGTCTAACTTAACGATGGCATTTTTGAGATATCTAATTGCATTTTTGAGCAGGCATCTCACGGATCGATGGCATTTTTGAGTAGTTGTAACTTCTAATGGCAAAACTGAGTAGTGATACATAACTAGTGGCATAAATAATAAGAACATAAGAATTAAATAGGTATGCTAATTTCTTTAATAGAATTTAGCACCCCATTTAAGCACGTACTAGCTTTTTTAATAGTACTATATGCATAATTTGGCGACGAGCGCTCTCTATATGTACCACCTTTTTTATTTAATTTCATCTTGTGAGTTTTGCTCCACGGTGTAATCCATCGATGCTACTACTGTCCAAAAGTATACATTTTTTAAAAGGCTAGATGGCGGGGCAGTCTAGCTTGGTCGATTTCACGAGAGGCGGGGGCCTTTGTGATTTGACGGCTCATTACTGCTGGAAGGCGGGGCATTGTGATTTGACTGCTCGTATAAATGTGACGATGACCTGATGAGGAGCAAAGAACCGTGAGGTATACTCAAGTTTTCCACTGGAGTAGTACTACGACGGAGGAGCACGAAACACGGCAGCCTAGTGCCATATGGCGATAAAAAATGATCTAATTTGCTAGTCATCTCATTGTTCGCATTGTTCTATTCATGCCTCGCAGAGAACGTGACACGTGCGGCGAAACACCCGAAGCAAAAGAAGAAACACAGGTGCAAAAGAAGAAGGAGGATTATCACCCCAAAAAAAAGAAGGAAGAGCACACACAAGTCTGGGGCGCTGCTCTCACTACATGAAGGGTTGCTGGCCGCAGAGTCGTAACTGCTTCTTCATCGCCTCCACGACCTCCATCTCCTTCCGTGTCTCCTTCACCATCTTCTTCATTCCATCCATGATGCGGGATTTCTCGATGTGAGCCTTCATCATCTGTTCCATGGCCGCACTGCATACCTTGACTGCAGCCGGGTGCTTGATGCGGAGCTTCGCCAACTCCTCCTTCTGTTCTATGACGAGGGCCTGCAGCATCTTCATCAAGGAACTACTATTCTCATGCAGCTTCTTCCAGCCAGCATTCTTCTCCTTCAGCAGGTCGAGCTCGTGGCAGAGCTTCACCTTGTCCTCCTGAAGTTGAAGGATTTCGTTGGTCGTCTTCTTCTCCGAGGCAATGCTCTTCTTCAGCAGCATCACCAAACCGGCGGTCAACTCCCCCTGCTCATTGAGGTCAGTGGGCATGTCGCCAAGGCTCTCCTTCAGCAGCTCCACCAAGCCGTTGATGAACTCCTTCTGCTTATTGAGCTAATCGGGCATGCCGTCGAGGGATAACGACTCCAGCGCCGCCAGCTCGACATGTTCGCCTCCACGGCTAGGGCGCTCCTACGAGCCATCGCCTGCCCGTGAGAGATCTTTCAAGGTCTCTGCGAGCGGCGAGCCCTCTTGTTTTTCCCCATAGCCTTGGTGGTCACTCCCTTGTTACGAGTAGTTCTCGACCTAGAGCTCTACACACCGGCCATGGCAAGGACGGATGAAGAAGAAGGACTGATGACGAGGAAGGTAGAGTAATTTTCGGTTAGGTTGTTCCCCTTTTTATAACCTAAGTACTAGCACTAGTACTAAAACCTGCATAGTGGGAACACGTTCAGGTTTGGTACGTACTAGTAGGTGTGAGCAGGCTCGCACATAATTGTAGCACTAGTACTTCCGAATGTGATGGGAACACGATAAAGATTAATTGATGGTTTCGGTTTCGAGGCCCGAAACGGCTCCCTATGAGTTTAGTGGAAGATAAATTTCAAGTACTCCCTGAGGGAGTCCTAGATTAGGGGGTATCCGGACAGCCGGACTCTATACTTCGTCCAGACTATTGGAGCGTAAAGATACAAGACTCAAGACTCCGTCCCGTGTCCGGATGGGACTCTCCTTTGCATGGAAGACAAGCTTGGCAATCCGGATTGTATTTCCTTCCTTGTAACCGACTCCGTGTAAACCCTAGCCCTCTCCAGTGTCTATATAAACCGGAGAGGTTGGTCCTTAGAGGGACGATCATAATCATAATCATCATAGGCTAGCTTCTAGGGTTTAGCCTCTACGATCTCGTGGTAGATCTACTCTTGTACTACTCATATCTTCATTATCAATCAAGCAGGAAGTAGGGTTTTACCTCCATCGAGAGGGCCCGAACCTGGGTAAACATTGTGTCCCTTGTCTCCTGTTACCATCAGCCTAAGACGCACAGATCGGGACCCCCTACCTGAGATCCGCTGGTTTTGACACCGACATTGGTGCTTTCATTGAGAGTTCCTCTGTGTCGTCGCTGCAAGGCCTGATGGATCCTTCAATCATCAACAACAACACGGTCCAGGGTGAGACTCTTCTCCCCGGACAGATCTTCGTGTTTGGCGGCTTCGCACTGCGGGCTAATTCGCTTGGCCATTTGGAGCAGATTGACAGCTAGGCCCCTGGCCACCAGGTCAGATTCGGAACCCTGAACTACACGGCCGATATCCGCGGAGACTTGATCTTCGATGGGCTCGGACCTGCGCCAGGAGCGCTGGACAATCACCATGAGCACGACTTAGACCTAGTGTCGGATAATGCTCGGGATATCGCCCCTGCAGGAGCCCCGGACCTAAATCCGGAGCAGATTGCACCGCCCGAGGACGGGTGGATGGACCCCGCCCCGCAGGCCGCACACCCATCAGCGGTAGAGCCGAACATAGGCCTCACTCCCAAAGAAGCCTATGACACCGGACCCCCAGACTCGGTATCCGGCTATAGGTTCTAGTCTGCGTGCTCCTGAGCCCACCGAACCTGGTTGGGCTCCTGTAATGGAGTTCACCGCTACGGATATCTTCCAGCACTCGCCCTTTGGCGACGTGCTGAACTCGTTGAAGTCTCTCTCTTTGTTAGGAGACTCTTGGCCGAACTATGTCCGGCTTGAGGGGGAAGCAGGCGACAAAGGAATTCGTTGCCCACCCACCACCCACTTCATTGCCACGTGTCGATGATTTAACCGACATGCTTGACTTCGACTCCGAAGACATCGACGGTATGGACGACGATGCAGGAGAAGAACAGGAACCACCGCTCACGGGGCAGCGGACAGCCACCCCGTCATACGATATATACATAGTGGATACGCCTAAGGAGGACGACGGCGACAATCTGGAAGATAAAACCCCTGGGCAAAAGCCAAAACGACGGCGCAGAGGCCGCTCCAAGTCTAGCAACAATAAAAATAGCAACAAGAGCACCAGAAAGATCGATGCCCCAGTCAACTCCGAAGGCAACAACGACCATATGGACCCAGCGATGGAGCAGGATGAGCCAGGTCACACCGAACACAGATCGGAGCAGATGCCCGATCACAATGATCCCGAGGGACGAGTTCATCAAACCGCCCCAGGACAAGAACACAGTCCGGATGATCATGCATTCATTATCCCGGAAACACGCGTGGAACGAGATAACCTCCACAGAAGGCTTATGGCCACCGCGAAAAGTCTAAAGAAGTAGAAGCAATGGCTTAAGGCCGCCCAGGAAACACTCAATCACAGATGGAATAAAGTGCTAGACACTGAAGAAAGGTATGGTGACGATCGCCATACAAAGGGCTATCCAAAATGCAAGTTGCTGCCAGAATTCGATGACGAGGCCGTTCCACCAAAGAATAACATGACCAGGAGGCCAGATGAACCACTTCATAACCGCAACAGAGCAGCTACCGACGCCGCGGACGATTATTTGAGCACCTGGATAAGAAAGCCGGCGTGGCTAGATCCATCTACGGGTCAAAAGGACACACCCCGGCGCGGGACTATGGTCACCAAAACGATCATACCGATCGGATACTAGTTCGGAATCAACACTGGACACAACAACGGCTGACGGCATGCCACAGAACGTCCAGATATAGAGGGGCTGCTCACCCCCTGTGCTTCACCAAAGAAGTACCGGACCACGAATTTCCACAGGGTTTCAAACCTGTGAACATAGAGGCATACGACGGAACTACAGACCCAGGGGTCTGGATCGAGGATTTCATCCTGCATATACACATGGCTCGTGGGGACGACCTCCATGCCATCAAATACCTTCCCCTCAAGTTGAAGGGGCCAGCTTGACACTGGTTGAAAGGCCTCCCCGAATACTCAATTGGAAGTTGGGAGGAACTCGAGGACGCTTTCAGGGCCAATTTTCAAGGGACTTATGTCCGGCCTCCGGATGCGGACGATTTAAGTCACATAATCCAACAGCCCGGAGAGTCCGCCTGCAAGCTTTGGAACAGATTCCTCACTAAGAAAAATCAAATTGTCGATTGTCCGGATGCCGAGGCCTTAGCGGCGTTCAAACATAGCATCCGAGACGAGTGGCTTGCCAGACACCTCGGCCAAGAAAAGCCAAGGAGAATGGCAGCCTTAACAAGACTTATGACCTGCTTTTGCGTGGGTGAAGATAGTTGGTTGGCCCGTAAAGGCACCAGCGACCCAAGCACATCCGAAATAAGGGATGGCAACGGGAAGCCACGACGCAATAAAAACAAACATCAAAACAAGGAAGAGAGCCCGGACAACACAACGGTCAACGCCGGATTCAGGGGCTCTCGACCCGGTTATCAAAAGAAGCCAGTTAAAGGCAGCAAAGAAGGACCGTCCGGTCTGAACAGAGTCCTGGACAGACTGTGCCAAATTCATGGCACCCCCGACAAACCTGCGAACCACACTCACAGAGAATGCTGGGTCTTCAAGCAGGCCGGCAAATTAAATGCCGAACACAAGGGAAGGGAATCACCAAGTGAAGACGAGGATGAGCCTCACCAACCGAACACTGGGGGACAGAAAAAATACCCACATGAGGTAAAAACAGTAAACATGATCCATGTGACTCACACATCCACAAGAAGGCATGAATGCGCGTTCAGAGACGCATACGCTATAGAGCCCGTCATACCCCGCACCTAACCACTGGTCGGCTTGTCCGATCACTTTCGATCACACAGACTGCCTGACTAGTATTCGGTGCAGAGGATCAGATGCCTTGGTGCTCGACCCAATAATCGACGGATACCATCTTACTCACATCCTCATGGACGGCGGCAGTAGTCTCAATTTAATATACCAGGACACTGTCCGCAGGATGGGGATAGACTCATCCAGAATCAGCCAAAGCAACACCACCTTTGAAGGGGTGATACCAGGCATTGAAGCCTACGGCAGGGGCTCCGTCGTACTGGACGTAACATTCGGCTCCCCGGGCAACTCCAGAAGCGAAGAACTACTCTTCACCATCGCACCCTTCCAAAGCGACTATCACGCATTGCTTGGAAGAACGGCCTTCGCCCGCCTCAACGCAGTACCGCATTATGCCTACCTCACACTCAAAATACCCGGTCCACGAGGCGTCATCACCGTTAACGGAAACACAGAGCGCTCATCACGCGCGGAGGAATACGCGACGGCTCCAACGACCAGATTCTAAGCAGCCTCCAACACCAGAAAGCTTGACTGGTCGTTAAGACCACGGACACGGTTAGACGATTCCGGCAGGCCGGATAAAACTGATCCAGGGCGCCACGTACGTAATCCCATAGAGGACACCAGGGGCTATAGATATTTAATACAGCCCCACCCTTGGCTCAACCTTATTGGCAAGCCAATGTCTTACACTTTTACTATCCATCGCACGCTTACATTGTACTCTTCTACACGAGTTTTCTATTTACAGACAACATTCGTGCGATACCCTTCCAGGACACGGCACAACGGAGACAAAGGCGCAGACGCGCAGCAGGGCCCCGCTCAAAGGATTCTCTTTAGATTAAGCCCCTGTGTAAACCTTTTTTTATTGCCTCTTGTTGTTTACACATCCCATGGGTACTATACCCATAGAGGGTACTGCCGTTATTGGCATTTCGCCACGACAGACTAATGCACGTACCTGGAAATACAGGGTTTATAATGAAAGGGCATTCTTCAGTCCATTTTCTGTTATAAAGTCTGAATACCTTCGGGAGTGTTCGGTGTCACGAGTTTGGCCTTATATGCATCAGCTCCGAATCATGTCTTTGGTCAAATGTTGGGTTTTCCCGGCTCCTGGGTTTGCCGCCTTATGTTCCGTTCTTATCGGCTAAGGCGGCCAAAGGAGAACTACTGCGATTGTGCCCTAGTTATTCTGGATGAGCACCTCAGTAGAGAAAGTCGAAAACTGACTGTCATGATACAACAAGAGACTGTTCAACCACTCGAAGACTTACCGGAATCTTTAGGATTCCTCCGCATTAACGAAGGGCCGTTTCACGGTCATGTACACAAGCGCCCGTATTCGGATGCACGCAAAAGTACTAGGGGCTACATAGTAGCCCCACCGTCAAACTCCTATGGCTAAGTGAAAGTGTTACAGCTATATAGTCCGGTTGCCTAGTTCGACGTGCGATCACCTCCTTAATGGACCAAGACGTTGGATCAAGTGTGATTGTACATGTTTTTCGCGAACACCCCCACATTGTATGCGTGGGGGCTGAAGCCAACGAGTGCTAACTTTCAGAATTACATATACATAAAAACGGCCGCACAGGAGGCACAAATAATACTTTCGGGCACAAAGTATAAATATAGCCTCATAATCAAAATAACATTGTTTTTACAATGACACGATTTTTCACTCGAACATTACATTCTTCGAGCACAGAGCCTCTATCGAACGAGCACCTTCTGTTACCTGCTCCAAGTAGTGCTCGGCCGGATCCTGGCCTCCCGCCAGATTCTGGGTTGCAACGATGGTGGCCTCCATATCCGTCCAATATGCTTTAACACGGGCGAGAGCCATTCGTGCACCCTCTATACACGCCGACCTTCTCATGGCATCGATCCGTGATAAGGCACCAAGGAATTGTTGCACTAAACCAAAATAACTGTTTGGCTTCGACTCCTTCGGCCAAAGATGGTCTATTACAGACCGCATGGCAAGCCCGGACAGCCTATGAAGTTCCGCCACGGCAGCCATCTTCTCACTCAACGGCAATGGGCGCGACGGAGCATTGAATTGCGACCAGAACAACTTCTCCACTTCTTTATCACCTTGCTCCTTCAAAAACTTGGCCACATCAGCCGTACTCTTCGCCAAGTCCGCATACGCGTCTGTAGGACTCCAGCGTCGATCCAGGGGAGCAGACGTTGGATCCAAAAACTTCATCCGCAATAAGTAGGGGCTACCAGCCGTGATTTTTCCGGCCTGTCGAAGCTCCTCCCGCACATCCCTGATTTCGGTCCGCATCTCCTTGGCCGCATTAAGTGCCTTGTTCAGGTCAGCTGAATTAACCTGATTCTCCTTTTCAAGGAGCTCATACCGGTCGGCGGCATTTTTTAACTCCACAGCCATTTCGGCTATCTTGTCTTCGCTTCGGGGATGAGCAGCCTGTTCGGCTCTCAACTCTTCGTCCGCCTTTAGGGCAGCTGCATTGCTAGCCCGAGCTTGTTCCTTGGCCTGGGCAAGCTCCACCCTCAGGGCTTCCACGGCAGCAGCATCGTCTGCAGTCCAAGTATGTTGCATGAATATTATGCCCCTCTCAAATTTTCCTACACAACATAATAAGGAAAGCAGAGCACATACCTTGTGACTCGTTCAGCCGCTCGTTCACCAGCGTGATATCGGCATCAATAGCTCCAATCTGCCTCCTTAGTTCGGCAACTTCAACGAACTAGTCGGCTGCAGATCATTAGACACCTGCGCATATATATATAGCGCAATCATTACTTATACATTACGATCCTCCGTTTGCCGCCTAGGGTGGGAAACCAGAGTCTCAGGGGCTACTATCCATATGGAGCACACCTAGCACGTGCCTCACAGCCAGAAATTATGTATTTTTCATTACATACCTCAAAGCCTCTGAGCAGGCTCGTAAACGCTTCATTCAAACCGCTTGTGGCGGATGAAATCTTCTTGAGCACCATGCACATTAATGAGCGGTGCTCCTTCGAGAGTGCGGCCCCCTCCAGAAGGCCCGTCAGTATGTCCGGTCGGACACCAAACTGTGCCGGACCCTTCTCATCGCCCCCCGTGGGAGCCGAACGCTCCTGGCTCAGGGCTGCTGAAGGATTATCTTCTGGCTTCGGCAGATCCGGACTCCTCCGCGACGACACCTCGGTGTCACCCGCCTCATGCGGCAGAGAGTTTGGTGGGGTCTCACTCTCCATCATTTCCGGAGGGAGATCCCCCAAAGATGAACTCTTTTGAGAAGAGCTGCTAGCCGGACTGCAAAAAACGAATCCTGGTTATTTTCCTCGGAGAAATACATTACCTTCGAATCTACGATTAACTGACAGCTCGGTTGAGGGCTGGCCCATCGGCGGGTGTGACGCAGTAAGGACGCCCTTCGGGGTAGGGCCCCCTGGTGACGCTTTCTTCCCTTGCTTGGGCACCTCCGTCTCCAAGTCTTCGGAGGCGGCCCTCTTCTTCCCACACAGGGAGGAGGCTTTAGACTCCCCTTCCCGACTATCCTCCTTAGGGGAGGTAGAAATTCCCCCGGTTTGGATGTGCAGTGTGTGAAGTTCGGCTTCTCTGTTCTTCCCTTCATCTTTCCCTGAGGACATTTTGCTGAGCACCCAGCCAAGCATCTTGGCTATGGTTGGACTAGGCGAGCCTTCAGGAAGTGGCGCCGGACACCTGATTCTCTCCATCTTGCTGAGCCATTCCTAGCCACGGAGGATTTTCAGAATAATGACTATGACAAATATAAACGAAGTGTCCGGTTTTAGGGTTACTTACTTGGTTATCTAGGCGATTGCAGCTTAGCCCCGCATCCTCGGTGGTGTCCGGACACTTTACTTGTGGTCCGAAGAATAATTTACACATCCCTTCGAGCGTCAGGCCGAAGAAGTGCAGAATAGTCCGCGGACCCTCTGAATTGAACTCCCACATCCGGAGAGGACGCCGTTTGCACGACAAAATCCGTCGGATTAGCATTACCTGAATTATGCTGACAAGGTTAATGTCCCTCTCAAGAAGCTCCCGGATACGGCTCTGCAGTATTGGTACATCACTAGCGGGCCCCCAATTCCGTCCTACATCGGTCCATGACGCCAGTTGTGATGGAGGGCCCGAGCGGAAATCGGGGGGGGGGGGGGGGCACCCACTTTGTGCCTCTGGGAGCCGTGACGTAAAACCACCTCCGCTGCCATACATCGGATACCTCTGGGAAAGAACCCTCTGGCCATGGGGCATCGGTGTTCCTTCTTATTATGGCACCTCCGCACTCTGCATGTCGCCCCTTGATCATCTTCGGCTTCACATTGAAGGTCTTGAGCCACAAGCCGAAGTGTGGGGTGACGTGGAGAAAAGCCTCACACACAATGATGAACGATGAGATATGGAGGATAGCGTCCGGAGCTATATCATGAAAATCTAACCCGTAATAGAACATGAGCCCCCTTACAAACGGATCAAGGGTGAGGCCCAAGCCGCGGAGGAAGTGAGGAACAAATACGACACTCTCATTGGGCTCGGGGGTTGGGATGACCTGCCCTGGAGCAGGAAGCCTATGTTGGATGTCGGCAGTCAGATATCCGACCTCCCTGAGCCTCGCAATGTCCTCCTTTTGATCGAGGAGGCCACCCACCGGCCTTGAAGGTTGGATCTGGACATATTGGAGGATCTGGGGTGTTTGAGTTTGGGTCTCGGGTGTTAGAACTCGAGATACGAAAGGGCGCAAGGGTGGTGGAAAAGAGGTGTAGGCCTCGGCCCCTTTATAAAGGGGGTGAATATCAAGAGTCCTTAGCGTGATCGCTTGAGACTTATCTAAAAACACGGAGTCATACCAACAGTCGTCGTGGGGTGGCACACGCCCATATTGATGGATGATCCCGTAATAAGGGGGACATGATCTATGCTTTGGCAGGGCGTGCCAATAAAACCGCCTCGCAACGCGTATCGTGGTGAGCTAAGAAAAACCGGTTCGTGTTAGGACGGGCCACGATGCAAGGGCACGACGGATTGCCAAAAGATCAGATTTATGTTGTGCTCCCTATGATGGTATGTAAAGGTCATCTTGTAGACCCAAACACGGTCTACGTGCTCGATAATCACTTTGGAGTATTCGGAGATGGAACCCGCCTTGCAATGCCGAAGACAAGACTGCACGCCGGACTCATCGTCATTGAAGCATGGTTCAGGGGCTACTGAGCGAGTCCTGGATTAGGGGGTATCCGGACAGCCGGACTCTATACTTCGTCCGGACTATTGGAGCGTGAAGATACAAGACTCAAGACTCCGTCCCGTGTCCGGATGGGACTCTCCTTTGCGTGGAAGACAAGCTTGGCGATCCAGATTATATTTCCTTCCTTGTAACCAACTCCGTGTAAACCCTAGCCCTCTCCGGTGTCTATATAAATCGGAGAGGTTGGTCCTTAGAGGGACGATCATAATCATAATCATCATAGGCTAGCTTCTAGGGTTTAGCCTCTACGATCTCGTGGCAGATCTACTCTTGTACTACTCATATCTTCAATATCAATCAAGCAGGAAGTAGGGTTTTACCTCCATCGAGAGGGCCCGAACCTGGGTAAACATTGTGTCCCTTGTCTCATGTTACCATCAGCCTAGACGCACAGATCGAGACCCCCTACCCGAGATCCGCCGGTTTCGACACCGACACTCCCTCCATCTCAGTTTACACGGCTTGCACGTGTATCTAGGTCGTCAATGTAACTTATATAAAATAAATTGTTTAACATAAAAAATATATCATTAAAAAATTGAATATTTGAAGTTTGTAATGATATATTTTTTGTAATCTATGCCTCTTATTAAGTTGGTCAAATTAACGACCTAGGTACACGTGCAAGACTTGTAAACTGAGATAGAGGGAGTACTCCACTGCTCAAATGCGATCGCACAAGTCAGTGATGTAACTGATCGTACATGTCAGACAAAGTCAATGCGTGTCCCTTAGGTGAGACGCGGGTCCGACCGACCTTCTGTTGGTGCGACCTATCATAAAGTATTACGTGATGGAGACTTCTGGTTGTGGCTTCCATTGATTGTCACGACCAAGCATTCTAAAACTAGTGATAAATCAATTACCATCTTTTTCCAAACGACCAAGTATTTCCATAGGAATACAATACATATAGATGGAGTGATTGTCAAGGTTGCAAACCGACATGGCATTGCAAGTTCACTGCATCGCTGGCGGGGAAGGAGGGCAGCTCACCTCGCCTATGATGCATGCCCAGCAGCGCTGCCGCAACTGGTCCCCGGGATTTGGCTTCTCCTACCTCCCATTTGAACAGTTGCACCGGCTGCTCATGCCATTGCGCAGGCACGCGCGTTCTTTCCTCCGCATTCGACTCCGTGAATATTATCTCTACCATTAGCCCTAGCTCGAAATCGACGCAACGCTACCAGATGCTGACATCCTTCAGCATCTCTCCCTTGAGATGGACTTGTGCCTCCACCTTGTGCTGCGCCAGGCGCAGCTCCTTGAAACTTCTCTCCAATTGATGTGATGCTTCCTCAATCCGAGTTGCCCTTGCTGCCCACCACCTGAAACGCAGCCCTGGCATGTCCTCCGGTGCCACCGATCTATGATTCCAGAGCAATGGATCCCCTCTAAAACACATGTGGGTTTCACTCAAAGGCGGCAGTGCTGCGGGCCACAGCGAGAGGGTAGCCCGCGGGATCCTCGGATCTAAGGGATTATCCATGGCGGGATCCGGTGGGCGAGGCGGGGAGGCAAGCCTAGGCGCTGTGAGAGCCCTACGAGGCTAAGATAAAGATAGTACTACTCCACACCATCCGTATTTAAATACAAAGTCCACCAATAGTAGCCCTGGCAAAAATTGATCATGCTGCCTGCGTCCTAGTTTATTGGCCCACTTTTTGTGCCATTTTTTATGGCACGCATGAATATTATGTTACTTACAAATATGGTCAAAAATTGGCACAAAATACGAAGGAGACCAATGGAAGTACTAGCAACCCATGATTTAACTACTCGCATGCGCGCAGTGGAGTAGTAATGTCTTTCTTCCGCCCTCACGTCCACTCAATTTGCATGCGCTGTATTAATTGACCATCAATGAAGTGAAGGACTTTGCACGCATCAAATTATCACATGGGGTGGATCTTTATACAAAAATGCGTCCACCCGTGTACCCGCGTGTGTGTGCGAGGGAAGGAGTGCATGTGTGGCGTGCGTGCACATCTTTGCTTCGTGCATGTACAACCAGTGTGGCTCAGAAAGGACAAGTACATTCTTCTGGAAACAGCAACACGTCACTGTGATCAATCCACACAAGGAGGTCGCGACAACGCCTCCACATGTGCCACGTGGCTTCATGAACTGTAAGAGAGACACTGTGTAGCGTGCCATTGGAATTTAATTTATGTGTTCTGCACATACTCGAAGTACTAGGAAGGTACACGTGCATTGCATGCATTAGATTTGGCAACCAAATTATGAATAAATACCACACTATAGCATGTAAGCTCTGAGTCATATATGCTTGATGTAGACCTTCGTTTAATTCTTATAGTTCATCTCATTCAAAATCAATTAGTTTTTATAAAAAAGCTAGGGCCTCTTTGATTCGTAGGATTTCCAAAAGGTGGGAATAGGAAAAACATGGGATTAGAGTGGAATGTTGTCTTGAATCCAATAGGATTGTATGAGTGTTTGATTGTGCATAGAAAAAAAACGCAGGACTCTTTCAAAGAGGTTTGAGTGGATGGGATGTTTCCTATGAAATCTAGTGCAAATGAATCCTATGGAAAAATTCCTATGGTTTACAATACTACGAATCAAACAACCAAGATAGGAAAAATTCCTATGGATTAGAATCCTCCAAAATTCCTTTGAGAATCCTTTGAATTAAAGAAGCCCTTAATCTATTTTACGATTCATGGAATTGCGCGTTGTAAAGCATAAAGTAAAAAATAATGGCAATTCAACTAGAAAAAAAGTTTGGGCAGTTATGATATGGAAAATTCTAGAACAAAGGAGAAGCACTTGTGTTTTGAGGTTTGTGCATTATGCTTAAGTTCAACCGTGGAGTTTGCTAGATTGTACATGTGGCAAAATCCGGTGGGGGGCTAGAAGATGGTGCGAGGGGCCAAGTGGAGGGAGACTATGAAGGAGTGCACAAGTGCGAGATCTATATTTAAAGAGAGAGGGCGAGAATGTGCGCTGTTGCGTGCAGTGGCGGAGCCATGAAAAATAAATGAGCTAGGGGGCGAAGCATTGCTAATCCTTTACGAGGAGGGCCAATTCATCAACCTAAAACATTTTACCAGCAATTGTCTAATGATCACATTCATATTAGCCTTGATATATAGTGATGTTAGGGGGGGGGAGGGCCCTTATTGCCCCTTGTCTTCGCCACCGTGCGCGCATCTGAGAGATGAAGCGGAAGGCATGGATGATGAGAGGGGGGCGCTGGATATATAATTAATGTGGGTGTATTAGCTATGTAATCATATATAGAAAGGTATAGATTGATCGATGTGGATGTGGGAAAGAGGGTGAGACCTCACTAGATATATAGATTGATCGGTTTGTGTAGAAAAATGTGAAAGACCTAGCTATATATACACACACATAGAGGAACATCGATCATTGCGCATGCACATGAGAGATAGAGAATGCCCGAAATGATGGAGAGGGGGAGGTGTGTGTGTGCCTGCATGGGAGATCGACCTGAAGAAAAAGATTGCATGTGTGCGATGGATAATGCCGACTGGTAGTGTGTGTGCATGCATGCACGAGAGAAAGTTAGTGGTACAATTATAATGAGAAGATGACTATGTGGGTGTAAAAGACTAGGTGAGGTCATAATCAATGTAAAGTTGAATTCAAATATTTGAATAAGAGATCATGATGTTTGAAACCCATGCATGCATGAATATAATGGAGATATGTGCGGTGTGGTATGGAAACGAGCATGTTGTATTGTATACACATTGAACATGGTCAGACTGATTTGAATTTGAGATACCGATGGCAGACATCGTTTAGCAACATTGCTTCCGTGCATGGACACACTATTCTAATTGGAGATGATGGGTGGCTTTCGCATCACATATCTATATCTATACCCCTATATATATTATATTTTATATTTTTTTATATAGTGTGCAGATAACTTTAACTTTGAAAGATGGTAGTTGGATGAGGCCAATCCGATGGTGCAGAGATGGCAAATTTGAGCACTACTGGCCGTTGGGTATCATCTAGATTCCACCAAATTTTCCCACATGTACAATCTAGATGACTCCATGGTCGAACTTAAGCATAATGCACAAACCTCAAAACACAAGCACTTCTTCTTTGTTCTAGAATCTTCCATATCAGAATTGCCCAAATGTTTTTCTACATGAATTGCCATTACTTTTTTTTACTTTATGCCTTACAACACACAATTCCATGAATCTAAAATAGATTTGCTTTCTTATAAAAACTAGATGATTTTGAATGAAATGAACTATAAGAATTAAACGAACATCTACATCATGCATATATGACTCAAAGCTTACATGCTATAATGTGGTATTTATTCATAATTTGGTTGCCAAATCTGATGCGTGTAATGCACGTGCACCTTACTAGTCTAAATGGTGTTTGTGTGTGTGTTGTGCGTGTTAAACACATTGTCCATGTATATCATACATGGTTTAGATTCCGAACATCTATCTAGAGCATACATGTACTATGATTTGAATTCAACATAAAATGGATACATATATTTGAATTTGAGATCGTATATACATGTAGTTCGTATTTATATAGGAATTACTTCTCCTATATTCATGTCATGTGTTGTGAACATAATATTTAGATGGTTGTATAACTAACACAAGTACAATCCCATTCAAACAGGGGAAATGTACTAAAATTTAGTCCATATGCTAGACAACACACATTGTTTTTTTATTGTTGAGGGAAGTGCAAATTGTTTTGGTACTGTACACGTTATGTTTGTTGTCCTGATTTTTTAGTTTTTTTTGTTGTATTTGAATGCATTTCTAGTAATATAGTAAAACGGGACATGGCTATCTCTAGTGATGAGGTGCAAATTATCTTTTTTTGGGTACACGTTAAGCTTGTTCTCCCAAAATTTCAAGCCACGCTTTGTTATGCCGAAATTTCAAGCTAGCGTCTCTATCTATCGTGTTGCGAAACTCCCGCCTCTTCAACCCGCGCCTTGTTACCCTGAAATATTTAAGATATATCTTTGTCTCATTGTGCTCCGACAACTCCCTCCATCTCAAACCATGCCTTGCTATTCCAAAATTACAACGCGCGCGAAAACTCCCACCTCCTGTGAAATCCAGACATGCAAAGTGCCCGTGATACCCCTGAACCGAAAGAACCGCCTCAAATCGGTGGGGGTACTTTCATAACTTACCCCACATTTCGGACAAGTGCGTCCCTAAGCCATGGTTCCCCACTCCCATGCTGTCCGCCCACCCATGCGTATACAGAGGCCGCGAAGACCCACACCCTCCTTCGTCCGCCACCCAGCCAAAGCCTCTTCCCCGACGACGTCGTCCATAACAACACCTCGACGTCCCTCATCCATCGTACGGGATGAGGATCCGTTGTCGATCTTGTCGTCCCGCTGTTTCAGCCACCCCGTCCTCTACCTCCAAGGAGCTACCCCGATGTTCCCTTCGTATTTCGCACCATCTCCATTCCCACACCGCCGTCTTCACCTGCGGCTTAATCGGCGCAACCAAAGAGATTGTACACTAATCGCCGCATTTTCTTCTTGATTCGATCTCACGGTGCTGCCGGCACTCTGTCCCGAGCCGACACGGCGCGACTCCATCCACAGTGGCCTCACCGGCCACTTCCTCCATGGCGTTGCTCCCTTGGCGGTGACATACACATCAGTAGGAGCTGCTGCTGCTTTAGCTCTCGCTCGTGCTGCTGCTCTACTCTTGCTCTTGGTCCCCTACCTGGTATGCTCTTGCTATTGCTCTTGCTCTTGCTCGTGCTGCTGCTCTCGCTCTTGCTCTTGCTTGCGATGCTGCCCTGATTTAGCTACACTTCAGTGGACTGAATCAACTTTTGGGTCAGTCGATTTTCAGGGGGTGGGGGGCTCGCCGGAGTTAAGGAAGAACCAGCCGCAGCGGGGAGGGGGGCTCGCCGGATAGGTACCCCGCTATCTATCTTAGGGTTTAGGGTGGGAGCGGTGGTCACCCGCGGTGGTGGGGTGGAGGCGTGGGGATCGCCGGAGAAAAAACTCGGCACGGGGGGGGGGGGGGCTAGAGGGATGGTCGGGGCAGCGGCAGACCGACGGTGGGGAGTTGTTTCGGGGTGGGCGGGGCGGCGCACCGCCGGCCGCGGGTGGCGGGGGGCGGCTGTTTGGCCGGTGGTGGCTGGTGGCTCAGGGGGGTGGACGTTGAAGATGATCTGCAGGCCCTTGATTTCATATCCAACGGCTGGAAAATCGACTGACCAGAGATGAAAAAGCCAGTCGACTAACGTGTAGCCTCACCTGATGCTGCTACACGACTAGCTACCCCGGCTCTTGCACGCACCGCTCCTGCTGCTACTGCTTTTCTACTACTAGTGCGTTCAGTTTCGATAGTAAAATTCAGGCAAAATTCAGTTTCAACAGTTAAGTTCAGTTTCGACAGTTAAATTCAGTTTCAACAGTTAAGTTCAGAGATGAGCGGCTGATGTATTTTACATCTAGCACTTTATGGTTATGTATTTTACGTCATCTATTAGAGATGCTATTAGAATTCCACTCAGGTTAACGTTGTCTCTCTTGTCCTGCTTCAGCCTCGGCGTCGTACAACTCACCGGAGATGCTCCAACGCGAAACCCTCCATCACAGTGGAGCAGTACCCCGGGCTCCATCCCTAGACGCCTAAGATCTTCTTCCCCTCCTCTGACAGCCAAGTCAGCCGGAGCATCCTCACCGACCAACCCAATCACGCTGAGATCGACATGGCTTCGCCAAAGAGGTTGTACACTTGTTGCATCTCTTTTTTACTCTACATGTTATATATACTGTCCACTGAGCACACGTAATAATGTGAACTACGATTATTTTATCCTACTATATGACAAGCAGTGAGGTACCAGGCAACTTAGCTATCCGTGATGGATTCTCTTGAATGCCATCATTATTTATCTCTACGCATTTGAGCTATGCATTTGTCGATGGGCCTGGGAGTTGAGCTAGTAGGGTAGTGGCCTGGGTCCAAAGTAATAGAAGTAGCACGAAAACATTTTTTAGTGTAGGCTTTTCCTTGCTCAAGCCTGCCTACTAGAATTGCCAGTGCTTGAAAGCAAAAGTGAAGGAAAAAACATAGGAATTGGAAAGTTTCCTATGGTACTACTATTCATGAATTTGGTTCAAAGGAATGGAGCAAAGGAAAATTGTAGGATTTGTTCCTTTAGTGTCTCCTTGAAAGAAAAACCGTAGGAATTTTAATTTCCACTTGTCCTCCTTTTCAAATTCCTATTCATGAAGCACAAGACTAAGAGATAGTAGCATAATAGCATTATAACCGTACATTTTCTTGTGGTTTGACTTAGTCTCACCATGCCTCTTTGCATCCTGTGATCTTCCAATTCTTGTGAATCAAATACCCAGATTGGCAGAAATCCTGTGTTTTTAAATTCTCTGTTTTGCACGTGCATTCCTATCCTATTCCTGTTTATTTCCTATCCCTGCATTGTTAGAATCCTCAAATTCAGACATGCCCTTACACAATTACTTGTGTTGCAGATATGTGTCAAAGAAAACCTTGTGTGGTTTGTCCTGCTCCTGCTGCGCTGTGTTCCACCCTAGCTCAGCTGCTCGAACGACGGAAGGGTTCACGACAGCAGAGATCCGCTCTCCAGACTATCTTTCGCCGCCTCAGATCTTCTTCCCCGCCGCCGGCAGCCACGACAACTGCATTACCATCATCAACTGAGCAGCTGACCTTGAGGAGTACACGGGTCCACAAGAGAGGTCAAACTCTTCCGTGTATGCGTACGTTATGCATAGCTTAATATGATTACATGCTACTTTATCGTCGTGTTCACCTATTAGACTCCGAGTCAGGTCCAAACTAATGCTGAAACTTGAGTTTTTAAATGGTTGTGGGGTACATATTGGGGCAGCAATCAATACTATATGTCTACTATCTGGTTAATCTCGGGTGTCTACTATGAGTTTCATGTTGGGTGCAAACAAACATTAAAGGAGCCATTATCTGTATTTTTTAACTAAAGCTATTATTTGCCTGCTATCATTGGTTTTGTGTCTATCCACAGTTTGCTACCATCACTCTGGATTTGTGCATGCACTCCTCACATAATCTCACTATGTTTTATTCCTATGCATGTCAGTTATTGTACACAATGGAACTGAACATGTAGAGCAAAAGAGACGAGCCTTACGTGGCAATAAAATTTCATGCAAACGTCGCTCCATGGTAGGCGCAAAGGCAACCCCCCTCCACCCATTTCGGATCGTAATCAAGAGAAAGATAACTGTTCCGAGGGGGATTCAAAAGGAGAAGACCACTCCTATTTACCCCCTGAGGTCTTCGCTCTAACTTGGCATGCAGATGTTGGTAATATCATGCATATGGTGCCTGCATTGCTTACTGTATACATCAAATATGTCATCTGCTTAGTTTAGACATGCTTTGTGTCAATGCCATCTGTTTAATTTCTTTACCGTATATGTGAATCATGCAATGCCATCTTGTTTAGCCAGGCATGATATATGTGAATTTTGCAATGCCACCCTGGTTAGCCAGTCACCTTATATGTGAATTATATCATACCATAATTTTTTATTACTTGTTAAATTTGTCAACAATTTTAGTACATTCAATTACTCTTCCTGTGCATTAGCCATTCGGCACGGTCATGGAAAAATATGGAGTGGAAACAAGGTCTTCAGAGCAGACAACGCTATCTGACAAAGTGCATGTAGCTCCTCAGAGGAGGATTCAGAGATAGATGACCAGTCCTATTTCCCCCCGAGGTGCATGCTCTAACTTGGTGCTACCTCTTGAGCATGTGTTGGTCTTACCTTGAAGAGCAAAGGGTGATGCAGCAAAGTAGCATAAGTATTTCCCTCTGTTTTTGAGAACCAAGGTATCAATCCAGTAGGAGGCTACACACAAATCCCTCGTACCTGCACAAACAAATGAGAACCTTGCAACCAACGCAATAAAGGGGTTGTCAATCCCTTCACGGCCACTAGCAAAAGTGAGATCTGATAGTGATAATAAGATAAATATTTTTGGTATTTTTATGATATAGATTGGAAAGTAAAGATTGCAAAATAAAATAGATCGGAAACTTATATGATGGAAAATAGACCCAGGGGCCATAGGTTTCACTAGTGGCTTCTCTAATGATAGCATAAGTATTACGGTGGGTGAACAAATTACTGTCGAGCAATTAATAGAAAAGTGCGTGGTCATGAGAATATCTAGGCATGACCATGTATATAGGCATCACGTCCACAACAAGTAGATCGAAACGATTCTGCATCTACTACTATTACTCCACACATCGACCGCTATCCAGCATGCATCTAGAGTATTAAGTTCATAAGAACAGAGTAACACATTAGGCAAGATGACATGATGTAGAGGGATAAACTCAAGTAATATGATATAAACCCCATCTTTTTATCCTCAATGGCAACAATACAATGCGTGCCTTGCGTCCCCTACTGTCACCGGGAAAGGACACCGCAAGATTGAACCCAAAGCTAAGCACTTCCCCCATTGCAAGAAAGATCAATCTAGTAGGCCAAACCAAACTGATAATTCGAAGAGACTTGCAAAGATAACAAATCATACATAAAAGAATTCAGAGGAGATTCAAATATTGTTCATAGATAATCTTTATCATAAACCCACAATTCATCGGATCTCGACAAACACACCGCAAAAAGAATTACATCGAATAGATCTCCAAGAAGATCGAGGAGAACTTTGTATTGAGATCAAAAGAGAGGGAAGAAGCCATCTAGATAATAACTATGGACCCGAAGGTCTGAGGTAAACTACTCACACTTCATCAGAGAGGTTAGGGTGTTGATGTAGAAGACTTCCGTGATCGATTCCCCCTCCGGCGGAGCGCTGGAAAAGGCCCCAAGATGGGATCTCAAGGGTACAGAAGGTTGCGGCAGTGGAAATAGCGTTTCGTGGTGCCCTCGGATGTTTTCAGGGTATATGAGTATATATAGGTGAAAGAAGTCGGTTAGGGGAGCCACGAGGGGCCCACGAGGGCGGGGGCGCGCCTACCCCCCATGGGCGCGCCCTCCTGCCTCATGGCCTCCTCGTTTCTTTCTTGACGTCCACTCCAAGTCTCCTGGATTGAGTTTCTTCCAAAAATAACTCTCCCGAAGGTTTCATTCCGTTTGGACTCCGTTTGATATTCCTTTTCTGTGAAACACTGAAATAGGCAAAAAGAAACAATTTGGACTGGGCCTTCAGTTAATAGGTTAGTCCCAAAAATAATATAAAAGTGTATAGTAAAGCGCATTAAACATCCAAAACAGATAATATTATAGCATGGAACAAAAAAAAATTATAGATACGTTGGAGACGTATCAAGCATCCCCAAGCTTAATTCCTGCCCGTCCTCGAGTAGGTAAATGATAAAAACAGAATTTTTTATGTGGAATGCTACCTAGCATAACTCTCAATGTAATTCCCTTTATTGTGGCATGAATGTTCGGATCCGAAAGATTCAAGACAAAAGTTTAATGTTGACATAAGAGTAATAATACTTCAAGCATACTAACCAAGTAATCATATCTTCTCAAAATAACATGGCCAAAGAAAGTTATCCCTAAAAATCATATAGTCTGGCTATGCTCTATCTTCATCACACAAAATATTTAAATCATGCACAACCCCGGTTTTAGCCAAGCAATTGTTTCATACTTTAGTATTTTCAAACTTTTTCAATCTTCACACAATACATGAGCGTGAGCCATGGACATAGCACTATAGGTGGAATAGGATGGTGGTTGTGGGGAAGAAAAAAAAGGAGAAGATAATTTCACATCAACTAGGCGTATCAACGGGCTATGGAGATGCCCATTAATAAATATCAATGTGAGTGAGTAGGGATTGCCATGCAACAGATGCATTAGAGCTATAAGTGTATGAAAGCTCATCAAAAGAAACTAAGTGGGTGTGCGTCCAACTTGCTCGCTCACGAAGACCTAGGGCAATTTGAGGAAGCCCGTCATTGGAATATACAAGCCAAGTTCTATAATGAAAAATTCCCACTAGCATATGAAGGTGACAACATAGGAGACTCTCTATCATGAAGATCATGGTGCTACTTTGAAGCACGAGTGTGGTAAAAGGATAGTAACATCTTACCTTCTCTCTTCTTCTCGCATTTTTTTCTTTTTTTGGTGGGCTTTTTTGGCCTCTTTTTTATTTGGGTTTCTTTGGCCTCTTTTATTTTTCATAGAGTCCGGAGACTCATCCCAACATGTGAGGGAATCATTGCTTCCATCATCCTTTCCTCACATGGGACAATGCTCTAATAATGAAGATCATCACACTCTTATCTACTTAAAACTCAAGAATCTTAGAACAAAATATGACTCTATGTGGATGCCTCCGGCGGTGTACCGGGATATGCAATGAGTCAAGAGCGACATGTATGAAACAATCATGAACGGTGGATTTGCCACAAATACGATGTCAACTACATGATCATGCAAGGCAATATGACAATGATGGAGCGTGTCATAATAAACGGAATGGTGGAAAGTTGCATGGCAATATATCTCAGAATGGCTATGGAAATGCCATAATAGGTAGGTATGGTGGCTGTTTTGAGGAAGGTATATGGTGGGTATATGATACAGGCGAAAGTTGCGTGGCATAAGAGAGGCTAGCAATGGTGGAAGGGTGAGAGTGCGTATAATCCATGGACTCAACATTCGTCATGAAGAACTCATATACTTATTGCAAAAATCTACAAGTTATCAAAACAAATTACTACACACATGCTCCTAGGGGAAGGGTTGGTAGGAGTTAACCATCGCGCGATCCCGACCTCCACACATAAGGAAGACAATCAATAAATAAAAATGCTCCAACTTCATCACATAACGGTTCACCATACGTGCATGCTACGGGAATCACAAACTTTTAACACAAGTATTCCTCAAATTCACAACTACTCAACTAGCATGACCCTAATATTACCATCCTCATATCTCAAAACAATCATCAAGTATCAAACTTCTCATAGTATTCAATGCACTTTATATGATAGTTTTTATTATACCTATCTTGGATGCTCATCATTTTAGGACTAAAATTTCAACCAAAGCAATTACCATGCTGTTCTAAAGGACTCTCAAAATAATATAAGTGAAGCATGAGAGATCAATATTTCTATAAAATAAACCACCGCCGTGCTCTAAAAAGATATAAGTGAAGTACTGGAGCAAAATTATCTAGCTCAAAAGATATAAGTGAAGCACATAGAGTATTCCGATTCATGTGTGTCTCTCCCAAAAGGTGTGTACATCAAGGATGATTGTGGTAAACTAAAAAGCAAAGACTCATATAATACAAGACGCTCCAAGCAAAACACATATCATGTAGTGAATAAAAATATAGCATCATGTAAAGTTACCGATGGACGAATACGAAAGAGGGGATTCCTTCCGGGGCATCCCCAAGCTTAGGCTTTTGGTTGTCCTTGAATTTTACCTTGGGGTGCCTTGGGAATCCCCAAGCTTAGGCTCTTGCCACTCCTTACTCTATAATCCATCAAATCTTTACCCAAAAACTTGAAAACTTCACAACACAAAACTCAACAGAAAATCTCATGAGCTCCGTTAATGCAAGAAAACAAACCACCACTTTAAGGTAATGTAATGAACTCTTTCTTTATTTATATTGGTGTTAAACCTACTTTATTACAACTTCTCTATGGTTCATACCCCCCGATACTAGCCATAGATTCATCAAAATAAGCAAACAACACACGAAAAACAGAATCTGTCAAAAACAGAACAGTCTATAGAAATCTGTAACTCTCGAATACTTATGGAACTCCAAAAATTCTACCAAATTAGTAAGTCCTAGGTAATTTGTCTATTAATCTTCTGCAAAAATAATCAACTGAAAATCACGTTTCTGTGATTTATGACAATTATTCTCATGTGTGCAAAAGTTTCTGTTTTTCAGCAAGATCCAGTTAACTAACACCCTAGGTTATCCTAAAGGTTTTACTTGGCACAAACACTAATTAAGAAACAAAACCACATATAACCAGCGGCTAGATGAATTATTTATTACTAAACAGGAACAAAAAGCAAAGAATAAAAATAAAATTGGGTTGCCTCCCAACAAGCGCTATCGTTTAATGCCCCTAGCTAGGCATAAAAACGAGAATAGATCTAAGTATCACCATAATGATAAGGTAAATCATGAAAAATCATCTCATATTCCCTACGTCCAGCAGCAAGTTTCTTTGTGGCAAGCAAAAGTAATCAAAAGGGTTAAATTTAATGGGACATAAGTCCCCAAGATCAAGCTCGGGAGGTATGGGTTCCTCCTTTGGCCCCTCATATTGCACAACCAAGTCATCATTATAAGCATTCTTTTGGCAAAAAGTCATGATCCTTTGCTCAAGAGAAAATCCTAACCCATTGTTTTGAATAGAAAAATCATCATTAAGTTTGGAGATTATATCAACTAGAACATCGGTAGGAACCTTTTTTCTAAGATTTTCATTATAAGCAACATCATCTAAAGATTGTAAACGCGTTATATATTCTTCATTAAAAAAGATCGCCTCTATGGGAGGATGACCAGCGTCCACCCTATAGTGCGCAAAAATTTCTTTGGCTTCTTTCATTATAAATATGAACTCATGTGCCAGAAAGATAGTAGCTGCACACTTAACAGAAGAATGCTCAATATTGGAAAATTCTAGAAAAATCCTTTGAATGCAAGGATGCATACGCATAAACTGTCTTTCAAGTTCAACTATAAGCAAGGATATAGCATCCACAAGACTACTAGTTCTATGACGAATAGACCCACCCATAGCGGGCAAAGCACCGACACAAGTAAAGAAATCTTGAATAACCCCTTTTCCAATAATATTACCACTACCGATACAAAACTTTTTATTATGTAAGATGGTGGGTTCTTCAGCAGGATCATCAAAAGCATCAAAGTTCCCCACGTTATTACTATTGTCCTTATCAACAATAACGTCCCCAGTTTCAGACATAGTGGCGGCAAATACAAGAAGCAAGCGAAAAAGAGGCGAACGGGAAAAGGAGGGCGAATAAAATGGCAAAGGTGAAGTGGGGGAGAGGAAACCGAGAGGCAAATGGCAAATAATGTAATGCAAGGGATAAGAGTTTGTGATGGGTACTTGGTATGTCTTGACTTGTGCGTAGACTCCCCGGCAACGGCGCCAGATATCCTTCTTGCTACCTCTTGACCATGCGTTGGTTTTCCCTTGAAGAGGAAAGGGTGATGCAGCGAAGTAGCGTAAGTATTTCCCTCAGTTTTTGAGAACCAAGGTATCAATCCAGTAGGAGGCTACACGCAAATCCCTCGTACCTGCACAAACAAATAAGAAACTTACAACCAACGCGATAAAGGGGTTGTCAATCCCTTCACGGCCACTTGCAAAAGTGAGATCTGATAGAGATAATAAGATAAATATTTTTGGTATTTTTATGATATAGACTGGAAAGTAAAGATTGCAAAATAAAATAGATCGGAAACTTATATGATGGAAAATTGACCCATGGGCCATAGGTTTCACTAGTGGCTTCTCTCAAGATAGCATAAGTATTACGGTGGGTGAACAAATTACTGTCGAGCAATTGATATAAAAGTGCATAGTTATGAGAATATCTAGGCATGATCATGTACATAGGAATCACGTCCGCGACAAGTAGATCGAAGCAATTCTGCATCTACTACTATTACTCCACACATCGACCGCTATCCAGCATGCATCTAGAGTATTAAGTTCATAAGAACAAAGTAACGCATTAGGCAAGATGACATGATGTAGAGGGATAAACTCAAGAGATATGATATAAACCCCATCTTTTTATCCTTGATGGCAACAATACAATGCATGCCTTGCTGCCCCTGCTTTCACTGGGAAAGGACACCGCAAGATTGAACCCAAAGCTAAGCACTTCTCCCATTGCAAGAAAGATCAATCTAGTAGGCCAAACCAAACTGATAATTCGAAGAGACTTGCAAAGATAACAAATCATACATAAAAGAATTCAGAGGAGATTCAAATATTGTTCATAAATAATCTTTATCATAAACCCAGAATTCATCGGATCTCGACAAACACACCGCAAAAAGAATTAATCGAATAGATATCCAAGAAGGTCGAAGAGAACTTTGTATTTAGATCCAAAGATAGAGAAGAAGCCATCTAGATAATAACTATGGACCCGCAGGTTTGAGGTAAACTACTCACACTTCATCGGAGAGGCTAGGGTGTTGATGTAGAAGCCCTCCATGATCGATTCCCCCTCCGGCGGAGCGCCGGAAGGCCCCAAGATGGGATCTCATGGGTACAGAAGGTTGCGGCGGTGGAAATAGGGTTAGGTGGTGCTCTTGGATGTTTTCAGGGTATATGAGTATATATAGGCGAAAGAAGTCGGTCAGGGGAGCCATGAGGGGCCCACTAGGGCGGGGGCGTGCCTACCCCCCTGGGCGCGCCCTCCTGCCTCGTGGCCTCCTCGTTTATTTCTTGACGTCCACTCCAAGTCTTGGATTGCGTTTGTTCCAAAAATAACTCTCCTGAAGGTTTCATTCCGTTTGGACCCCGTTTGATATTCCTTTTCTGCGGAACACTGAAATAGGCCAAAAAACAACAATTTGGACTGGGCCATCCGTTAATAGGTTAGTCCCAAAAATAATATAAAAGTGTATAGTAAAGCCCATTAAACATCCAAAGCAAATAATATAATAGCATGGAACAATCAAAACTTATGGATACGTTGGAGACTATCACTTGGCAGGGTTATGTTGCTGTTGGGGAACGTAGTAATTTCAAAAAAATTCCTACGCACACGCAAGATCATGGTGATGCATAGCAATGAGAGGGAGAGTGTTGTCCACTTACCCTCGTAGACCGAAAGCGGAAGCGTTAGCACAACGTGGTTGATGTAGTCGTACGTCTTCACGATCCGACCGATCCAAGTAACAAACATACGGCACCTCCTACTTCAGCACACGTTCAGCTCGATGACGTCCCACGAACTCCAATCCAGCAGAGCTTTGCGGGATATTTCTGTCAGCACGACGGCATGATGATAGTGTTGATGATGCTACCGACGCAGGGCTTTGCCTAAGCACCGCTACGATATTACCGAGGTGGAATATGGTGGAGGGGGCACTGCACACGGCCAGGAGAGATCAACAGATCAACTTCTATGTCTAGAGGTGCCCCCTGCCCCCGTATATAAAGGAGAATGGGGGGAGAGGCGGCCGGCTAAGGAGGGCGCTCCAAGGGCGGAGTCCTACTCCCACTGGGAGTAGGACTCCACCTTTCCTTGTTGGAGTAGAAGGGAAGGAAGGGAGAGAGGAGAGGAAGGAAAGGGCGGCGCCGCCCACCCTCCTTGTCCAATTCGGACTAGAGGGGGAGGGGCGTGCGGCCTGCCCTGGCAGCCCCTCCTCTTCTCTACTAGGGCTCATGAGGCCCAATAAACCCCGGGGGGGGGGGGGGTCCGGTAACCCCCGTTACTCAAGTAAATGTCTGAAACCTCCTAAAACATTTCCGGTGTCCGAACATAGTCATCCAATATATCGATCTTTACGTCTCGACCATTTCGAGACTCATCGTCATGTCCGTGATCATATCCGGTACTCCGAACTACCTTCGGTACATCAAAACACAAAAACTCATATACCGATCGTCACCGAACTTTAAGCGTGCGGACCCTACGGGTTCGAGAACTATGTAGACATGAATGAGACACGTCTCCGGTCAATAACCAATAGCGGAACCTGGATGCTCATATTGGTTCCCACATATTCTATGAAGATGTTTATCGGTCAAACCACATAACTACATAAGTTGTTCCCTTTGTCATCGGTATGTTACTTGCCCGAGGTTCGATCGTCGGTGTCTCAATGCCTAGTTCAATCTCGTTACCGGCAAGTCTCTTTACTCATTATGTAACGCACCATCACTCAACTAACTCATTAGTCACATTGCTTGCAAGGCCTATAGTGATGTGCATTACCGAGAGGGCCCAGAGATACCTCTCCGACAATCAGAGTGACAAATCCTAATCTCGAAATATGCCAACTCAACAAGTACCTTCGGAGACACCTGTAGAGCTCATTTATAATCACCTAGTTACGTTGTGACGTTTGGTAGCACACAAAGTGTTCCTCTGGTAAACGGGAGTTGCATAATCTCATAGTCATAGGAACATGTATAAGTCATGAAGAAAGCAATAGCAACATACTAAACGATCAAGTGCCAAGCTAACGGAATGGTTCAAGTCAATCACATCATTCTCCTAATGATGTGATCCCGTTAATCAAATGACAACTCATGTCTACGGCTAGGAAACTCAACCATATTTGATCAACGAGCTAGTCAAGTAGAGGCATACTAGTGACACTATGTTTGTCTATGTATTCACACATGTATTATGATTCCGGTTAATACAGTTCTAGCATGAATAATAAACATTTATCATGATATGAGGAAATAAATAATAACTTTATTATTGCCTCTAGGGCATATTTCCTTCAGTCTCCCACTTGCACTAGAGTCAATAATCTAGATTACCTAGTAATGATTCTAACACCCATGGAGTCTTGGTGTTGATCATGTTTTGCGCGTGGAAGAGGCTTAGTCAACAGGTCTGCAACATTCAGATCCATATGTATCTTGCAAATCTCTATGTCTCCCACCTGGACTTGGTCCCGGATGGAATTGAAGCGTCTCTTGATGTGCTTGGTTCTCTTGTGAAATCTAGATTCCTTTGCCAAGGAAATTGCACCAGTATTGTCACAAAAGATTTTCATTGGACCCGATGCGCTAGGTATGACACCAAGATCGGATATGAAGTTCTTCATCCAGACTCCTTCATTTGCTGTTTCCGAAACAGCTATGTACTCCGCTTCACACGTAGACCCCGCCACGACGTTTTGTTTAGAACTGCACCAACTGACAACTCCACCGTTCAATATAAACACGTATCCGGTTTGCGATTTAGAATTGTCCAGATCAGTGTCAAAGCTTGCATCGACGTAACCATTTACGACTAGCTCTTTGTCACTTCCATAAACAAGAAACATATCCTTAGTCCTTTTCAGGTATTTCAGGATGTTCTTGACCATTGTCCAGTGATCCACTCCTGGATTACTTTGGTACCTCCTTGCTAAGCTAATAGCAACACACACATCAGGTCTGGTACACAGCATTGCATACATGATAGAGCCTATGGCTGAAGCATAGGGAACATCTTTCATTCTCTCTCTATCTTCTGCAGTTGTCGGGCATTGAGTCTGACTCAACTTCACACCTTGTAATATAGGCAAGAACCCTTTATTTGCTTGATCCATTTTGAACTTCTTCAAAACTTTATCAAGGTATGTGATTTGTGAAAGTCCAATTAAGCGTCTTGATCTATCTCTATAGATTTTGATGCCCAATATATAAGCAATGTCACCAAGGTCTTTCATTGAAAAACTTTTATTCAAGTATCCTTTTATGCTATCTAGAAATTCTATATCATTTCCAATCAACAATATGTCATCTACATATAATATTAGAAATGCTATAGAGCTCCCACTCACTTTCTTGTAAATACAGGCTTCTCCAAAAGTCTGTATAAAACCATATGCTTTGATCACACTATCAAAACGTTTATTCCAATTCCGAGAGGCTTGCACCAGTCCATAAATGGATCATTGGAGCTTGCACACCTTGTTAGCACCTTTCGGATCGACAAAATGATAGAGGCAAAGGTGTCTCGTCTTTCAATGAGATGATGGATATCGCTTTGGTGGAAGTCGACTTTGACAATCCGACTACGAACGTGCGAGGACGTCGCGCCTTAGCAATCGCTAAACCAACTCCGAGAGGTTATTGACCAGGCCGGACCACGATCAACCTGACCACGAGGGTCTGTTTCCTACGATCAAACAAAGAACATGCAAGAAACTGAGATTGCAATCTGTATATTGCGAATATAAGATGAAAGCTTTATTGATCAAGGTGGGGTTCTGTGACGCTTTTGTCTGGTCGTTGAACACAAACGAAGTACGTGAAGTTGCAGCTATGGCGAACTTTTAATCTAAACAAAACGCAAAGTCTAAACGACGCCCTAAGGGCTGTATATATGGAGGAAGAGGGGGGAATTTCGTGGCCCTTGGGGAAGGGGTCCGAAACCAACCCTATGTCTTGTTTCCCCACACATACGGACTCTAAAAATAGCCTATACTCAAGTATTTCGAAAATACATGGGCCTGGCCCAATAATAAGGTGACGCAACACCTAGAATAACCTATGGACTAAAGTTATGAATTAGCATCTTGTATATTTCGTCCAAGGCTTCATGCACTCATTATGGTGGCTTCAACGTCCTGAAATCATCACTTGTAACTCTGTTCTTGTTCCCCTTGCGCATGCCATCATCTCCATGCTTGTTCTTGCTCCAATGTACATCCTTCTCCAAGCTAGGCCCTTCATTTGTAAGCAAAACAAACGCATCCAATTTAGGCAGCATCATATTCTCATGAATATTAGAATCATTACCAAGAAACGGAAGTACCTGGTAATTTAATTGGCGTGCGCGAGCTCTAGTAATTGGTCCAGTATATATAGCAGCAGGGGGTGTGGGTGTAACAATGGTATTGATGCCCTCATCATTCTCCCCTTCTTGAAATGAAGTCGTCCTTGACAGAAGCTCATCTTCCTCACCCAAATAAGCCTTCAAATCTGCGATGTTAAAAGTGGGACTAACCTCAAAATCTGCAGGCAGCTCAACTTTATATGCATTATCATTTATTTTCTCTAACACCTTAAAAGGACCATCAACACATGGCATTAGCTTTGATTTGCGCAAATCAGGAAATCTATCCTTACGCAAATGTAACCAAACAAGATCTCCAGGTGCAAACACAACATGTTTTCTACCTTTATCTCTAGCAAGTTTATATTTAGCATTAATACGCTCAATGTTTTCCTTAGTTAACTCATGCATTTTTAAAATCAATTCATCATGTTGTTTAGCATCAAAATTAACCATCTCCGAAGATGGAAGAGGCAACAAATCAATAGGTGCATGAGGTAGGAAACCATACACAATTTCAAAAGGGCACATCTTAGTAGTAGAATGCAATGAACGATTATAAGCAAATTCAATATGAGGCAAGCATTCTTCCCACATTTTCTTATTATTCTTCAAAACAGACCTGAGCATAGTAGACAATGTTCTATTGACTACTTCAGTTTGTCCATCAGTTTGGGGGTGACAAGTAGTACTAAAAATCAGTTTAGTCCCCAACTTAGCCCATAAACATCTCCAAAAGTGGCTACGAAATTTAGAATCACGATCTGAAACAATAGTATTTGGCACACCATGGAAGCGAATAATTTCACGGAAGAACAAATCAGCAACATTAACAGCATCATCGCTTTTATGACATGGTATAATCTGTGCCATTTTCGAGAATCTATCCACGACAACAAATATGCTATCCCTCTGTCGGTGTCAAAACCGGCGGATCTCGGGTAGGGGTCCTGAACTGTGCGTCTAGGCGGACGGTAACAGGAGACAAGGGACACGATGTTTTTACCCAGGTTCGGGCCCTCTCGGTGGAGGTAAAACCCCACTCCTGCTTGATTAATATTGATGATATGGGTAGTACAAGAGTAGATCTACCACGAGATCAGAGAGGCTAAACCCTAGAAGCTAGCCTATGGTATGATTATTGTTCGTCCTACGGACTAAAACCCTCCGGTTTATATAGACACCGGAGAGGGTTAGGGTTACACAGAGTCGGTTACAATGGTAGGAGATCTACATATCCGTATCGCCAAGCTTGCCTTCCACGCCAAGGAAAGTCCCATCCGGACACGGGACGAAGTCTTCATTCTTGTATCTTCATAGTCTTGGAGTCCGGCCAAAGATGATAGTTCGGCTATCCAGACACCCCCTAGTCCAGGACTCCATCAGTAGCCCCTGAACTAGGCTTCAATGATGACAAGTCCGACGCGCATATTGTCTTCGGCATTGCAAGGCGGGTTCCTCCTCCGAACACTTCATAGAAGATTTTGAACATCAGGATAGTGTCCGGCTCTGCAAAATAAGTTCCACATACCACCATAGAGAGAATAATATTTACACAAGTTCAATCTGCTGACGTATTTTGTGGCGTGACATCACACCACGGCCAAGCCTTTATTCGAATCGTTTTTACTGTTCCACCTCAGCGCATTTAGCGAAGCGGTTTCCTTGGCATGTCTTGTCAAAGCAGAGATCATGTCCCCTTATTCCGGGATTCTCATCAATACGGGCGTGGGTAACCCAACCGCACCATTGATTATGGCGCTTGAGAGATAAGCGAGTTTTACCAGGCTGGTGGGGACACATAGTTTCATCGGTCCATATAAGGGGATAAGGATCCACCTTTTTACCTATGCCTTCTTCCTCCTTTGCTTATCCATTTCCGTGCACTCGAGCTCCAGCGCCCAAGTCCGCACATCTCGCCTCAACCCTCCCCAGTCATGTCCGAAGCGGGAGGCAAGTGGATGGCCTCCTCCGTCACGGAGGGGCACATCAAAAGGCTGCGAAAGGCCGGATACTTGTCCAGCGACATCGCGCATCGGCTCCCCGACGAGGGGCAGCTCATCCCCACCCCCGGGCCCCATGAGAGGGTGGTGTTCCTCACCCACTTCCTCCAGGGACTAGGTTTTCCACTTCACCCATTTGTTCGGGGGCTCATGTTCTACTATGTCCTGGATTTCCACGACCTGGCCCCGAATTTCATCCTCAACATCTCGGCATTCATCGTCGTGTGTGAGGCCTTCCTATGCATCCAGCCCCACTTCGGCTTATGGCTGAAGACCTTCAATGTCAAGCCGAAGGTAGTGGGCGGCCGCCAAGCGGAGTGCGGAGGCGCCATGGTGGGCAAGATGCCCAACATCCTATGGCTCGAGGGCTCCTTTGTGGAGACCATAAAGGGGTGGCAATCGGGGTGGTTCTACATCACCGAGCCGCGTGACCCTGAATGGGCAGCGGCCCCCGAATTCAGATCTGGCATCCCCACACAGCTCACCTCCTAGAAAGGGAAGGGCCTATCATGGGGTGATTCGGAGGAGCTGACCGGACTCCAATCCTGTGTCCAAACTTTGGTGAACAAGAAGCTCAAGCTTGTCAACGTAGTCCGGGTCATGCTCATCCGCCGGATCCTCCCGTGCCAGGAACGGGCTTTTAATTTGTGGGAGTTTGATCCGGCACAGCACCAAACCCTAAGCAGGCTCTTCGACACTACGTACGAAGATGCCTGGAAGGTGCTGTTCAAGGGCGCCGAGGCTCCCGCATCCGCTACCAAAGATCGCTGATTCAGCTCGCAGCGTCAAGCCGGGCAGGTTAACTATCCGGCTCCCTTGCCAGAAGACCCAGCGGATGCCCGATTAACGGGACTACTGGCTCCGGCGCCTTACGTGGTGCCGGAGAAGAAGGCCAAGAAGAGGGCCACGGGAACTCGGAGGAGTTCCCGGTGCCATGTGTTATTGGACTCATCGTCCGATGACTCCGAGGCGGACTCCTCCCGCGAAGACGAGGAGGAGAAGAAAGAGGCCTCTCCCCCAACGAGGGGAGAGAAGAAAAGGAAGGCCTCCCCAACTGGGGAGGCCGGAGGGTCCAAGAAGGGAAGGACCCTTCCTCCAGACTGTTCCACCAACGCCGACGACGGCGAAGAGGGGTGGCCTTCGAGGGCCAAGCCCCTGGCGAGATCGTAAGTGTCCTGATTCCAGAATAACTCATGATTTTTCTTTCGTCACATAGTGTCTTCTAACACCAAATACAACCATGTAGCCCGCCCAAGGACGATCTCCCCGCTTCGTCGAGCGGCTCCCTGGATTCGTCGGATGTGAATAGCACTTCACTTCCGACTGCCTCCTCCCCCTGTGATGCAGACGACAGCGAGGTGGGGTCCCAGAAGGGGGCCAGCCAGGAGGAGGAGGTCCCGGAGGTGCCGCAGGGCAACCTCCCAGACTTTGGACCAGACTCCGCACCGGAACCTTTTGTGGTTTCGGAGTCCGGCGGGCGGCCCCTTTGTAAGAAGGGCGAGACTGCGACGCCGGTGACCTCCGGCCAACCAGAGGTGCCGGATAATTTGCTGGAGGCGCTCAACGGCGCTTCCATCGACGAGGAGCACCGCACTGTTATGAGTGCGGTGATTCAGAAAGTTCAGTCCGCCAAGAGCGGGCTGACTGAAGCCTGTACCAGCCTTCTAACAGGCTTTGAGGTATGTAATTAAGATACGTAATATAGTACCGCATAGACAGTAGCCCCTGATGCTCGGTTCGGTGTTTGGAAAGAAAAGCCGAACTGAGGATCTAATAATATATACGCAGGAGTCTAACATAAGTATGTCAATATGGGAATGCAGGCTGCGCTGCTGACCTCTGCCGCACTGACTGCGGAGGTCGATGTATTGAAGGAGAGCCTCGAGCGGTCCGAGAACGAGCTCGGCCTTGCCAAGAAGTAGCTCGAGGACAAGGAAGGTAAGTAATACCTTATTAAAGTAATACCTTATAGAAAGGATTTGGTTGCCAAAAATGACAGGAATAACGTGAGTATTGCAGGGGCCACGAGCGAGGTGGCTACCCTGAAGGAAGCGGTGTCCAAGGCCGAAAGCAATGCGGCCGCGGAACGCACCGAGCGAGAGAAGCAGGAGGCGCGGGTGGTGGAGGTGCGGCAAGAGCTCCAGGCTCTCGTGGAAAAACATGAGAGTTTGGAGCGTGACTCGAAGACTCGAGAGTCCGAGCTTGCCTCGGCTCTTGAGAGTGCCAAGCTGCTAGGGCCGAAGCCCAAAAAGCCCTCCAGGAAATTGAGGCGATAAAAAAGATAGCGGCGGGTAAGGCATTCTTCATGCAAAGCAAGCATGTAAAAGTGAATTATTTGTTACTTACCAAAATTCGGAGCTCTCCAGGAGCGTTCGCAGATCTGCCCCGTAGTGTGTCCGATGCTGCCGCATTCTACAGAGCCGAGGAGGGGAGCTCGACAGAAAAGGTGTTCTGGTCTCAATATGCTGAGGCCGGACATCCGGTGCCCCTGAGCAACCAGCTGAAGCAGCTGGTCGAGCTCCACAAGGTGGCCGAACAGGCCATGAAGGGCCTCATAGTTCGGCTGTGGCCTAAAGAGGCCATGCCTGGGAGCTACTTCGGTCTCGTGCGGCGGCCGGTGGACGCCTGTCCATGGATTAAAGTCATCAAGCACTCCGTCTGCATTGAAGGTGCCCGTCGGGCCCTTGCCCGCGTTAAAGTGCACTGGGGCAAGATGGACACCGAGAAGCTTGTGACGGACGCGCCACTGCCGGGCAAGGAGTATCGCACGCCGGAGATGTACTATAAGGCTGTCCTGAAGGGTGCCCGCCTTATAGCGGGTGAATGCTCCAAAGATGTAATTTTTTAGTAGACTCGCATTTTGTTATCATGTGCGCTAAAAACTTTGTTCATATGCGCTAAGCAACGCTTGTTAATTTAAAATATTACCTTCTGTGCGGCCGTTTATCAAATTTGAGAGATGGCAAGTCGTTGGCTTCAGCCCCCATGCCACGAGTGCTGGGGTGTTCGGGATAAACATGAGTGCTCTTGTTCCCATTTTTGGGTCCTTTGAGGGATGCGCTCAACACAACGAACGAGGCAACCGGACTTATAATGCTTGAACACTCCCACTTAGCCATAGAATTCTATAACTTTAAATTTCGGTGAAGCCCCTAGTGTTCGGAAGACTGAATTCGGGGCGCTATCCACGCCTGGGCCGGACAAAGCCGGCTCCTCGCTCTAAGCAGCATAAGTCTTTAGGGACTTGAAAAAACCTCTCGAACAGCGACCGGCTCTCGCCCTATCATGACGGTCAGTTTTAGCTTTCTCCACTGAGGTGCTCAACCCAGCTCAACTGGGGCACAATCGCAGTGGTTCTCCCAGCGCTACCTTAGCCGATATAACGGAACATAAGGTACCAAAACATGGGAGCCGGGCAAACCCAACTATTGACCCAAGACATGATTCGGAGCCGATGCATATAGTGCTATAAGTTTGGGGTGCCGCACTTGTGAAAGTGTTCAGACTTATCACACCATATTTTGGGGAACTTAAGCCCCCGGTGTATTTGGCCGTACCAAAGCGTACGGATGCAACATGTCATAAGTGAACATGTATAAATAGAAAAAGGAATGCAATAATAGGCAAAAAGCGATGCATTGTTTATTCAAAAAAAAGTACTGCAATGAAAGTAGAACGATACAAATAGTGCGATAAGCAAGGGATGGGACTCTTTAACATGTCCCCCTCCAGGGGTAGGCTGCGTGATGGTATGTAAAACAGGTATACTGCTCGTAATAGAGACCACCTGGATACTCGACGTAGCTTTTCTGCTTCCCTGGTTGTTGCATCGTGAGTTCGACAAGTCTACTGCCGGAAAGGGCTTCTGGAAAACGGAGTCCTGAGAATAAGAAGAAAAAAAGAATGACACAATTGGGAGCCCCTGGTGTGGTTGAGCCGCACTCTGGGCATTCCCTGGTCGTGCCCCTCCCCCTGTGTCCATGGTATCTCCAGAGCGTAGTTATGTACGCGTGGTACTGGTCTCGCGATTTCGCAAGGGCTGGGGTTGGGGCCGCATTGCTACGCATGCTCGGAACGTGCCAGGTGGTCTTGTTGTAGGTTACTCCGGGCGCGCTTGACGGTGTCTGGCCGCTTAACAGCCGGACTCGAGAATTGCCTTAAGAGGCTGCTTTGTACTTCCGCCGCGAGAGCCGCTGTATGCTCCTCCGTTCGGAGAGAGCGTTTGGTGTTTCTGTTGACCCTAATGACTCCTCGAGGGCCTGGCATCTTGAGCTTGAGGTATGCGTAGTGCGTCACTGCATTGAACTTTGCAAATGCGGTTCGTCCGAGCAGTGCATGATAGCCGCTGCGGAACGGGACTATGTCAAAGATTAACTCTTCACTTCGGAAGTTATCCGGGGATCCGAAGACCACTTCAAGTGTGACTGAGCCTGTACAGTTGGCCTCTACACCTGGTATGACGCCTATGAAGGTCGTCTTTGTGGGTTTAATCCTTGAGGGGTCTATGCCCATCTTGCGCACTGTATCCTGATAAAGCAGGTTCAGGCAACTGCGGCCGTCCATCAGGACTCTAGTGAGGTGAAATCCGTCGATGATTGGGTCTAGAACCATTGCGGAGAATCCGCCATGGCGGATGCTAGTGGGGTGGTCCCTTCGATCAAAAGTGATCGGGCAGGAGGACCACGAATTGAACTTTGGGGCGACTGGCTCCATCGCATATACATCCCTGAGTGCACGCTTCCGCTCCCTTTTGGGTATGTGGGTTGCGTATATCATGTTCACCATCCGCACTTGTGGGGGGAATCCCTTCTGTCCTCTATTGTTCGGCGGCCGGGTCTCCTCCTCGTCATCGCTATGCAGCCCCTTGTCATTGTTTTCGGCAATTAACTTGCCTGCCTCCTTGAACACCCAACAATCCCTGTTGGTGTGATTGGCTGGCTTTTCGGGGGTGCCGTGTATCTGGCACGAGCGATCGAGTATTCGGTCCAAATTGGACGGGCCCGGAGTAGTTCTTTTGAATGGCTTTTTCTGCTGACCGGGTTTAGAGCCTCTGAATCCGGCGTTGACTGCCGTATCTTCAGTATTATCGCCGTTAATGCGGCGCTTGTGCTTATTGCGACGTGACCTGCCGTTGCTGTCCTTGGTATCCAAACTACCAAGGTTTTTGGTCAGGTTGTTACTGCGAGCTAGCCAGCTGTCCTCTCCCGCGCAGAAGCGAGTCATGAGTGATGTGAGGGCTGCCATGGATTTTGGCTTTTCCTATCCTAGGTGCCGCGCAAGCCACTTGTCGCAGATGTTATGTTTGAAGGCTGCAAGGGCCTCTGCATCCGGACAGTCAACGATTTGATTTTTCTTCATTAAGAACCGTGTCCAGAATTGTCTGGCCGATTCGTCTGGCTGCTGAATTATGTGGCTTAGGTCATCGGCGTCTGGTGGTCACACATATGTGCCCTGGAAGTTATCAAGGAATGCGTCTTCCAGGTCTTCCCAACACCCAATTGATTCTGCTGGCAAGCTGTTGAGCCAATGCCGAGCTGGTCCTTTAAGCTTGAGTGGGAGGTATTTGATGGCGTGTAGATCATCACCGCGGCCCATGTGGATGTGAAGGAGATAGTCCTCGATCCAAACCGCAGGATCTGTTGTGCCGTCGTATGATTCAATGTTTACGGGTTTGCAACCCTCAAGGATTTGATGATCCATTACTTCGTCTGTGAAGCATGGTGGGTGTGTGGTGCCTCTGTATTGGGCTATATCACGACGCAGCTCAAACGAGCTTTGTCCACTGTGTTCGGCCCGGCCGGAATTGCTGTATCCGGCGTGACAGTTGTCATCACGTATTGTGGGGCGCCCACGCGATCCGTAGATCGATCTTGTTTGTCTTGCCTTGTCCTCCAGTATGTCACGCAAGTCTGGCGCATTCCCTCGTGGCTTTGTACTTTTCGAATGACGCCGGGGTGCAGCTTTAGTGGAGGGCCTAGAGGCCTCTTTTTCGCGGCCACGAGGTGGCCGGTCGGCCGTATTGTGCGCTGGTGATGTAGGTTTAGGTGATTCCTCCTCTAATCGGGGTAGTAGCCTGCGTTTTGGGTAGCTCTTGGAGGGGCGTTCGAGTTCATACTCTTCGGCTGCAAGGACTTCAGTCCATCTGTCGGCTAGCAAGTCTTGGTCAGCTCTAAGCTGGAGGCCACTTGCCGTGGCCATAAGCCTGCGTTTGAAACGCTCTTGTTCGACGGGATCCTCAGGCATGACAAATTCGTCGTCGCCGAGGCTTGCCTCGTCTTCGGAGGGAAGCATATAATTATCGTCCTCTACCTCTCTGTTTGCCGCTCTCTCAGGAGGGCTGGCTTCTCCATCCTCCTGTGTTGAATCTTGCTTGGAGGGGGTTGTCTTCAGCACTGTCCGGGGTGTTATTGTCTCCCGTGCCAGAATCTCCATTTTTGCTGTGGCGGGATTTAGAGCGGCGCTGCTGACGCCGGCGCTTAGGCTGTTTCTTGGAGGGGTCATTCTCCGTTGTTCCATTGCCATTCCCATCCTTTGGGATGTCCACCATGTAAATGTCATATGACGAGGTGGCCTTCCAGTGCCCTGTAGGCGCTGGTTCTTGGTCGTCTCCTGCATCGTCGTCCATACCGTCGATGTCTTCGGAGTCGAAGTCGAGCATGTCGGTTAAATCATCGACAGTGGCTACAAAGTGGGTGGTGGGTGGGCGTTGAATTTCTTTGTAGTCCGCATCCCAACCTTCTTGACCGTAGTCTGGCCAGGGCTCTCCTGATAAAGAGAGAGGCTTTAGTGAATTCAGGATGTCGCCAAAGGGCGAGTGCTGAAAGATGTCCGCAGCGGTGAACTCCATGATCGGTGCCCAATCGGATTCGATTCGCAGGGGCACGGAGGGATCGGAGTCCGGATAGGAGTCCGGCACCTCGGAGTCACGGGATTTGCGAAAGACAGGGTTGGTTTTCGGCTCTATCGCCGTAGAGGTAGCAGCCCCCGAGGCAGTGTCCAGCCACCCATCCTCGATCGGCGCAGTCGGCTCCGAGCTAAGGGTCGGAGCGGACACTTGTGCGGCCTCCAGGGCACTGTCCGGCAGCAGAGCTAGATCATGCCTATCATGCCACTACGGCGCGCTTGGCTGTGTCTTGAACCCGTCGAAGATCAAGTCTCCGCGGACGTCAGCCATATAGTTCAAACTTCCAAATCTGACCTGATGGCCAGGGGCGTAGCTTTCGATCTGCTCCAGATGGCCAAGTGAATTGGCCCGTAGTGCAAAGCCACCGAATACGAAGATCTGTCCGGGGAGAAAAGTCTCACCCTGGACCGCATCGTTGTTGATGATCGAAGGAGCCATCGGGCCTATAGGTGACGACACAGAGGAACTCTCAATGAAAGCACCAATGTCGGTGTCAAAACCGGCGGATCTCGGGTAGGGGGTCCCGAACTATGCGTCTAGGCGGATGGTAACAGGAGACAAGGGACACGATGTTTTTACCCAGGTTCGGGCCCTCTCAGTGGAGGTAAAACCGTAATCCTTCTTGAATAATATTGATGATATGGGTAGTACAAGAGTAGATCTACCACTAGATCAGAGAGGCTAAACCCTAAAGCTAGCCTATGGTATGATTGTTGTTCATCCTACGGACTAATACCCTCCGGTTTATATAGACACCGGAGAGGGTTAGAGTTACACAGAGTTGGTTACAATGGTAGGAGATCTACATATCCGTATCGCCAAGCGTGCCTTCCACGCCAAGGAAAGTCCCATCCGGACACGGGACGAAGTCTTCAATCTTGTATCTTCATAGTCTTGGAGTCTGGCCAATGATGATAGTTCGGCTATCCGGACACCCCCTAGTCCAGGACTCCCTCACCCTCCCCTTCTTTGTTCGAGATAAAACAAACAAAGTCCATAGATATGTCCTCCCAAGGAACACTAGGAACATGCAAAGGCATATATAAACCATGAGGATTGAGTTGTGACTTAGCTTTTTGACATGTAGTGCAGCGAGCAACAAAGCGCTCAACATCTCGTCTCATCTTTGGCCAAAAGAAATGTGTAGCAAGTATGTCCTCCGTCTTCTTCACGCCAAAGTGTCCCATTAGTCCTCCTCCATGCGCCTCCTGCAACAATAAAAGACGAACGGAGCTAGCTGGAATGCATAGCTTGTTAGCACGGAACACAAATCCATCATTAACAATGAACTTGTTCCATGTTCTTCCTTCTTTACAGTTCTGCAATACATCTTTAAAATCAGCATCATGCACATATTGATCTTTGATGGTTTCCAAACCAAATATTTTGAAGTCAAGTTGTGAAAGCATAGTATAGCGATGAGACAATGCATCAGCAATAACATTTTCTTTACCCTTCTTGTGTTTAATGACATAAGGGAAAGTCACAATGAATTCAACCCATTTAGCATGTCTACGATTCAGTTAGCTTTACTTTTAGTATGTTTCAAAGATTCATGATCAGAATGTATAACAAATTCTTTGGGCCATAAATAATGTTGCCATGTTTCTAAAGTCCGAACAAGAGCATATAATTCTTTATCATAAGTAGAATAATTCAGCCTAGGCCCACTCAATTTTTCAGAAAAGTATGCAACATGTTTGCCATCTTGTAATAACACACCTCCTAATCCAATTCCACTAGCATCACATTCAAGCTCAAATGTCTTATTAAAATCAGGAAGTTGGAGTAAAGGAGCATGTGTCAACTTATCTTTCAACACCGTGAAGGCTTCTTCCTGTGCGGTACCCCAAACAAAAGGCACATCCTTCTTTGTATGCTCATTGAGAGGTGCAGCAATGGTGCTGAAATCTCTCACAAAATGCCTATAGAATCCAGCGAGGCCAAGAAAACTCCTCACTTGTGTGACCATTTTGGGCTGCGGCCAACTCTCAATAGCTTCAATCTTGGCTTTATCAACTTCAATTCCCTGTGGAGTAACAACATAGCCAAGATAAGACACTTGGTCGGTGCAAAAGGTGCACTTCCCAAGGTTACCAAACAAACGTGCATCACGTAGAGCAATAAAAACAGCACGTAAATGTTCCAAATGTTCCTCCAAAGATCTGCTATAAATCAGTATGTCATCAGAGTAAACTACCACAAATCATCCAATGAAAGCACGTAAAACTTCGTTCATTAATCTCATGGAAGTACTAGGTGCATTAGTTAACCCAAAAGGCATGACTAACCACTCATATAATCCAAACTTAGTTTTAAATGCTGTTTTCCATTCATCCCCCAATTTCATACGAATTTGATGGTATCCACTACGCAAATCAACTTTGGAGAATATTGTAGAGCCACTCAATTCATCAAGCATATCATCTAGCCTAGGAATAGGATGACGATAACGAATAGTAATATTATTAATGCCTCTACAATCAATACACATACGTGATGTACCATCCTTTTTCGGCACTAGAATAATAGGAACAGCACAAGGACCAAGGGATTCGTGTATATAACCTTTGTCGAGAAGCTCTTGTACTTGACGCATAATCTCCTTGGTCTCCTCTGGATTGGTACGGTATGGCGCACAGTTTGGCAGTGAAGCACCGGGAATTAAGTCAATCTGATGCTCAATCCCTCGAATAGGCGGTAATCCCGGTGGCACATCTTGTGGAAAGACGTCAGCGAACTCCTGCAAAATGTTAGTGACAGCAGGAGGCAAAGAGGAAGGCACGTCCTCGAATGAAAATAATGCCTCTTTGCACACAAAAGCATAGCAAACAGATTTGCTGAAATCTAGCTCATCAATATCAAATTTGGTGGCAAATAAACATGCACTTTTCAATTTAATTTCGGAAGCAACACTAGATGGTTTATTATTAGGCTTCATTTGTTGCTCAAATTATTTTGCCACAATCTGATTTTCACTCTTATTCTGCTCCTGTTTTGCTTTATTAGCTCTATTAATATCATATTTCAAAATGGAATCAGGAGTCATAGGAAGCAAAGTAATATTTTTATCCTTATGAACAAGAGTATACTGATTATTTCTACCATGGTGTACAGAATTTTTATCAAATTGCCATGGTCAACCAAGTAATAAGGAACATGCTTGCATAGGTACCACATCACAATCAACATAATCAGCATATATAGAGATACTAAAATGCACATGAACAGTACGTGTTACCTTAACCTTGTCGCTGTTGTTGAACCATTGGACATAGTAAGGATGTGGATGTGGTCTTGTGGTGAGAGAGAGCTTCTCCACCATCTCCATGCTAGCCAAGTTGTTGTAGCTCCCTCCGTCTATGATGACGCGCACAGAACGTTCCTTCACAACTCCCTTTGTATGGAACAAATTATGCCTCTGATTTTGCTCAGCTTGTGTGACCTGCACACTCAAAACACATTGAGCAACTAAACATTCATACCTGTCAGCGTCTTCAGGAGCCATGTATTGTGTCTCATGATCAGAATCATCTCCAACGTGTTCTTCACGTGTAATTAGAGCCAACGTCTCCTCATCATAGTCACTAGCGGACTCATACCCACCATCCTCAGTAGCAATCATCACACGCTGAGATTTGCATTCTCTCGCATAATGACCTCTTCCCTTACAGCGACGACAAATAATATCACTTGTGTGCCCAGTTGATGCCATGGAAGAAGAAGAGCTCTCTGTAGGCCTGGCAGGTGCGCTCTTGGCAGATAGTGGTAGTTGTGCCTGCTTTCTTGTATCACGGCTGGAGGTGGCACCTAATGGAGGTGTTGGTGCAGTGGAAGAAGAAGATGCACGCGGTGTCCATGATGAAGGTCGACCTGCAGAAAAGTTAGTTCAAGCCAATGCTTGTTGATCCTGCACTTCACGTTCAGCCTTACAAGCAAGATGGAATAAACGAGTGATATTAGTATACTCCTTATACTCTAGAATGGTCTGAATCTCTCTATTTAATCCACCCATAAAACATGCAAGCATAGGTTCATTCTCCTCAACAATACCACATCTGATCATGCCAGTTTGTAATTCCTGATAATATTCTTCTACAGAATTTTTTCCTTGTCTCAAACGCTGCAATTTTTGAAGCAATTCACGTTGATAATATGGTGGAACCCAACGAGTACGCATTGCAGTTTTCAAAGCAGCCCAAGTAGCTGGAATAGGATATAATCTACAATGTTCAGATGACCAAACACATGCAAAGCTAGTGAAAGCACAAACAGCAGCAGGAACACGTCTCTCCTCAGGATATTGTAAACATGTAAATCGTTGTTCAGTTTCTAACTCCCAAGTAAGATATATATCAGGAACATATCTACCCTCAAATGGTGGAATATTCAATTTCAGTTTAGGAAGATGGTCATGATCTCATACCTGAGGGAGAGCCCTACCATTGTGATTATTTGCATGTGGACGACCTGGTGGTTGTGGTGCTAGTGGTTGCACGTAGTTCTAATTTTGATCAACCTCATCCTCGTAATCTCCCACATAATCATCCTCCGCATCAGCAGCAGGAGCCACAGAAGTATCAACAGCAGCACTAACAGTTTGGCCAGGCTGAAGAAGGACACAGCTCGCTCAGCGGAGGGTTGTTTCGCGACGTGGAGGTAGTAGTAGTTGTTGTTGCAGAGGTGCGGCAGGTGCAGTCGATGAAAGACACGCAAGCCGGTCATTAAATCTGTTATCGAGCTTTGTTTCAAACGTATTCTCAAGGCCAATGATCTTCTCCATGGCCTCTTCAAAATTGTTCAGCACATCTTGCACCTGTTCAGTCATCATTTGCTGAAACTTATCATGAAGCTCCTTGTTCGTTAAGTTCTCCCAGTCAATCTCGTTGGCTTGTGATCCTGGCATGGTTAGCAGCAATAGAAACACACAAGAATATGATCCTATAGACTACTAACAAGTGGTGGTGGTGGGTGTCACAAGTCCGTCAAGCAAAACACAAATTCTTACCAGTTCTTACTCAACAGCAGGCGGTGATCGGCAACCGTTGTAGTCAAAACTCTCAAAGCTTGGATAGAGCGATTACCAGGGAGAGTCAAACACACGACATAGATGTATGTGGAGCTGGGAAGGCTTATAATATTGTAGCAAAAAGGATCAGCAATAATCAATTCAGAGATGCAAAGTTGAATAAATGCTCAACGATGGTACTGTGCTGGTCCTAGGCTAGACCGTGCTAGAGACGTGAGCCTAGAACACTAACAAAATCAAGGAACTGCACGTAAACAAGGGAGAAGTAGAATCTGGAAAAAAAATTCGCTCTTTTTTTTGCGCTCAACTTTTTTTTGCGCTCCTTTTTTTTTGCGAAAAATCACTATAGTGGCGAGTGTCTCAAAACTCTTCCCAGGTCAAACTGACAGGATGGGCACAAAATTTTTTTGACATCTTTTTTTTCGGAAATCAGGGCAGCGACGACGAAAAAGTGAGACCAAAAATCACTATGATGGCGAGTGTCTCAAAACACTCCCTGGGACCTAAAAATAGGATAGGGAAAAAATATTTTTGGTCGCCGATTTTTTTCTTTTTTCCGAAACCTACTCAGGCAAGGAAACACGAATCGGAAATTAGATGGATCTCAAAAACAAACCTAATATGCAAGGAACTCAGATTGGTGGTGGATATATGGTGGTGGTATATGGAAGCGGTGGTGGTATATGGCATCGGTGGTGGTAGCGGTGGTAGTATATGGATATGGATCGGTGGTGGTATATGGATACGGATTGGTGGTGGTATATGGATACGGATTCAGAGCGGTGGTGGTAGGTGGCAGGGGCGATGGTGATGATGTGGTGGCGGCGTGACAACTTATGACCAGAACTCGAAACTCTAAAAGACTAGATGCTAAGACCAGCAACTTGACGCGACGATGCAACCGCAAATTCAACAAAGCAAAATACTGAAAAGCCTATGGAAAGGCTCAGACTGGTTCGGATTGGATGAACTAACCCTATTTTTTGGCTTTTTCATGGACTATAGGTATGAAGAACAGACTCGATCTAAAATATGAAAAACTGTAAAATCTCACCGAGCAACCTGGAGATCTGATACCACTTGATAGAGGCAAAGGTGTACTGTCTTTCAATGAGATGATGGATATCGCTTTGGTGGAAGTCGACTTTGACGATCTGACTACGAACGTGCGAGGACGTCGCGCCTTAGCAATCGCTAAACCAACTCTGAGAGGTTATTGACCATGCCGGAGCACGATCAACCTGACCACGAGGGTCTGTTTCCTGCGAGCAAATGAAGAACAAGCAAGAAACTGAGATTGCAATCTGGATATTGCGAATATAAGATGAAATCTTTATTGATCAAGGTGGGGTTCTGTGACGCCTTTGTCTGGTCGTTGAACACAAACGAAGTATGTGAAGTTGCAGCTATGGCGAACTTTTAATCTAAGCAAAACCCAAAGTCTAAACGATGCCCTAAGGGCTGTATATAGGGAGGAAGAGGGGGGAATTTTGTGGCCCTTGGGGAAGGGGTCCGAAACCAACCCTATCTCTTGTTTCCCCACACATATGGACTCTAAAAATAGCCAATACTCTAGTATTTCGAAAATACATGGGCCTGGCCCAATAATAAGGTGACGCAACACCTAGAATAGCCTCTGGACGAAAGTTATGAATTATCATCTTGTATATTTTGTCCAAGGCTTCATGCACTCATTATGGTGGCTTTAACGTCCTGAAATCATCACTTGTAACTCCGTTCTTGTGACCCTTGCGCATGCCATCATCTCCATGCTTGTTCTTGCTCCAATGTTCATCCTTCTCCAAGTTAGGCCCTTCATTTGTAAGCAGAACAAATGTATCCAATTTAGGCAGCATCATATTCTCATGAACATTAGAATCATTACTAAGAAACGAAAGTACCTGGTAATTTAATTGGCGTGCGCGAGCTCTAGTAATTGGTCCAGTATGTATAGCAGCAGGGGCTGTGGATGTAACAATGGTATTGATGTCCTCATCACAAAACCTTCTGGTTGCATCATATACAACTCTTCTTCCAGAAATCCATTCATGACTTCAGTTTTGACATCCATTTGCCAAATTTCATAATCATAAAATGCGGAAATTTCTAACATGATTCGGACAGACTTAAGCATAGCTGCAGGTGAGAAAGTCTCATCGTAGTCAACCCCTTGAACTTGTCGAAAACCTTTCGCAACAAGTCGAGCTTTGTAGACAGTAACATTACCATCAGTGTCAGTCTTCTTCTTGAAGATCCATTTATTCTCGATGGCTTGCCAATCATCGGGCAAGTCAACCAAAGTCCATACTTTGTTCTCATACATGGATCCCATCTCAGATTTCATGGCCTCAAGCCATTTTGTGGAATCTAGGCTCATCATCGCTTCCTCATAGTTCGTAGTTTCGCCATGGTCAAGTAACATGACCTCCAAAATAGGATTACTGTACCACTCTAGTGCGGATCTTACTCTGGTTGACCTACGAGGTTCGGTAGTAACTTGATCTGAATTTCATGATCAATATCATTAGCTTCCTCACTAATTGGTGTAGGCGTCACAGGAACCGGTTTCTGTGATGAACTATTTTCCAATAAGGGAGTAGGTACAGTTACCTCATCAAGTTCTACTTTCCTCCCACTCTCTTCTTTCGAGAGAAACTCCTTCTCTAGAAAGAATACAAATTTAGCAACAAATGTCTTGCCTTCGGATCTGTGATTGACGGTGTACCCAATATTCTCCTTTGGGTATCCTATGAAGACACATTTCTCCGATTTGGGTTCGAACTTATCAGGTTGAGGTTTTCTCACATAAGCATCGCAGCCCCAAACTTTAAAAAACGACAACCTTGGTTTCTTGCCAAACCACAGTTCATAAGGCATCGTCTCAATGGATTTCGGTGGTGCCCTATTTAACGTGAATGCAGCCGTCTATAAAGCATAACCCCAAAATGATAGTGGTAAATCAGTAAGAGACATCATAGATCGCACCATATCTAGTAAAGTATGATTACAACGTTCGGACACACCATTACGTTGTGGTGTTCCGGGTGGCGTGAGTTGCAAAATTATTCCACATTGTTTCAAATGTAGACCAAACTCGGAACTCAAATATTCTCCTCCACGATCAGACCGTAGAAACTTTATTTTCTTGTTACGATGATTTTCTACTTGACTCTGAAATTCTTTGAACTTTTCAAATGTTTCAGACTTATGTTTCATTAAGTAGATATACCCATATCTGCTCAAATCATCAGTGAAGGTGAGAAAATAACGATACCCGCCACGAGCTTCAATGTTCATTGGACCACATACATCAGTATGTATGATTTCCAATAAATCTGTTGCTCGCTCCATAGTTCCGGAGAACGGCGTTTTAGTCATCTTTCCCATGAGGCATGGTTCGCAAGTACCAAGTGATTCATAATCAAGTGATTCCAAAAGTCCATCATTATGGAGTTTCTTCATGCGCTTTACACCAATATGACCCAAACGGCATTGCCACGAATAAGTTGCACTGTCATTATCAACTCTGCATCTTTTGGCTTCAACATTATGAATATGTGTATCACTACAATTGAGATTCAACAAAAATAGACCACTCTTCAAGGGTGCATGACCATAAAAGATATTACTCATATAAATAGAACAACCATTATTCTCTGATTTAAGTGAATAACCGTCTCGCATCAAACAAGATCCAGATATAATGTTCATGCTCAACACTGGCACCAAATAACAATTATTCAGGTCTAAAACTAATCCCGAAGGTAGAGGTAGAGGTAGTGTGCCGACCACGATCACATCGATTTTGGAACCATTTCCCACGCGCATCGTCACCTCGTCCTTAGACAATCTTCTCTTAATCCGTAGTACCTGTTTCGAGTTGCAAATATTAGCAACAGAACCAGTATCAAATACCCAGGTGCTACTGCAAGCATTAGTAAGGTACACATCAATAACATGTATATCACATATACCTTTATTCACCTTGCCATCCTTCTTATCCGCCAAATACTTGGGGCAGTTCTGCTTCTAGTGACCAGTCCCTTTGCAGTAGAAGCACTCAGTCTCAGGCTTAGGTCCAGACTTAGGTTTCTTCTCTTGAGCGGCAACTTGCTTGCTGTTCTTCTTGAAGTTCCCCTTCTTCTTTCCTTTACCGTTTTTCTTTAAACTGGTGGTCTTGTTGACCATCATCACTTGATGCTCCTTCTTGATTTCTACCTCCGCAGCTTTTAGCATCACAAAGAGCTCGGGAATAGTCTTGTTCATCCCTTGCATATTATAGTTCATCACGAAGCTCTTGTAGCTTGGTGGCAGTGATTGAAGAATTCTGTCAATGACACTATCATCAGGAAGATTAACTCCCAGTTGAATCAAGTGATTATTATACCCAGACATTTTGAGTATATGTTCACTGATAGAGCTATTCTCCTCCATCTTGCAGCTATAGAACTTATTGGAGACTTCATATCTCTCAATCCGGGCATTTTCTTGAAATATTAACTTCAACTCCTGGAACATCTCGTATGCTCCATGACGTTCAAAACGTCATTGAAGTCCCGTTTCTAAGCCGTAAAGCATGGCACACTGAACTATCGAGTAGTCATCAGCTTTGCTCTGCCAGACATTCTTAACATCGTCAGTTGCATCTGTAGCAGGCCTGGCACCCAGTGTTGCTTCCAGGACGTAATTCTTCTGTGCAACAATGAGGATAATCCTCAAGTTATGAACCCAGTCCATGTAATTGCTACCATCATCCTTCAACTTAGCTTTCTCAAGGAATGCATTAAAATTCAACGGAATAACAACACGGGCCATCTATCTACAATAACATAGACAAGAAAAAATACTATTAGGTACTAAGTTCATGATACATTAAAGTTCAATTAATCATATTACTTAAGAACTCCCACTTAGATAGACATCCCTCTAATCATCTAAGTGATCACGTGATCCAAATCAACTAAACCATGTCCGATCATCACATGAGATGGAGTAGTTTTCAATGGTGAACATCACTATGTTGATCATATCTACTATATGATTCACGCTCGACCTTTCGGTCTCAGTGTTCCGAGGCCATATCTGCAGATGCTAGGCTCGTCAAGTTTAACCTGAGTATTCTGCGTGTGTAAAACTGTCTTACACCCGTTGTAGCCGAACGTAGAGCTTATCACACCCGATCATCACGTGGTGTCTCGGCACGAAGAACTTTCGCAATGGTGCATACTCAGGGAGAACACTTATACCTTGAAATTTAGTGAGAGATCATCTTATAATGCTACCGTCAATCAAAGAAAAATAAGATGCATAAAGGACAAACATCACATGCAATCAATATAAGTGATATGATATGGCCATCATCATCTTGTGCTTGTGATCTCCATCTCCGAAGCACCGTCATGATTACCATCGTCACCGGCGCGACACCTTGATCTCCATCGTAGCATCATTGTCGTCTCGCCAACTATTGCTTCTACAACTATCGCTACCGCTTAGTGATAAAGTAAAGCAATTATAGGGCGATTGCATTGCATACAATAAAGCGTCAACCATATGGCTCCTGCTAGTTGCCGATAACTCTGTTACAGAACATGATCATCTCATACAATAAAATTTAGCATCATGTCTTGACCATATCACATCACAACATGCCCTGCAAAAACAAGTTAGATGTCCTCTACTTTGTTGTTACAAGTTTTACGTGGCTGCTACGGGCTAAGCAAGAACCGTTCTTACCTACGCATCAAAACCACAACGATAGTTCGTCAAGTTAGTGTTGTTTTAACCTTCTCAAGGACCGGGCATAGTCACACTCGGTTCAACTAAAGTTTGGAGAAACTGACACCCGCCAGCCACCTGTGTGCAAAGCACGTCGGCAGAACCAGTCTCGCGTAAGAATACATGTAATGTCGGTTCGGGCCGCTTCATCCAACAATACCGCCGAACCAAAGTATGACATGTTGGTAAGCGGTATGACTTGTATCGCCCACAACTCGCTTGTGTTCTATTCGTGCATATAACATCTACGCATAAAACCTGGGTCGGATGCCACTGTTGGGGAACGTAGTAATTTCAAAAAAATCCTACGCACACGCAAGATCATGGTGATGCATAGCAACGAGAGGGAAGAGTGTTGTCCACGTACTCGCGTAGACCGAAAGCGGAAGCATTAGCACAACACGGTTGATGTAGTTGTATGTCTTCACGATCCGACTGATCCAAGTACCGAACGTATGGCACCTCTGAGTTTGATGACATCCCACGAACTCCAATCCAGCAGAGCTTTGCGGGAGAGTTCCATCAGCATGACGGCTTGATGACAGTGTTGATGATGCTACCGACGCAGGGCTTCGCCTAAGCACCGCTACGATATTACCAAGGTGGAATATGGTGGAGGGGGCACCGCACACGGCTGGGAGAGATCAAGGGATCAACTTGTGTGTCTAGAGGTGCCCCCTGCCCCCGTATATAAAGGAGTAGGGGGGAGAGGCGGCCGACCAAGGAGGGCGCACCAAGGGGGGAATCCTACTCCCACCGGGAGTAGGACTCCAGCTTTCCTTGTTGGAGTAGGAGAAGGGAAGGAAGGGAGAGAGGAGAGGAAGGAACGGGGGGCGACGCCCCCCCTCCTTGTCCAATTCGGACTAGAGGGGGAGGGGGCGCACGGCCTGCCCTGGCCGCCCCTCCTCTTCTCCACTAGGGCCCATGAGGCCCAATAACCCCCCCCCCCCCCGGGGGGGGTCCGGTAACCCCCGGTACTCCGGTAAATGTCCGAAACCTCCTGAAACACTTCTGGTGTTCGAACATAGTCATCCAATATATCGATCTTTATGTCTCGACCATTTCGAGACTCCTCGTCATGTCCGTGATCATATTCGGGACTTCAAAATACCTTCGGTACATCAAAACACAAAAACTCATAATACCGATCGTCACCGAACTTTAAGCGTGCGGACCCTACAGGTTCGAGAACTATGTAGACATGACCGAGACACGTCTCCGGTCAATAACCAATAGCGGAACCTAGATGCTCATATTGGTTCCCACATATTCTACGAAGATCTTTATCGGTCAAACCGCATAACTACATACGTTGTTCCCTTTGTCATCGGTATGTTACTTGCCCGAGATCCGATCGTCGGTATCTCAATACCTAGTTCAGTCTCGTTACCGACAAGTCTCTTTACTCGTTATGTAATGCATCATCCCACAACTAACTCATTAGTCGCATTGCTTGCAAGGCTTATAGTGATGTGCATTACCGAGAGGGCCTAGAGATACCTCTCCAACAATCGGAGTGACAAATCCTAATCTCGAAATACGCCAACTCAACAAGTACCTTCGGAGACACCCGTACAGCTCCTTTATAATCACCCAGTTACATTGTGACGTTTGGTAGCACACAATGTGTTCCTCCGGTAAACGGGAGTTGCATAATATCATAGTCATAGGAACACGTATAAGTCATGAAGAAAGCAATAGCAACATACTAAATGATCAAGTGCTAAGCTAACGGAATGGGTCAAGTCAATCACATCATTCTCCTAATGATGTGATCCCGTTAATCAAATGACAACTCATGTCTATGGCTAGGAAATTCAACCATCTTTGATCAACGAGCTAGTCAAGTAGAGTCATACTAGTGACACTATGTTTGTCTATGTATTCACACATGTATTATGTTTCCAGTTAATACAATTCTAGCATGAATAATAAACATTTATCATGATATGAGGAAATAAATAATAATGTTATTATTTCCTCTAGGGCATATTTCCTTCAGTTGCTCATATCGTGTGTATGGTATCTTGCATTGCTATGTCATTTGCTTAGTTTAGACATGCTTTGTGTGAATGCCACATGTTTAGTGTCTAATTACCATATATGTGAATTATGCAATGCCATCTTGTTGCAAGACATTATATATGTGAATTATGCAATGCTATCTTGTTGCAAGGCATTATATATGTGAATTATGCAATGCCATGCTGTTTAGCCAAGCGTCATATATGTGAATTATATCATGTCGTCCTTTTTTTGTATTTCTCATTGCATTTGTCGACAATGTTTGTATATTCAACTGCTCTTCCTATGCATCAGCCATTTGAATTGGTGATGGAGAAATCTGGAGTGAAAACAAGGTCTTCATAGCAAACAATGCTACCTGCTGAAGCAGATATCTTGCTGGTTACAGATAGCTCTTCAGAGGAGGATTCAAAGGCAGATGACCAATCCTATTACCCCCCTGAGGTGTATGCTCAAACTTGCCAAGGTTATATTACCCATATCATGCATATGTTATATTGCAATGCTTAGTTTTGACATCTTATACACAATATTGAATGCCATCTCCTTAGTTGACACATCATATATGCGATTGCCCTCTGCTCACTTGCTTAGTATATAAATCATATATTTGAATTATATCATGCCATGATGTTTACATAGACAGCATGTATATGGATTATGGCATGCCAACCCATTTTCTAAAGACATTATATAGTTATATCATCTCATCCTGTTTACATAGTCATCATATTTTGAATTATGTCATTCTATTTGTGAATTATGTCATGCCATCATGTTTCCATCGACGACATGTTTGTGATTAATGGCATGCCAACCACTTTAATAGACACATCGTATAGTTATATCATGTCATCTTGTTTACATAGTCATCATATTTTGAAGTATGTCATTCTATCCTATTTAGTTAGCCATCATACATGTGAAATTGTGTCATGCTATCCTATTTAATTAGCCATCATATATGTGAAATTATGTCCTGCTATTCTGTTTGGTTAGACAACATAAATGTGAATTATTTCATGCCCTGTTTTCTTCCCTACTATCCATTGCACCTGTCTATCTTACAATGCATGTACATTCAATTACTTTTCTTGTTTATCAGCCATTTCAATTGGAGGGGGTGATGGCAGTATCTGTGGGAGTAAAAACATGGTCTTTAGGAAAGATCGTCCTACCTGTCGATGCAGATAGAACCACGGTTGTACTTGCCCAAGAACCAGCCCCACCACACATAACCCATACTCACACAGATTGTACCCCTACCCAGTTGGGCAGAGAACCAGCTACACCCCTTCTAACCCCAACCCCAGAAGATAGTAACCCAGTTCCAGTTGACACAACACCGTCTCCACCACAGAGCACCCAAACACGAGTAGTTAGTAAGGCAACTGCAGTGCCCAAAGCACGAGGACCACCACTCTGAACCCCAAGTCAATGCTTAAATCAGAAGAAGAATTGTTCTCAGGTTAGGTTCCGTAGCTATGGTTCATACTACTTTGCTCTTTCATCACTGTATTTACTCATACCAACTAATTGCAAATTTGAAGGATGCAATTGAAACTCCAATTGCGCAACAGATATGTTTTAAACCTGTTTCTTTAACGTGTTTGCTGTTGTAACTTGCTCTATGTTGATTTCAGTTTCAATTGAATAAATAGTTATGTTCTCATGCCATGCACATTACAAGTGTTGTTATTGCTGTGTAGTTTCCCGCACTTATATTCTGTCTATGCTGCTTTGTCTTAAATAGATATGATTCGAACTGTATCTATCTTGATTTGGCAACATAAACTAGAATGATATAGACCATACACTGACCATACTACATAGATATATGTTTGTTTCATGTTGTTATCCTGTCCACCTTACTACTGAACTGGTTTACCAAAATGAGTTTCATATACTACATTGTAAACCTGTGATGTGTTTGTTTGTTTCTCTTTTAGAACGCGGATAAAAATATTGGAGAAGAGTACCCTATTATGCAATGGTAAAGGAAGTAATACAGATAAGGTTCAAGATAGTGAGACATCCCTGTGGTCTCAAAGAAAACTGATAAAAACTATACTGAAGACACTGAGACAACCCCAAAGTCTTGTCTTGGTGTAGTGTTTGAGTTACTGGCTACTACTGTTGGCACCAGCTCTTCGAACTTGCTGCCTGAATCAGTTCGGCTTCTTGAGTCTCAACTTCAAGTTGAAATACATCGATCAGATATTATGCAACAGGAAGCCGAAGGACTGAGGAAGTCTCGGCAAAATTCAGATGCATACTTTCTGGTGCAACAACAAGTGTTCGAGGATTTAACGCCAAATAAGAGAAAGTTAATAAGCTTGCTAAGCATCTTGCCAGCAATATGGGTACCCAAGAAGGCTCGGTCATTCATTGGCAAGGAAATGGACTCTCAGGCTGAATCTGAGGAACATGAGGACGAGGAGGCATCCGAGGAGTCTGAGTCTGGTGTGGCGAGCCTAGCTCTTGCTACTGCATTCGTCAGCAAGTCTATCTTCAACTCTGAAGAAAATGACTTCACCAACAAGGCTGATCAAGGCAATGATGACTACGCACCTATTGCTTCATGGCAAAGGGTGCCAAGGTAACTAAATACGCCTCATCTAACTCTAGTGAGGATGAATCTGATGAAAATCTCAAACCCAGCTACTCTAAACTTGCTAAAATTGCTGTGAAACAACAAAAAGCCTTTGAAAAGGTTCAAAACATGCTAGACAAAAGTGATGATATATTGGGTGAAGAAATGGATCGCACTAAAACCTTGACTGAAAATATTCAGAGACATCAGTCCAGGTTTGACAATCTTCAAGGTCATCATAACACTCTCTTATCTGATCACGAGAAGCTTTCTTATGAATTTCTTCAAAGAAAGCAAGATCTTGAAAAGCTAAGAGTGGATTATGAAAATCTTTAGAAGGAGCGCGATTCATTACTTCCTCAACAAATCAGCGCTACCCAGGAAGAATTTGTCCCTCCATGTATGAAGTGCATTGAACGTGAAACTGCTAATTCTTCACCTGAGTGTTCAAATGCTTCTAATGCTACAAATTCTTCATATGTCTCTGCTATCACTAATTCCTCATCTAAGGACAATGCAAGTATCACTTATGATGCAGGGCTGAAGGAATTGTACATGACAGGCATGTACAAAAGTCTCAAAGGGCATCAGACTCTTTGTGATGTGCGCAAAAAGCAGATCCTCAACAGAAACCCTAGGAAAGAGGGTATTGCCTTTGAGAGGAAACTCAATGCTGATGGAACATATTGGAAGCCTGAGCCGTACCCCAAAACCTCATGGGTTGCTGCAAAGGGACCTCCAATTGATCCATCCAACTTATCTGGATTTACATGTGAATCTCCTCATTCTTCTGATGAGTCATTTGACTCTAACTATAAACTGTTCAAAAATCAGAATGGTGAAGTATTTGCTAGATATGTTGGGACTAACTGCAGGAATGGTTCCCCTGTGAAGAAAATCTGGGTTCCCAAAAGTTGCCTTGAAAGTCTTCAGGTGAATGTCCTCATGACACCACCTATGAAGAATAGGTACTCCAGATCAAATTCTTCATATGAACCAAATTCTTCATATGGATCCAAGTCCTCACATGGATTAAATTCCTCAAAAGGATCAAAGTCCTCATACGACCATCATCATGCTAACCCTTCTGTTTCGCAGGGTAGAGCTTAGGGCTATGAATATGTGCATTATTCTTCAAATCATTATGTTCATAAGTCCTCGAAGAATTTCTCTGCTTATTCATATGCTACCCTAACCCCTCTTATGTGAAACGAAGTGGACTTGCGTCTATGCCACCTTTCTCATATGGTGCTTGCAGAGTGATGAATTCTTTGCCACCCATCCAGATGTGGGTGGTGAAGAAAAAGAACTAATCTCTTAAGCAGGGTCAGGTCTCCAGTCATGCACAAAACGACTAAAGAATTTGCTGGAGACCTGAACAGCGCCTGATAGGACCCAGGCTAATAATGATGAAATGAACCTTCATTTCTCACGTCCTCATACTGATTATCTGTTCTAATTGCTTGATGAAATTGACCTGATGATATTGATGTCATATTGTTCACTAATGAAGTATATGAGTTTGTAAGCTGCACTAATTCATCTGCAGGATGATCAACCCAAAGCCAATGAGTGGGTCCTCAATAGCGGATGTACAAATCACATGACTGGTGACAAGAATCTATTGATGGATGCTCCCTTATCATCGTCACATCTGAAGCATATCATCTTCGCTGACGAAGGCAAAAGTCAGGTATTGGGTCTAGGTAAGGTTGTGATCTCTAAGGACATACACATGGACAAAGTCATGCTTGTCGAGTCCTTAGGATACAACCTCATGTCTGTCTCAATGCTTTTTGATCTTGATATGGTTGTTGTCCTTGGCAAGTATCACTGTGTTGTGATCATGGAAGCTGACAATTCCAAAGTCTTCGAAGGCTTTAGGTGAGGAGACTTGTACATTGTTGATTTCTCTACAGGACCACAGCCTGCCGTGTGCTTACTTGCAAAATCTTCAGAAGGCTGGCTATGGCATCAACGACTTGGTCATGCTGGCATGAGGAATCTGCACACGCTCGAAAGAAGCATGTCATTGGCATTGAGAATGTCAAATTCCTCAAGGATCACTTATGCGGAGCCTGTGAAGCTAGGAAGATGACAAAGGCCAAGCATCCAGCGAAGACTATCATGACTACCACTCGACCATTTGAATTTCTTCACATGGATCTCTTCGGTCCTAATCACTATTCTGCTGTTACAAATGATGCATCTCTATATGGCTTTGTTATTGTTGATGATTATTCTCGTTACACATGGGTACACATTGTCACTTACAAACATGAGGTGCAGGAAGTCTTCAAACGATTTTCCTCGAGGGCTTCAACCAACTTTGGTGTGAAGATAAAGCACACCAGGAGTGACAATGGAACCGAGTTCAAGAATTCCGGTCTTGATGACTATCTTGATGAACTTGGTATTACTCATGAGTTATCTGCTCCTTATACTCCTCAACAGAATGGCCTCGTGGAGCGCAAGAACAAAACTCTTGTTGAGATGGCTTGCACTATGCTTGATGAATACAAGATGCCTCGTCGTTTCTGGAGTGAGACAATTGATACTGCCTACCACATCATCAACAGAGTATATCTTCACAAATTATTCAAGAAGACTGCCTATGAACTCCTCACTGACAAGAAACCCAATGTAAGTTACTTCAAAGTCTTTGGTGCTAAATGTTGGATTAGAGATCCTCATCACAATTCCAAATTTGCACCGAAAGCACATGAGGGTTTCATGCTTGGTTACGGAAAGGACTCGCACACCTACAAAGTCTTCAACAACATTCTTCACAAGGTTGTTGAAACTGTGGATGTGCGGTTTGATGAAACTAATGGCTCGCAAAGAGAGCACCTACCTTCTGTGATAGATGAACCAGCACCTGAGGATTCTATCAAGTTCAAAGCCACCGAGGATGACATTCCTACTGAAGAATCTGCTAAAGAATTCATTCCAGAACGTGATGAGCGTCGAGCTGCCGCACCTTAAGAAAATGGTGCTGAAGAAAATGCTCCTAAAGAAAATGCAGATCAAATTCCTCGAAGACAACCTGCTCATCCTCGTATTGCAAACGAAGTGCAAATCGAGAAGATCATCGATGACATTGAAGCACTAGGTCCTCTCACACGCTCAAAATCCTCACATTTATCTAACTTTTGTGGGAACTTTGCGTTTGTCTCTATCATAGAGCCCACTAAGGTAGATGAAGCATTTCTGGAGCCTGAGTGGATTCAAGCTATGCAAGAAGAATTACATCAGTTTGACCTCAACAATGCCTGGGAACTGGTCAAATGTCTAGATCCTCGCAAGCACAACATTATTGGCACAAAGTGGATCTACCACAACAAGCAAGATGAAAATGGCCTTGTGGTGAGGAATAAGGCACGGCTTGTAGCTCAAGGCTACACACAGGTTGAAGGAATTGACTTCGATGAAACTTTTGCACCTGTTGCTAGACTTGAGGCTATTTGCATATTACTTGCTTATGCTAACCATCATGATATTATCTTACAACAAATGGATGTGAAAAGTGCATTCCTCAATGGTAAGCTTGAGGAAGAAGTATATGTTGCTCAACCCCCAGGTTTTGAAGATCCAAAGAATCCTGACAAAGTCTTCAAGCTCAACAAGGCCCTGTATGGCCTCAAGAAAGCCCCTCGGGCATGGTATGATACTTTGAAGGAATTCCTCATGAAGAAAGGCTTCAAACCCGGTTCACTCGACCCAACTCTTTTCACTAAGTCTTATGATGGTGAATTGTTTGTGTGCCAAATATATGTTGATGATATCATTTTCGGCTGTACTGACCAATGATATAGTGATGAATTTGCCTATATGATGAGTGAAGAATATCAAATGTCTATGATGGGAGAGTTGAAATTCTTTTTAGGTCTTCAAATTCGTCAACAACGCAATGTAATATTCATATCTCAGGAGAAATACCTCAAGGACGTATTGAGGAAATTCGGCATGCAAGATTGCAAAGGGGGCAAAATTCCAATGCCCACAAATGGCCATCTATGCACTGATGAAAATGGTAAAGACTTCGATCAAAAGGTATACCGCTCCATGATTTGTTCTTTATTGTACCTATGTGCATCTAGGCCAGATATTATGCTTAGTGTTTGCATGTGTGCCCGATTTCAAGCTACACCGAAGGAATCACACCATAAGGCTGTGAAGCATATTCTTCAATACTTAGCTCACACACAAACACTTGCATGAGAAGAGATTTAGCAAGTTGCGCTGTGAGGTAAATATCCTAGAATCTTTGAATGTTCTCTGAAATGGACACACCTCCTAACACTTATGCTGACTTGATGACTTAGATGCACAACACACAAAGTAACGTTTTTCTTCAATCAATGAAGACTAACCCTCTAAGTGTGAAGAAATTAATGAAGAAATTGATTCTCAGAGCCCTACGACAATTGTACGCGGTGTCTGAAATCAGCTTTCTTATACGGTGGGTTACGCCACCAACCAAAGTTGAAATTCTTCAATATGAGTTTTTCTTCGTTTTTGAAATTCCTTAGTTTTTAAAATTCTTCAACTTTGCATTGTCTTCGACATGTTGAATACTTTTCGAGATTCCACACGGTTTAAGAGCAGTTTTGAAATTGGCGCGTCCCATGACGAGTGGCAGCGAGCGTTTTTTGGCGATTTCTTCTAAACCGCCCGTCGGAATGAAGCAAACAATACGCGTTGGATAGATATCGTCGAGGCGCATCTTTTTCATATATAATGTTTTCTCTAATTCGTTACGGTTTAAGAGCAGTTATAAATTGACTAAATCGCGGAACTCTGTTTTTCAATTTTTTTGAAATTTTCGTTACTATTTTTGCTCCAGTTTTCTAACCGTTTGTCGAAATGAGACGTATGATATGCCGTTGGAAAGCTACAGACAAGGCGCAACTTTCATATGTTGAAATGGTTTTGAGATTCCTTACGGTTTTTAGTTAATTTTGAAAAACGTGCGGCTGACTTCAAGAGGCAGCGGCTGTTTTTTCGCGAAATTTTTACGAATGGCTGGTCGGAATAATTCAAATCATACGCCGTTGGAAAGATATCAACGAGACGCAACTTTTTCATGTAGAACACTCTCTCTAATTCTTTATGGTTTAAGAGGAATTTCAAATTTACCGAAATGCGGTTACTCTGTTTTTTCGCGACCCAAAATCGTCGTATGTACTACATGAGACAGAAAACCGCACTGGTTGAGACTGAAAACCGCACTGCATCAAACAGTCAAATGAACTTCATGAATTGTTTTGTCAGACGTAAATTTTGTCAGACGAGTTTTTGTTGCCTTTTTTCAATTTTTTCTATGAACTAGAGTGGACCGCAGAGACGAGGGCAAGTGAACCTCAACATATATCCAAGTGAACCACACTACTATCTTGTTGTTTGGCTAAATTTTTCGCACTTTCATGTTGGGAACAAGTGAACAGCATCACTTTCGAAAATGAACCACGTCCGAGGACCAAGTGCACTGCATGTGTTTGACGGAATCGACCGACTTTTGAAACACACAAGCACATCGTGCACTTCACAGAATCGACCGAGTTTTGAAACACATGAGGACATCATGCACTTCACACACCAGCCGTGCAAACCGCAAGCAGTTCCCAAACGGACTGCATCTATTTTTTATGAAAAATAAATGCATTTGACTGAAGTGGACCACAGTACTCCTCAAAGTGGTATGCATGAATCTTTTTTTCACGAAAATGAACATTTCCAGCGAACTGCATGCCGCGGCAAGCCGAGCCACGATGAGGTGCACACCACGCTCTTCATCATCGTCACCCGTAGGTGCAGCCAGCGGGCTGCACCAACGAGAGTGTTGTTCTGCACGCCGCTGGGGGGCGGACTGCGTGTGCCCGCGAGCCGCACGTCCATGTGGGTGTCGACAAACTAAAAGCATTCGCGAGCTGAAACACCGGTCAACTGAGCCATTCTGGCCAAACTGCATCTTCGCAGGGGGAGAGGCAGATTCTTGCCAGTGAACTGCAAGGCCAACCTAGTTTCTGTTCAACACACAAACAAAATTAAAATCAAGGTGCGGCGCACTGCTCGCGGCATCCGACTGCACCGCACATCCAAAATTCAGAGAAAAGGAAGAAAAACTTTCTGAACTGAACGGGTTCGTCGCTGCTGTTTGACCTTCACCGCATGGGATCCCAAGCAAGATAGGGAGGAGGACAGAAGCTCGCCGCCGGGGAACGAACTATGACATTGGGTATGGACTGCAGCAGGCGTCACAGCCAACTGGCACCGTCGGAGTAGAGAACGTCTATAGCAGGACTTGCGAACTGAACAGGCCATAGCGCCCGAGACCTTGCACGCGAGCCGCCGGGATGGACGTGCTGTGTACCTTGCCGGGGGTATTTTGCACTCCACGCGTCGAGAGGGGAGGTCGGGGCTTGACATGGCAGGGAAGGGAAGGCTACCGGACCCCCCTCCCCCCCCCCCCCCCCCCGCCCCTCTGGATGCGCTTGATGTTGGTAGGTGGGAGGTGGAGGAACTGGGAGGGGTGAGTCACCGCCGACCCCCGAACTCACCGGCTGACAATCTGATCTGTGAAGCCAAGTCGCCCTTGATATGAGGACGGAGAGGACGCCCCCAGGAGGTCTTGGCGCGGATCCATCGTCGAGCAGTCGCGGGACGGCAGGAGGATAACGACAGGATGTGGGAGACGGGGAGAAGGTGGGAGAAGGGTGGAGGCCTCTGGCACGGGATATAGGTTGAGGGCGTATGGGAGGTGTGCATCGCCGCTAGGATAGGCGGCCGGGATGCGTATCCGGCGCCGGGGGTAGAGGAGGTTGTGGCACCACGCCGCCGGGGGGAGAAAGGCAGTTGGTCATGGGGAGATGGGTGGCCGCGGCAGGCCCTGCCGGATAGGAGGAAGGTAGGGTGGCAAGGGGAGGTGGGGCATGGACGGAGGTGGATCCACAGCCGTCGCGGTCAGCTGGATCTGACGCGAGGGAGGTCAAGTCCCTGGCCAGATCCATCGGTGGCAGGGCAGGCCTCGGCTCGGCGGCGGGTTTCACCGCAGGCGAGGAGGGGAGGTGTGGGGCGCATGGTGGGGGGATGAAGAGCCGTGGCGGCCCCGGCCAGGAGGAAGAGGTGCGCGTGGTGGGGGGAGAAGCGGCGCGTGGGGGAAGAAGGTGGGGTGGGGGAGCGGGGGCACACTGCGGGCCACGAGGGGAAGAAGGTGGGGGTGGGTTGACGAAGGTAGTGGGGATTGGGGGTGCGGTCGTCGAGGGGTGTTAGCAGAATAAGAAAGTGGTGTGAAGAATAAGACTCTTAAGGGTGTTATCATAAGACTCTTAAGGGTGTTATCATAATATATATGAGAATTTAATGTCCTCTACAGCATCCACTTATTGTTATTTCTTCAAGTTGATTTCTTCTGCTAAGTGAATGTGATCGGACCCTTCCCCCTCTGTGCTAAACTCAACCCAGTCTATTCACAAATTCCTCATATGCGTTATATTTGAAACTCGTTCCAAATCTTCACTGTGTCCTTGACAGCTGAAGAAATTGCGAATGGAACTTTTAACTTATCTTATCTGAATTTTCGGCTTTGCCGCTCAAACCGTTCCGCTTCTCACGACAATACTTATCTATTCACCCATGATCCTACACGATCACCACCTCTCAGTACGTGGGTGGCACATGTCAAGCGAATGGGAAGGGGCCAGGGGCATGTTCGTCCGATTTCCTCGGTTGAATAGTTTTTCACTCCCTCTATAAATACCCCTGTCTCTTCCTCACTTCATTTTCACCTCGCTCGCGCTCTCTCCCGCTCTCTCCCGCTCGAGCTCCTCAAAACCCTAGCGCAGCTGCTACTTCATCGTCGCCGGTGAGGAAGAGCTTCACTACCTCGACCTCGTCGCCGTCGTACTCGCGCCGGTTGTGGATTTCTTCACTCCGCCGCCACCGTAGCCGCCTTCCTCTGCCAAGTTAGGGCGTGGAAGATCTGACCTGACGAACTTCACATCTGTTCTTCCCAGTTCGTCATGTTCTTCACTTTGGGTAATTAAAAGTTACTTTTACTGCTCGCTTTGATTCTCAAGTTTTCCTGAAAATCTTCAAAGGTGTTTATTCTTCAAATCTTCACACACATGAACACCTCACACGTCATGTGCTCTTGATTCATTTCTCTAAGCAATGTTTTTATTCAAGATTCCTCAATTGTGTGGATTCTGAATCTATACAACTCTGGAACCTAAGACAAAGAACGCTTAGTGAAATACCTCAAGACTCATCTGGTCAAATTCCTCAAAACCTATTCTTTTTGAAAAAACCTTATGAGAACGCATATGACCTTTCCAAATTCCTCGCAACTATACTCTATTCACAGGTACAAATGTCCGCTGCTGAATCACTAGGTTCTCCTCAACTTAACTCATTTGCAGCGTTCCTCGAAGAAAAGTTGCATACCTCTTCAGATACTTCAGTTGTTCATATTCCTCAGCTGAAGAAAATGGGTGACAAAAGGCCACAGAAGGGAGGAAAGAGGCCTGAGGTCAATACTGCGTTTGAAATTCCTGAGGACATATACCAGGACTACTACACTTCTGATGAAGCCAAATTCGGCAAAGAGGACAAGAATCAGCGCAAGGTGCGCATACAAAGGATAGAGAGGAGATGGGCACGAGAATGGAGGGAGTACTGATATGTCACTCCCAAGTACATGAAGAAATTCGCACTCAACCCTCCATGCACAAGACCTCATTGGCACCAGGCCAGTTGGCAGATCCCACCAGCCTCAAGCGCGGTGAGGATTATCTTGATGAATGGGAAAACCGCCAAGCCAAACTGGCTAAGCAAGCAAAGGAAGTAGTGAAGAAATTCAACACAGACTCTGCTACTGCTGCTGCCTCTGCTAGTCAGCCAAAGAAGGCAATGCATAAGAAGCCTGCACATAAGTCCAGTGCTTCACCTTCAATGCCCTCACGGCCAAGCTCCTCTGCTATGCCATCAAGGCCAGATTCCTCAAGGCCCTCACGACAAATTCCTCAGACTGCTCCTTCAAAGTCCTCAGCTCCTCCGTCAAAGTCTTCAGCTGCTCCGACAAAATCCTCGGCACCTGTGCATCTCGCCACGTGCCAAAGGACTCAAGGCTTATCTATTGCCTCAAGAGCATCTGCAAGCTCCTCAGCTGCTCGTATTTCCTCAGCTGGTCCCTCTCTGCTGAAGAAAAAGGCCACTGCTGGACGAGGCACTCGACCAAGTCCTCACAAGAAGCAGGTCGCCTTCCATGTACCCTCTGATGATGATGAGGCTGATGATGAAGAACTTGCCGAAATCATCAGAGACAGGCAAGCGAGGGCCGCTAGAGCCAAAGGCAGCAATGTGCCGCTGATGCTGGATCCAAAGTTGATCCTCGACTACGTTGACCTGTGGCACAAGGATCCTAACACGCCTTTGCCGGAGATGAACCTCACTCCTGGTCAAAGTCATGTTCTTACTGCCTTCATTGAGGAAGAAAAATGGAAATTTGAACAAGGCAGAAGTTTGAAGAAAGCACAGTACAAGAAACAGCGCTACCTCAAGGACAATGTCCTCACTCTCACTCCTGATCAGCTCCTTGCCTTGTAAGTTGAAATCAAACAACTGAGTGATGAATTTGATCTCTACCATGCTGATTAGAAGGGCGCCAAGGTGTGTTTCGTTAATCTGATGAAGAAATTCACTTCAAGTGCTGCTCCACCTGTGCATGTTGAAGTTACTCAGGCTGAGGCATCTGCTCAGCCTACTGAAGAACATGCCAGCATCGCTGATGACAATCAGCTGCTGAAGAAAATGAGAGTGCCAGGGCTGATGACTCCATTCCAGCCGTTGAAGATATTGCCAGGGCATCCACTAGTGATGCGCCTGAGGAAAGTGAACAAGTCAGGACAACTGCATCAGTTGTGCCTGAGGAAAATGAACCAAAGTCCTCTGCACCTCTTGCGCCTACACCAACTCTGATCCTTCCATCTGCATCATATGCGAAGAAGGCCAAGGTTGCAGAACGTGCAGTTGTGAAGAAAAGGAAGGCATCAACTTCTTCAAATTCTTCAGCTCTGAAGAAGATGAAGACTCTGATCAGTTCAATTAACAATCCAATTGATGCCATTCCAGTCTCATCAATGCCATCAAAGGACCTTGTTCCTTTTGGTGAAGATTATGTGATTCCTAATGAATCTGATGAAGAAACTCTTTCTGCTGTTTCGTCAGAGCAGTTGGACGAAGAAATTGAAGTGGATAAGATCCATTCAACCCTAGTCATTTCCTCACCTATGCCTCAGTTTACTGCTGAAGAGGCAGGTGTTGAAGAAATTGAATATGAGGATGTGGACATTGGGTGTACCACTCCTGTGCTCCATGATGAATTTTGGGACAGTCAACATCCAAACTCTCCAATGTTCACTCCACTCCAAGCTATTCCTCAGTCCCCTGCTGCCAATGGAGTGCAAATGGGATATAAAGAACCTCATGCAACCCCAAGTGTTCATGAAGAAATTCCAGCCACTAGTGCTGAAGAAATTGTCAATGAAGAATTGACGACCCAGGCTAAAGCTGCAAAAGAGCCTGAAATTCCTCAGCCTGAGGAACCTGAGATTGCGATTCCTGAAGTGGTGCTGCAATTGACTGACACTCCTCAGCCCACTACAGGAATCTGCTACTTTGCCATCTGCCACGGCGGACGGCAAAGGCATGGATGGCGGACGGAAAAGACCTTTGCCGTCAGCCGCGGACGGCAAAAGGTGACGGCAAAGTAGGGGACGGCTAAGAGCTGCATTGCCGTATGCTTCGGGCAGCTGACGGCAAAGGGGCCTTTGCCATCAGCAGCGGACGGCAAAGAAGACGGATGGCAATAAATGCGCTTTTACTCCGTTAGGTGGTTAACGGCAGGCCTTTGCCGTCCGCTACGGACGGCAAAGCCTTTGCCGTCAGCCACTGTAGGCAAGCTGACCAAATTGGTCAGCCTCCCAGGAAGCACAGTTGCCTGCCATGTGGCCTCTTTGCCGTCGGCTGCTGATGGCAAAGATCCCTTTGCCATCGGTGGCAGATGGCAAAGATCCTGCATATTGTCTCTTTTTTCTGTTTTTTTACTCCAACAATTTTCACAGCAAATATATATGACAACAAATATATATCACATATCCAGCACATAAGTTTCATATCACATATCTAGCACATAAGTTTCATATCACATATCACATCAGTTTCACACATCAGTTTCATCCATACACATCAGTTTCACATATCACATATAGAACAAGAAGTTTCATACATAAGCAAAGCTAGAACAAGAAGTTTCATACAATGCAAGTTTCATACATAAGCAAGTTTCATCAAAGGAAAAGCAAGCACTCCATCATAGCAAGCTAGCTTCCATGAAGTGAATGAAATCTGCAAAATGGTAAATAAGAAAGTTAGAAATAGGTGAATAGAATAAGAAGAAGACTAGAACAAGAAGTATATGTCATTTATGAGCTAACTTAGGTGAAATGGATCATATATGAGCTAACAAAGTTGAAATGGGTTGTTTATGAGCTAAGTTAGTTGACATGGATCATTTATGAGCTAACTTAGTTGAAATGGGTCATTTATGAGCTAACTAAGGTGAAGGGCATCGTTTTTGAGCTAAGTGAGGTGAAATGGATCGTTTTTTAGCTAACTTAGGTGAAATGGATCATTTATGAGCTTTTATGAGCTAACTTAGTTGAAATGGGTCGTTTATGACCTAACTTAGGTTAAATGGATCATTTAAGAGCTAATTTAGGTGAAATGGATCGTTCTTAGCTAACTTAGGTGAAATTGATCGTTTAGGAGCAAATCTAGGTGAAATGGGTCATTTTGGAGCTAACCTAGGTGAAATGGGTCATTTTGGAGCTAACCTAGGTGAAATGGGTCATTTTAAAGCTAACGTAGGTAAAATGGATCATTTACGAGCTAATCTACTAAAATGGGTCATTTTAGAGCTAACTTGGATAAATTGGATCACTTGTAAGCTAACTAAGGTAAAATGAGTCATATTAGAGCTTACTTAGGTAAAATGGATTGTTTATGAGCTAACTAAGTTAATTATGCAATTTTTGACATAAGTAAGCTTATTAAGTCATTTTGAAGGAAAGGAAGCTAACTCTAGGTCATTATGGTAAGCATATTGGAGGAAATCAAGCTAAGTCTAAGTCTAGAGAAACTTACCGTGATCAGGGAGGTGTAGGAGCGGGCTGGCTCGTGCCGGTAGCTGGAGAAGGATCGTGCGATGCGTTTCTGGAGTTAAGCTGCACCGAAGATCATTTCCAATGTCTCGTTAGCATTATGGCACTCAAATGTTAAGACTAGCAAGTAATGTCCATTCAAATTAAACTCACCGTGCTCCCAGGAGCAATCACTGGCATCGGCGGAGCGATCTGACCGGACTTCTCGCACACAGACTGCACATTTGGTTTTCACAACAGAGTCATACTAGTTAGTAATGAGACTCAAATGTTAAGACTAGCAAGTAATCTGCAGAAGAAACTTACCACAAGGAGCTCATACATGGCCCTTGCCTGCATGTCATTCTGTGCCCTCTCCTCCTCCAACTTCTTTGTCGTCCTCTCCTCCAACTCCCGCTGCCTCTCCGCCGCCTCCGCCAGAAGTTTCTCCGTTCTATCTCTCTCACTCTGTATAGCAGCCTGCAACACCACTCACATGACCATTTGTAATCATTGATGGAAGCGCACACAATGTAATGGAGAAAGATAGCTGAGTACGTATAACTAACCTTGATGGCGAGTTGGACTGGCCGTTCACGAGGCCTTATCTCAGGAGCGGAGCTCGACTGGTGCGCCTTGATCTCTGGGAGAGTGCTAGGACAACGGATAAGTCCATCTCCCATGGCTATGGAGCCATGGGACCTCCCACCACCAGATATCATCAGCAACTCTGTATCAATGGGACCCTGGGTCAGGTTAAAGTCCTCCCCTTTCCTCGCCTTCCCCTGATCTCTATATTGCACGAGCTTGTCGTGGGCGGAGATGTTGGTGAAGTTCTTTGGATCATCGAGGTCAGACGCAGAGAATGCCTTGACTTTCTTGTAAGAGCCAGTGTGGGCCATGGCATACAGGTCGTACACCTCTGGCACCTTATCCGCCTTATTGTAGCATGCCTGAAAGAGAGAAACAAAGTAAATTAGTAATTAAAGGGCTAAAGCTAGCATGATGAATGAATTGCATGAATCATGAAGCAAACCACATACCCAGTTCCGCCCGTACTGAACTAAGTTGGAGCTGCCTTGGTGGTGTGGCACACCTTCCATTTGGGCACGTTTGTCCTTGGCCTCGTTGTGGGTGGCCCGCCTTTCTTTTGAGCACCACCCATCGACCAACACTTCCCAACAATCCATCCGATCCGCACACCATCTCTAAGGGGCCTAAGTTAGCAAATAGAAACTTCAGCGCTACGGCTATGAATTACTAAATAAAGGAATTAAGTACAAGGCCTTAAGAATTACCTTCATGTACTGCTCCTTACTCAAGAACTTATCGCGGCACTCCTGCTTGGACTTCTTGATACCACGGTCGGTGTAGTAGTCTCGAACAGACTGCACTCAAGCCTCATGCCGTAAGTTCTGAAGTAGGCGCTTGCACTCCTTGTGGATAACATCTGCCGCCTCCTCCTTGTATCCCTCCTCACACCTGTAGAATGTCTACAATCAAATGAGACAATATTCATTAGTACAATTAATAACTAGCTAGTTGAAGATTTTTAATTGTGTAAAGGAGAAATTACCCAGAACTTTCTGATCACCATGTCTGCCCTCGTCTTGCACAAGACACCGTCGATAATCTCACCCGGCGGGGCCGGGGCAGCCAAGTAGTGCTCCCAACTCAATCCATCCTCTGGAAGCCGACCCTCACCAGGCAACATGACAAACCCCGGAAAGTTTTGCCGAATCAGAACTCCAAGGACGGAGTTGGGCCGGCGGACACTTTCATGGTGGTCCCAACCCCTGCAGCATGACAAGGCCAACGCATTAGTTATTTGAAGAAACGTGAATGCAGAAGGTACAAAAAGATTAAATGCACTTACCTCTCCCCATCAGGGAAAATCAACCACCTCTGCTCGCGGGTCGCCGGCACGGACGGGAGCCGTGTAGCACCACGCTGGTAGACGTTGCCCCCCTCCTCCCCCTCCTCCTCAAAACCAGTCGGCTCCCTACCATCATCAGCATGGCCACTCGGCTCCCCGCCATCATCAGCATGGCCACTCGGCTCCTCAGGCTGACCCGACCAAGTACCCCATCCAGATGTGTGCTCCTCCGGGGTCTCGTGGGCCCAACTCTCGTGGGCCGAAGGCCCGTCGACCCGAGGCTCGTGGGCCAAAGACCCGTGGACCGGAGGCTTGTGGACCGGAGTCCATGTAGCCTCCTCCTCAGACTAGTCCACCCTAGCAGTCACGTGCTCGGGTGAAACAGCTGGGGGCGGCAGCGAGGAAGGCGCCGTAAGAGCCACCCTACCTCCTCTCCCGCGACCACGTGCTCCACCTCGGCCCTTCTTCTTACCCCGTCCCCTGCTGGGCACCGCGGTGACGAAGAAGGGCCCGGCGGTGTCGCCATACTGTCCAGCAATGCTCGGTGGAGAGGTGCGTGTGGAATGGAAGACCCCACACTACGCGCTGATGAAGAAGGGGCCTCGGCGCGCTCCTGACTAGCGCCCACCATCTTTCAACACCTGCCATGACAAAGAATAAACGAAATTAGTACAACATGAAAAAAGTACCGACATGAATAATAGTATGTATATCACTGAAGTGTATCATCATCAAGTACAACATAAACAACTGCACATTTAAAACTACCTGATCAACACAATTATATATGATGTTTTTCATAACAAAATCGAAAAATATATGACCTAACTAATAATTCACAAATATATGACCCCGTCGGCCTCTGGAAGGCCAAAGAACACCTTTTCGGGAGGTGTCGGTGGCCGGGGTGTCGTGTCGGTGTCGGGGTGCCGTGTCGGGGTTGGGGTCGGGGTCTCGGGGTCGGGGTGTCGGGTCGGGGTGCCGTGTCGGTGTCGGGGTCGGGGTGTCGGGTCAGGCTCGGGGTCGAGGTGTCGGTGTAGGGGTCGGGGTCGGGGTCGGGGTCGGGGTCTCGGGGTCAGGGTGTCGGGTCGGGGTGCCGGGTCGGGGCCGGGGTGTCGTGTCGGTGTCGGGGTCGAGGTGTCGGTGTCGGGGTCGGGGTGCCGTGTCGGTGTCGGGGTCGGGGTGTCGGGTCAAGCTCGGGGTCGGGGTGCCGGGTCGGGGTCGGGGTGCCATGTCGGTGTCGGGGTCGGGGTGTCGGGTCAGGCTCGGGGTCGGGGTGTCGGTGTCGGTCTCGGGGTCGGGGTCAGGGTCAGGGTGTCGGGGCCGGGGTCGGGGTCGGGGTCTCGGGGTCGGGTTGTCGGGTCGGGGTGCCGGGTCGGGGTCGGGGTGCCGTGTCGGTGTCGGGGTCGGGGTGTCGGGTCAGGCTCGGGGTCGGGGTGTCGGTGTCGGGGTCGGGGTCGGGGTGTCGGGGTCGGGGTCTCGGGGTCATTGTGTCGTGTCGGGGTGCCGGGTCGGGGTCGGGATGCCGTGTCGGGTCGGGTTTTTTTTCCTCTTTTTTCCTTTTCTTCTTCTTCCTTTTCTTCCCTTTCTTCCTTTTTTTTCCTTCTTCTTCTTCTTCTTCTTCTTCTTCTTCTTCTTCCTCCTTTCCTTTTTCCTCTTCTTCTTCTCCTCCTCTCCTATTTTTTTCTTCTTCTTCTTCCTCTTCTTCTTTTTTCTTCTCCTCCTCCTCCTCCTCTTCTTCTTCCTTTCCTTTTTCCTCTTCTTCTTCTCCTCCTCTCCTATTTTTTTCTTCTTCTTCTTCCTCTTCTTCTTTTTTCTTCTCCTCCTCCTCTTCTTCTTCTTCCTTTCCTTTTTCCTCTTCTTCTTCTCCTCCTCTCCTGTTTTCTTCTTCTTCTTCTTCCTCTTCTTCTTTTTTCTTCTCCTCCTCCTCCTCTTCTTCTTCCTTTCCTTTTTCCTCTTCTTCTTCTCCTCCTCTCCTGTTTTTTTCTTCTTCTTCTTTTTCTTTCCTAAAACTGAACTAAACCTAAAACTAAACCTAAATCTAATCTAAACATAAACCTAAAACTAAAAAAACAGAAAAAAGGAAAAAACTAAATGTAAACCTAAAACTAAATTAAAACTAAACCTAAACCTAAAACTAAATCTAAACTAAACATAAACCTAAAACTAAAAAACAGAAAAAAAGGAAAAACAGAGGAGAGGTAGAGCTCACCTGGGCCGGTGGAAGAGGTGGCCGGTGGAGGAGGGGGGCGGGGCGGCCTGGGGCGGCGGCGCCGGGCCCAGGGCGGTGGGGCGCGGGGGGCCGGGGCGCGGCGGCGCCGACACGGCAGGGCGGCCGGTGGAGCGACGGCGCCTGGCGGCAGTGGCGATGAGGCGGGGGGCCGGTGGAGGAGGGGGGCGGGGCGTCGGCGCCGGGCCCGGGGCGGTGGGGCGCGGGGGGGGGGGGGGGGGGGGTGGGCGGGTCGCCGGGGGGCCTGGGCGCGGCGGCGCCGAGACGGGGCGGGGGGCCGGGGCGACGGGGCGGGGGGCCGGTGGGGCGGCGGGGCGGTGGTGCGACCGGGCGGCGGAAAGTGGTGGGGGCGGCGGCGCGCGTGTGTGGGAGGGAAATAGAGAGAGAGGGGGGGGTGGGGCGCGCCGGCCGTTAGATACGTTTAATCTTTGCCGTCCGCCACCTTTGTCGTCCGCTGATGTGCGCTTTGCCGTCCGCTAGCGGACGACAAAGAGGGGGGCCGTTAAGTATTTCTTTTAACCAGCTCCTCAGTGGGGCCCCCCTCCCTCTTTGCCGTCCGCTAGCGGACGGCAAAGAACAGGCTGATGGCAAAGGCTTTCTTTGCCATCAGCCAGTTCTTTGCCGTCTGCTTTCAGGTAGCTGATGGCAAAGAGCTTCTTTGCCGTCCGCTAGCTGACGGCAAAGAGCTGGCAGATGGCAAAGTAGCTGATTCCAGTAGTGGCCCAAGCCAAAGGATCCTTTCTCCAAGAAGCAAAAATTCAAGGCTGATGATTTCTTCGGCGAGCACGTATTCTTCACGGAATTCAACCCCTATGACAATGCTCGTCTTAGAAGAAAGCATTTCTGGACTGCCAGCCATGCCAACTTCTATTCCTCAGTGCTCTTCAACAAGGACAAAGTGTTCGATCATGAGCATATTCCTCATGTGGACATGGAATCCATGCCTTGCTTCTCTCAAGTCCTCAGCATGATTCATGACGCTGGCTTGCTCAATTTCTGCTCTGACATAGTTGATTGGAATGAAGAGCTTATTCTTCAGTTCTACGCAACTTTGCATATCACAGGCGATGCTGCTGACGTCAACTCGTGGGTGTTGGACTGGATGACTGAAAACACTCATTACAAGGCACCAGCCTCTGAATTTCTTCATGCCTTACCAATCAGTCCTCCACCTGACGGTGCTCGTTGTCTGTATGATGAGCCTGAACTCACTGATCACTATATGCAAGTGCTCATGAAGCCGCTGAAGCCAGGTCAAGCTCCAAGGACCAAATTCCTCGTGAAGGAATTGCTCTATGTGCCAAGAAAAATCTACCGCATTCTGACGAAGACCATGAGTCCCATCAAAGGCCATGACTCATCCGATGAAGAAATAATTGGAATGATGAAGAATATGCTTTTCAACATCATGCATGGCATCCCCATAAATTATCATGATTTCTTCATGAGGACTCTGGCGAATGTTGCACTTTGTCCATTTGAGCTGAAGCCTTACGCGCCGTGGATCATGAGATTCCTCAGAACAAGGTCTTCACTCAACTACAAGGCTGATTTTCAGAATCACCTCAGCTACTTGCCCCCTATTGAAGTCCCCAAGCGGACAATTTCCACATCTGATGAGAAGGGCAAGTCACTAGCCGTGATCGATGAAGGCATTCGTCCATTGGATGGTCAGTTCCGCAAAGCTGCATCTTACTCCACCAACGATGACTCTGCCACTCATGATACTGCTGCCAATGCTACCAAGTCAAGTCCTCAATCTACTGCTCCTCGTGTGCTGACCGATCGTGAACTGCTGATAAGTCCTCACCAGAAGGTGGATCGAAACCACAAGTGGGTTAAGCGTCAGTTTGGCTCTATCCTTTTAATGTATTTCGTGAAAATAAGGATTCCAATAATTGTGCTCAATTGCTATAGGAAGAATGCATTAGAATGTTTTGCACTAAATCTTTGAATGATGAGCATGATTGCAATGTTGTTAGTATGAATTTCCTTGAATATCCATGATGCTAATGATATGCAAAGCCACAAGCTTGGGGATGCTATGTTTCATGAAGATGATATTTTTAGTCCCCCAAGTTTTGATGATAATATTTATATGATGAAAGCATGCCTACAATTTATGATGATTATATTGATGAAAGTGGATTTGGAGAGGTCATGACTTTATTTAATGATGAATCCACTATTTTGGAAGAGGTTCCAATTGATTATGAGAATAAAGTTCCTATCTATGATGATTATTGTGATGACATGTATGCTATAAACAACAATGATAACCATGAAACTTGTCATCTTGATTTTAATCTTCAATTGGGTTATGCCTCACATGATAGTTATTTTGTTGAGTTTGCTCCCACTACTATTCATGAGAAGAATTTTGCTTATGTGGAGAGCAATAAAATTTCTATGCTTGTAGATAATGAAAAGAATGCTTTATGTGATAGTTATATTGTTGAATTAATTCATGATGCTACTGAAAATTATTATGAGGGAGGAACATATGCTTGTAGGAATTGCAATAATATCAAGTTCCCTTTCTATGTTCTTAAAGTTTTAAAGTTATGCTTGTTTTGCCTTCCTATGCTAGTTGATTATTGTTCCCATAAGTTGTTTGCTCACAAAATCCCTATGCATAGGGAGTGGGTTAGACTTAAATGTGCTAGTCATATTCTTCATGATGCTCCTATTGTGTTTCAATTCTTATCTTTTATGTGAGCATCATTCTCATCATCATGCCTAGCTAGAAAGGCATTAAAGAAAAGCGCTTGTTTGGAGACAACCCAATATTTACCCCTACTGTTTTTGTGTGTTCAGATGATTATGTTACTGTAGTAATCATGTTTTATAGCTTTTGTTTCAATAAAGTGCCAAGTAAGACCTTTAGGATAGCTTACGGTGATAGTTGTGTTGATCCTGCTGAAAATCAGAAACTTTTGCACTCAGTAAATTTGTTATGATAATTCACAGAAACGTTATTTTGATCTGATTATTTTTGCTCTGGATTGGTACACAAATGTCTCAGGATTTCCTAATTTTGTAGGATTTTTGGAGATACATAAGTATTCAAGAGTTACAGATTACTACAGACTGTTCTGTTTCTGACAGATTCTATTTTCTATGTGTTGTTTGCTTATTTTGATGAATCTATGAGTAATATCGGAGGGTATGAACCATAGAGAAGTTTGAATACAGTAGATATTACACTAGTATGAATTAAAATGAGTTAACAACAGTACCTAAGTGGTGATTTATTTTCTTATACTAACGGAGCTTACGAGTTTTCTGTTGAGTTTTGTGTTGTGAAGTTTTCAAGTTTTGGGTAAAGATGCGATGGACTATGGAATAAGGAGTGGAAAGAGCCTAAGCTTGGGGATGCCCAAGGCACCCCAAGGTAGTATTCAAGGACAACCAAGATCCTAAGCTTGGGGATGCCCCGGATGGCATCCCCTCTTTCGTCTTTGTTCATCGGTAACTTTACTTGGAGCTATATTTTTATTAACCACATGATATGTGTTTTGCATGGAGCGTCATTTTATTTTCTTTTGTTTTACTTGCTGTTTGAATAAAATACCAAGATCTGAAATTCTTAAATGTTAGAGAGTCTTCACATAGTTTCATAATTATTCAACTACTCATTGATCTTCATTTATATCTTTCAGAGTAGTTTGTCGTCTCCTCTAGTGCTTCACTTATATTATTTTGAGAGTCTTTAGAACAGCATGGTAATTTGCTTTGGTTATGAATTCAGTCCTAATATGATAGGCATCCAAGAGGGATATAGTAAAAACTTTCATATAGAGTGCATTGAATACTATGAGAAGCTTGGTACTTAATGATTGTTTTGAGATATAAAGGTGGTAATGTTAGAGTCATACTAGTTGGGTAATTATGAAATTGAGAAATACTTGTGGTAAAGTTGGCAAGTCCCGTAGCATGCACGTATGGTGAACGTTGTGTGACAAATTTGAAGCATGGGGTGTTCTTTGATTGCCTTCCTTATAAGTGGAAGTCGGGATCGCGCGATGGTTAACTCCTACCAACCCTTCCCCTAGCAGCATGCGTAGTAGTACTTTGCTTTGAGGGTTAATAAACTTTTGCAATAAGTATATGAGTTCTTTATGACTAATGTGAGTCCATGGATTATACGCACTCTTACCCTTCCAGAATTTTGTAGCCACTATGGTACCGTGCATTGCCCTTTCTCACCTTGAGAGTTGGTGCGAACTTCGCCGGTGCATCCAAACCCCATGATACGATACGCTCTATCACACATAAACCTCCTCATATCTTCCTCAAAACAGCCACCATACCTACCTATTATGGCATTTCCGTAGCCATTCTGAGATTATTGCCATGCAACTTTCCACCGTTCTGTTTATTATGACACGCATCATTATTGTCATATTGCTTTGCATGGTCATGTAGTTGACATCTTATTTGTGGCAAAGCCACCGTTCATAATTCTTTCATACATGTCACTCTTGATTCATTGCACATCCCGGTACACCGCCGGAGGCATTCACATAGAGTCATATTATGTCCTAAGTATTGAGTTGTAATTCTTGAGTTGTAAATAAATAGAAGTGTGATGATCTTTATTATTAGAGCAGCGTCCCATGTGAGGAAAGGATGATGGAAGCAATGATTCCCCCACAAGCCGGGATGAGTCTCCGGACTTTATGAAAAATAAAAGAGGCCAAAGAAGCCCAAATAGAAAAGAGGCCAAAGAAGCCCACCAAAAAAAAGAGAAAAAATGAGAGAAAAATATAGAAAGGACAATGTTACTGTCTTTTTACCACACTTCAAAGTAGCACCATGATCTTCTTGATAGAGAGTCTCCTATTTTGTCACCTTCATATACTAGTGGGAATTTTTCATTATAGAACTTGCCTTCTATATTCCAATGATGGGCTTCCTCAAAATGCCCTAGGTCTTCATGAGCAAGCAAGTTGGATGCACACCCACTTAGTTTCTTTTGATGAGCTTTCATACATTTATAGCTCTAGTGCATCCGTTGCATGACAATCCCTACTCCTCGCATTGACATCAATTGATGGGCATCTCCATAGCCCATTGATTAGCCGCGTCAATGTGGGACCTTCTCCTTTTTGTTTTCTCACATAATCCCTATAATCCTACTCTACTCCACCCATAGTGCTATATCCATGTCTTACGCTCATGTATTGCGTGAGGGTTGAAAAGGCTGAAGTGCGTTAAGAAGTATGAATCAATTGCTTGGCTGAAACCGGGGTTGTGCATGATGGGAGAATTTTGTGTGATGAAAATGAAGCATGGCCCAAGTATATGACTTTGTAGCGATAAGCTTTCTTTTGCTATGTTATTTTGATAAGACATAATTACTTTGTTAGTATGCTTGAAGTATTACTATTTTTTTGTCAATATTAAACTTTTATCTTGAATTTTTTGGATCTAAACATTCATGTCACAATAAAGAGAATTACATCGAAAATTATGTTAGGTAGCATTCCACATCACAAATTCTGTTTTTATCATTTACCTACTCGTGGACGAGCAGGAATTAAGCTTGGGGATGCTTGATATGTCTCCAACGTATCTATAATTTTTGATTGTTCCATGCTATTATATTATCTGTTTTGGATGTTTAATGGGCTTTACTAAGCACTTTTATATTATTTTTGGGACTAACTTATTAACCGGAGGCCCAGTCCAAATTGCTGTTTTTTTGCCTATTTCAGTGTTTTCGCAGAAAAGGAATATCAAACGGAGTCCAAACGGAATGAAACCTTCGGGAGAATTGTTTTGAAACAAACGCAATCCAGGAGACTTGGAGTGGATGTCAGGGAAGCAACGAGGTGGCCACGAGGGTCCAGGGCGCGCCCTACCCCCTTGGCGCGCCTCCCACCCTCGTGGCTCCCCTAACCGACTTCCTTCTGCTATATATACTCGTATACCCTAAAAACATCCAGGAGCACCATAGATCGGGAGTTCCGCTGCCGCAAGCCTTTGTAGCCACCAAAAACCACTCGGGACCCTGTTCCGGCACCCTGCCGGAGGGGGAGGGGTCCCTCACCGGTGGCCATCTTCATCACCCCGGCGCTCTCCATGACGAGGAGGGAGTAGTTCACCCTCGGGGCTGAGGGTATGTACCAGTAGCTATGTGTTTGATCTCTCTTTCTCTCTCTCTCGTGTTCTTGATTTGGCACGATCTTGATGTACCGTGAGCTTTGCTATTATAGTTGGATCTTATGATGTTTCTCCCCCTCTACTCTCTTGTAATGGATTGAGTTTTCCCTTTGAAGTTATCTTATCGGATTGTGTTTTTAAGGATTTGAGAACACTTGATGTATGTCTTGCATGTGCTTATCTGTGGTGACAATGGGATATTCACGTGATCTACTTGATGTATGTTTTCGTGATCAACTTGCGGGTTCAGTGACCTTGTGAATCTATGCATAGGGGTTGGCACACATTTTCGTCTTGACTCTCCGGTAGAAACTTTTGGGTACTCTTTGAAGTACTTTGTGTTGGTTGAATAGATGAATCTGAGATTGTGTGATGCATATCATATAATCATGCCCACGGATACTTGATGTGACATTGGAGAATCTAGGTGACATTTGGGTTTTGGTTGATTTGTGTCTTAAGGTGTTATTCTAGTATGAACTCCATGATAGATCGAACGGAAAGAATAGCTTCGTGTTATTTTACTACGAACTCTTGGATAGATCGATCAAAAAGGATAACTTTGAGGTGGCTTCATACCCTATAATAATCTCGTCGTTTGTTCTCCGCTATTAGTGACTTTGGAGTGACTCTTTGTTGCATGTTGAGGGATAGTTATATGATCTAGTTATGTTATTATTGTTGAGAGAACTTGCACTAGTGAAAGTATGAACCTTAGGCCCTGTTTCCTAGCATTGAAATACTTTTAACACTTGTTATGTTATTATTGTTGACGCTCACTTTTAACACTTGTTACATTGCTGTTTTTATATTTTAAGATTACAAAAACCTATATCTATCATCCATATTGCACTTGTATCACCACCTCTTCGCCGAACTAGTGCACCTATACAATTCACCATTATATTGGGTGTGTTGGGGACACAAGAGACTCTTTGTTATTTGGTTGCAGGGTTGCTTGAGAGAGACCATCTTCGTCCTACGCCTCCCACGGATTGATAAACCTTAGGTCATCCACTTGAGGGAAATTTGCTACTGTCCTACAAACCTTTGCACTTGGAGGCCCAACAATGTCTACAAGGAGAAGGTTGTGTAGTAGACATCAGTTCACTCCAATGAATTGTTTGTGATGAGGTAGAAGAACAGAAATGGGCAGCCAGATGAAAGTGTGCGCGATATATGGCATATAGTTCACTCGAATGAACTGTATGTGATTAGGCAACTCAACAGAAACGGTCAACCAGATCGAGGTGTGTGCGATACAGGGCTTATAGTTCACTCGGATGAACTATTTGCGATGAGGCAAGACAACAGAAACAGTTCAACTTAACAAGATGTGTGTGATACGCAGCGAACAGGACGATAATCAAAAATGTGTGCGAAGACTGATAATAACACATACGAATGCTGCTAATAAGACATGTGTTTTGTGCGCTGTGATTGCATATAGAACAACATATATATATATATATATATATATATATATATATATACATACATATATATATATATATGTTCCCACTATCACATCCTGAACGGACGCATAATCTACCCACGACCTTCCTAGTCGTCTCCAACCTCGATTCCTCCCATCTCCGGAACCCCAGCGCCTCCATTGGCCTCCTTCGGCAGACCTACCGCCCGCTGCCATGGGCCTCCTCTCGCAGACCCCGCCGCTGCCGTGTGGCTCCTCCCACAGAACCCGCTGCTACGTGGGCCTCCTCCCGCAGACCCCGCCACTGCTCCGTACCTCCTCCCGCAGAACCCGCTGCCACCGCGGGCCTCCTCCCGTAGACCCCACCGCCACCGCAAGGTTCATCCCGCAGACCTGACGCCATCGCGAGCTTCCTCCCGTAACCCCGCCGGCGGTCACCACCCGCAACCCCGTCAGCGACCTCCTCCCACATCCTCGTTGACGGCCATGCCAATGCACGTCCCTGCTGGATCCACCCGATCCAGTGCTGCCGCCAGTCGCCATCCACCCCGCTAGCCACTGTCCCCGCCTTCCACCCGTGATCCCACGCTCTGTTCCTCGTTTGCACACCTTTGAGTCACCATGGATGGCTTCCCCTCCTCTGCTCGAACTTCTTCTCCAACCACCGTCGCGCCATCCTGATGTTTGTTGGTGAAGCCCTGTAGGCGTCGTGCTCTGTTTGTCATTGATGTTCTTCACAAAAAGGTGAATGTTCCCTGTAGATTTTGCAAAACCACCGTTTTCTTCTGTAATAAGTATGGCAGCAGTCCAATGTGTTGAATATTAGCAGGCCAATTGTGTTCATTGATCAAAAGTTGTAGAAGTGGCAGGAGCTCAGATGCAACTCCTTGTTCTACAATCTCATAAAAAAGGTGAGAACAGAACTAGGCCCCATGCGAAGAATTGACAGACTAACTCCAATGGCAAGCGTCATTCTAGTATTGTTGTTGGGCTTTTCACTTCTCTTCTGAAATGGACTATACATCAGATAGAGACTCGAAGCTTGAAGCTTATGCATCTGACAGTTATGCACTTCCTAAATGCTTGTCACTTTCTCCTATTTAGAATGCTTGTTCATGAAACAAGTTTGACCAAAAAAATAAACAAAGAATATCTTCCTGAATGCTTGTTACGGATTCTAATTTGCCTATGTTTAAAAATTGTGTCTGCAGAGACCAATGTGTTGCGGTGCTCGCTACCCGCGTGAATATAGGAATGAAGGTCACTATTAGGAAGGGGAGAATATCACATAATGTGCAGAAAAGAAAGTCGGAGTTCAGAATGATGTATGTGATCTCACTTCATCTTCCTCTGCTTGTGGTGTTGGACGCCATGGAGAGCTCGCCGGATCCCTGCACACTACTGTTGTAGTTCCAAACAAATAAGGATACAAGTTCAAGGACCGTGGTGAGGTAGAATTTTGTGTTAGCTTTCAGTTCATGTTCAACCTCTCATGCCTTCTTGCCACATCTGACAGAAGATTCCAATTTTCTGAACATGTAGCATTTGTTTATTCGAAGGTTGTCAGGTTTCATGGACATGAATCTTATGTCACATGTGTTTAGCAGTTACCTGGGATTACTCAGCTCCTTCTGTCGGTTCACAAAAACACATATCTTGCTTTCTTCCAACTTGTTGCAAGAAGTTGCTGCTTTTGTATGGCTGCCTAGGAAAAGCTATTTGTCTCTGAATGCTAGACGCAGCAGGCTGCGCCACCCGTCGATGGAGTCGACCAAGCAGAAGTAGATCGTGAACAAACCCGTGGAGGTGTAGAGGCTATTTTTTGGTCGATTGATTTTCATCTGAGAGCACTACTATTGCTTGCTAGCTTCCCAGTAGAGCTTCAAGGATTGCAGAGAACTCGAGTCCGATAAAAGAAGTAAGATACTTGTAGGCAAGCTATAGTGCATAAAAAATGTGTTTGTATTTATGCATGAATATAAAAAAGTGAATTGATGTCAGCCAAAAAATTGTGTATTTGTTGTGCGTGTGTGTGTGCGTAGTACACTGAATTGAAAAGGACTATTTTCTGTCATGTAGATCAAAGAAAGAACATAGAAAATTTAAAAATGTGGATACACACATTTTCTATATATGAGCAAAAACAAGAAAAATGCATATTTCTTCCTTCTTTATTTTCCTCTTTGTGATTGTGTGCTCTCCATGTGATTCTAAAAAATGTCCACAACGAAAGAAAATGTACCCTCTTCCTTGTGTGGTCTGCACATTTGGTTGCTCCACAAAAAAGTCAGTGAAGTTCAAGTATTACTACTGATGAAAAAATTTCAAAAAAATAAAAGAACGAGGTGTTCCCAAAGTCTGGTGCATTCGTCAACACTAGAAGTTCATGAAATAAGATGCTCAAGAGGAATGATAAAAAAAGATATTAGTTGGTATGACAACCCCTTCGAGTCCAAAAATGAAAACCAGCGAAGTTCAACAAAAAAATCACTAATGCTAGAGTTTGAAAAATAAAAAGAAAAGGTTAAAACAAACTAGGGAACATTCATGACATACGTATAGAAGTTCAGAGGGAACTACGAGAGACATTCAGAGAATAAAAAATTATGTAGGCACAAAAAAGAACAAACTTGTTTATTTCATGTAACAAAAACTATAATAATTTGCGGGAGGGGGGGGGGATTTAAAAGTCAAGACTCAATAGACGGGATGTGTAGAGAAGAAAATCCACGATGTAGAGTTGAGTAATTCATGGTGGTTCAAATTAAATTAACATACCAGTTCAAGAACTCCATAGAAAAGAATTTTTCCTGTTTCTAAATAAACTAGAAGTTCAAATTAAAATAATAGTGTGGTTCAATGTTTATAAAATAAAGAGGATTTTTCCCGTTACTAACCAATAAAACTAGGAAGTTCAAATTTTAAAAATGATGAAGTTCGACATCTATAAAAAATTAATATTTTCTCATTATTAAAAGAATAAAACCAAGAAATTCAAAATTTTAAAACCAAGAAAAATCAGGTTTTCTCGTTACTAGAGAATAAAACTGAGAAGTTCAATTGGAAAAAGCGCAGGAGTTTGATATTTATTTGATAAATAAGATTTTTACAATTACTAAAGGATAAAATCAATAAGTTCAATTCTAAATAACGAAGAAGTTCGATGTTTCTAACAAAACACCAATTTCCACATTCATAAAGATACACAAAGAAGTTAAAATAAAAAAGTTAGAGCAGTTCGATGTCCATAAAAATACATATTTTTTTGTTAGTAAAGCCAAACAGAGAGAAGTTCAAATTGAAGACTGTCTGAAGTTCACGTATTGCATGGTGAGCATTTCGTATGAGAAAAAATGAATAAAAAGGCAAAGGCTGATTTTTTTGTTGCTAGAAGTACAAGTGGTCGGCCCGAGAAAGTTTAAAAACTCTTGTGAGAGAGGTTGAACAAAAATATGTGACAGAAGTTTAACGTGAAAACAGCGGGAAGTTCAACTACTACATGAAATGCCTTTCAGATAAGAATATAAGAATAGAAAACAAAAGGCTTAAAAGGTTTGTTGCAAAAAGTTCACGTGCTCCTCCCGGTGAAGTTCAAGATCTCTAGTGCGAGACATCCGACCTTCAATTACATGTAAGAAACAGGCAAAAAACGACGTTGTTTTTGCCATTTTTAAAACTGCTCTCAAACTACAAAAATTTGTAACGTCTGTCTACATAAAAAAGATGCTCCTATTCATAAGCTTTCCAACTATATATTATATGCTATATTCCGATGAATGGTTTAAAACTTTTCTGTATACCGTTAAAAACACATTTTTACGCATTCAAAAAAATATTTTGAACCGTCGTGAGTATGAAAAACTGATCAACACGAAAAAGTTGCGTGTTTTCAGCAACTTTCCATCGGTATATTGATTTCTCAATGCCGGTAAGTGGTTTGAGAGTTAAGGTCAAAAAACAGCACGTCAAAAACAGATTGAAGTTCAAACAAACATACCCGACAAGTTCAGCTACTTCACGCAGTGCATTTCGATTCGCGATAAAGGAAGAAATCATGATCTCGTCATTTTCTAATTTACTTCGAAACAATAGGAATGTCATTTGTGAAAGTTCAAGTCCTCGGTCGGAGAAAGTTAAAAAAATAAGTGTGAGAGAGGTTTGTATAAAAGGAAAATCATTTGTGTAACACCGATGAATGAATGAGAAAATTACAAACGAAAATACGTCACAGAAGTTCAACGTGAAAATAGCAGGAAGTTCAACTACTACACTGAATGAATTTCAGATGAAAAACTTTTAAAACCGTTGCGAGTATCAAACAATGATCAACACGGGAAAGTTGCGTGTTTACAGCAGGTTTCCATAGGTATATCACTTGCTTAATTCCGGTGAATGTATGGAGAGCTACGAGCAAAAATAGCACATGAAAAAACAGAGTGAAGTTCAAGTAGACATGCTGAGAAGTTAAAGTTCTTCACACGGTGCATTTTGGAAGAATCTGTTTCGCGATAAAGGCAGAACGAATGATCTCGCCATTTTCGAAATTACTTGAAAACGGCTAGGAATCGGAGAAAACCATCAATATGAAAAAGTTTTTCATTTTCCATAGCTTTTCAGCGTTATATTATTTGCTCCAATCCGATAAAGTTTGTAGATATTACGTCGAAAATAGTTTTTAGCCATTGTCAAAATTGACTTAAAACCGTAAAGAATTCGGAGAAACAATATATACCAAATAGTTTCGCATTTCCTCATGCTTTCCAACGCCATATGATTTGCTGCATTCGGACACACGGTCAAAAATTAGCTCAAAAGAACCTATATTGTTTTCTAAATAACTTTTAAACTGTTCAAAATTTGAAAAACTTTTAACATGAAAAAATAGCGCATTTTCATAAGCTTTTCAATGCCATATTATTTGCCTCAACTGGATTAGGCGTTTAGAAATGACATCGAAAATACGAACTCGGCTGTTCGGTTTGCAAAATTTTACGATTTTTTCAAATTACTCTTTATCCATAGGGAATTAGAGAAAACTTTCAACATGTGGAAGGAGCGGTTTTGCAGCAGCTTTCCAACGCCATATTATTTGCCTCATTCCAATAAACGGTTTAGAAATGCGTTCGAAAATATGATTCATGTTTTGTGTACGAAGAAAAAACGCTTTTCAAAACTGCTCTTAAAGCACTTACATTTTGCCAAAAATTGAACTTGGATCATGATACTCGTGTCCATAGTTTTCCAATGGTATATCGCAAGCCCCATTTGGGAAATGTTTGCGGAAGTTCAACCTTGCACTGGGGGAAGTTGAACCTTGCACTGGGGCAAGTTCAACTTACTACTGCCGGGGTAGGTCAGGTTGTAAATATACATATCAAGTAGGCTTCAAGTGCGTACTTGTTAGTTAAACCTATGGTTAAAATGTGACACTAAATACGACTAGTAAGTAGTATAGTAGTAGTACTAGTATACATCGGTCAAATTATTCATCATGTCCACACATTGAATTTACGTGACAACACGCTGCACGTGAGGTGACACAAAAATCCCGGCGGCGTGTTCGGGTATTCTGGACTTCAGATTTAGAGTACCACTTATCTATCAAAATCTTTCATCATTCACTTAAAACAGTCGATTGATCATACATTGAGTACCACATAACTGGAATTAACCGATGCAAGTCCAAGAAGGGATGACCGGCGCTGCCGGCTGGCATCAAGTTCGATCCCACGGATTAGGAGCTGATCGAGCACCTTGAGGCCAAAGTGAGTGCTAACAACGCAAGATCTCACCCTCTCATCGATTTGTTCATACCAACCATCGACAGCGAGCACAGCATATGCTACACCCATCCTGAGAAACTACCAGGTAAGGCACCGATCGGCCGTCTACTTGCACAAACATATTCCTTTGTTTATATCTCTATTTTTCTTTTTAGACGCAGTCCTAGTGAAGCAATTACAATTTGACAGTTAATAAAAAGTGAAACAAGTGACTGCAACATGCCAAAGATGTTATGAAAATGCAAACCACGTACACTAAAACCTGTATTCGACAATACTATAGGTATCACACTGAGTGGCCTAAGCAAGCATTTCTGCCAGCGGAATTCCAGGGCATTCAAATGGGGCACGTGGACGCGTCGCAAGTTACAGTCGGAGTGCAGCATGCACGTGATGTGGCACAAGACTGGCAATACCTTGCCGGTGATGGTCAACGGCCGGCAGACAGGCAAAAAAAAGGTTCTGGTGCTGCACACCAACAAGAACTTCGACCATTAGAGGACCAACTGGGTGATGCACCAGTACCACCTCGGGGACCTGGAGCAAGCCAAGGAGCGGGAGCTGGTCCTTTACAAGATTTTCTACCACATGAACACTAGGGCTAGGAGTAAAAAGATTACAAGTTAGTTTGGTATTGGTACTTGTACTACCTTGTCGTCCGCAAGTTGGTATTGTTGTTAACGATCTTTCGGTATGAACTTGGCATTTGCTTCCAACCATCATGCCGAGGGTCGACGTGAATATAAAGCTTAATCATATGTTTCAAAACGAATTTTCAGGCACGTGATTTTTATTTGATGGGTAGCATAAGGACCTGCTGTTCGAATTCCCAGTTCTCAAAATTTTTTGAAACAAGTGCATGCACTTATTATCACGATGAAAAGACAATATCCCTGCTGCATCCCAGTTATCAGTCTGTACTTGCAGAATTCTCTCATTTATTGAGCAGGTATATTGTTTTTTCAGGTCGAGCAAGTTTCAACTGGGCTGTACTGCCCAGGCTTGGTTTCATTTTTAACAGATCCAGCCCATGACAACAATGGGGCACAAAGATCCACCAGGTATCTACTGGCCTCTGGCCCGCCAGCGTTAGTTATATTTTGTCTTACAACATCCGCAGGCAGTTTTTTTTACTAAATCAAACACACAACCCAGTTTTAGTTTCCTCTTGAAACGCATGTTCTACATCTGTTTTCTAATCTCTACCTATAGTTTTACTAGTTCATATACACGTATCATTATATTGAAAATAGATAAAATTCCCTTTTCATATTTACCTCCTTATTTTTGTTGTTGTTTCCCCTCCCAACGCTGTTTTTTTAACCACTGTTTTTCCTTAAACCAACTCAATTGTCCCACGTCCTATTTTCTTACCAAAACAAAACGATTTTTTGGCAAATCAATAAGTTCTTAAAAGAATGTTTATCATTTCGGGATTACAACACTTCGGACTCCACCGAAATATGCAAAATAAGGTTGAATTTTTTACCGTAGTCCTGGGTAGAAAATGGGTTGTAATAAATTAATTAAGAATTAGCAAATGGGCTTATTAAAAAATAGAAAATGGGCTCTATGTTGTCTGCCACAGATTTGGAGGCTGACTTGTGGGCCTACTAAGTTCATGCGTACACAAGGTTTCTCAAAAAAGGAACTTAGTCAACAATCGACTCTACCAGCGTCAGACCATTAGATGTCAACCTAACGGTAATCTTGCTTCTTCAGTCTCTGATCTTCCTGCTCCAGCCGCCCAAACCAGTGCCGGCGGAACCGCCTGCTCCCGCCTCCTGTGGACGGTTGTGCTACCGGGCAGGCCTCACAGCCCCACCATACTCACATCCCTGGCATGTCTATCCCTCTACTCACCCACACCTCCTATTATTTTTCGGTGACGGCAGCCGAACCAGTCAACCCTCGTACTCTCCATCGTGTGGGCAGCCACTGTCGTGTCTTCCCCGGCTCCATGTTGTTCCGTTCGTAGGCCTCGCCGTCGTCCACGTCCCTGGTGCTCTCGGCCCGACGTGGTCAACGTGGTCAATGAATGACATCCATCGGAAGTGGACTATACTTGCAGAGGCTGAGAGCTAGGTCCACGGCCACACACAAGGAAATGCCTCCTTATTAGCGCAAAATAATGATTCCTCCACCTGACATCTGGGACCCACCGGAATGGCCTCTATATTTTGCGAAAAAACGTCCCCCCGCTGACAGGTCGGACCCCCCAGCCATATCTTCACACGCAAGGAAGTGCCTCTTTATTATGCACAAAAAAAATGAATACTCCCCCTGCTAGCTGGGACCCAGTATAGTGGGTGGCTGACTTGTGGGCCTACCAAGTGGATGGGGACAGAGGGCTTTGTCAACTTAGTCAATATGAACGATTCTAGCTCCAGTGACCGTATGATGTCCATCCAACAGCCGTAGTGCTTCTTAAACCTCTAGTCTTCTTGCTCCAGCCGCCCAAAGTAGCGTCGGTCGTGTCACCTGCTCCTGCTTCCCATGGCCAGCTGTGCTGCCGCGGAGGCCTCACCGCCCCCTACTACTCCCACCGCTGGCTAGGACATCCCTCCACTCACCCACACCCATTGTTATTCTGCGGCGACGACGGCCTCACACCGTAGTCGAACTAGTGAACCCTCGTACTCCTCTCCGCGTGGGCATCCACTACTGTGTCTTCCCCTGCTCCGTGTCGTCCCCTCCTAGGCCTCACCGCCGTCCACCGCCGTGGTGCTCTCGGTGCAGCGTGGTCAATGTGGTCAACGACCGACTTCCATCAGAAGAGTACTGTATGTGGACAGGCTGGTAGCTGGGTCCACGGCAGCCGCAATGAAGTGCCCCGTTATGACGCGCAAAATAATTATTCCTCCACCCGATAGCAGGGACTCACCGGACGAGCCACCGTATTTCGCGAAAAAAATGTTTCCCCCCTGACTGCTGGGACCCACCAGCTACATCTTCGCACGCAAGGAAGTGCGTCCGGGCAAAAAAAAAAGATTCGCCCCTGAGTGCTGGGACCCACCAGCGACATCTTTGCATGAAAGGAACTTCCTAACAGTCGGGACCCACCTGGTCGAAGCGTATGTAGCGTTGTCATTCTGGTCGCGAACGTGCACGTACATATTGGTCGATGTAGAGGCGCGCACGTGTTGTAGTAGAGGCGCACATGTAGCATGTACACGTATGTACAACGACCAGGGTGCAAGAAATAAAATACAACCATGTACGTACATACAGGCGGGGTCTCGAATGCCTACTCGCGCATACATACTGCCAGGGCTCGTGTACATCGCTGGGTCGGAACAGAGAAACTGCGTCGTCGTCATGTTCATGGGAGCCAACTGGCTGGGTCGGAACGGAATGCGTCGTTGTGTTCATCGGGAGGGCTTGGATGGAACAGCCGAAGGAAACGAGGCCTGTCATACCGCAGAACGGAGGAAACGGCCTTGTGTTCGACTGGCCATGGTCGAAACGGGATCCTGTTCATTGTGAGGGGTCTGGCGTACCGCAAAACAGAGGAAACAGACTTCTGTTGGACCTCCTACGGTCGAAACAGGGTCCTGTTTATTGGGAGGGGTGCGGCGTACCGTAAAATGGAGGAAACGGACTTGTGTTGGAGCCCTACAATCGAAACGGGGTCCTCTTCATCGGGAGGGGTGTGGCGTACCACAAAACAGGACTCCACGAGATACTGTTTATCTCCACCATCGACCTCCTCCAGCCTCCATGGGCTACTGTTCATCCACCGTCGACCTCCTCCAGCCTCCACCTTCGACTGTTCATCCACGGGCTCCTATTCATCCAACCTCCACCGCGCGCTCCTCCACCGGCTACTATTCAACCAACCCTCTCCACGGGGTCCTATTCAACTACCCCTCCACGGGCTACTGTTCATCCAGCCTCCATCGGCTACTGTTCAACCAGCCCTCCATGGGGTCATCCTGTTGATCCAGCCCTCCACGGGGTCCTGTTCATCCGGCCCCAACTGGCTTGATCAGGGTCCTATTCATCCAAAGGCAACACCATGGCGCCATGTTCATCCACCCCCACTGCAAACTGTACATCCAAACCCTCCCAACAATGCTCACTGTTCATCAAGGGAAGGAGGCACTAGGGTTCAATCGGCTTCAGTTAGCAGTAGTAGCGAAGGAATCAACCGGGTTCAGTAACGTAGCTAGTGCAACCGCTCGGGTTCAGTTAGAGCCTAACGCCTCGCTCGGGTTCAGTTAGAGCCCAGCACCTCGCACACACGCGTGTACATGTGCGAGATAAAAGCGCATCGCTTGGCTCCCGACCACCCACCATAACCGGGAACTCCCCGAAATTTTCTTGCCCTCGCTTCTACCACGGTTTTGTCCATCATGGACGATCAAAAAAATGTCATGCAACTGCGTCTCTGATATGTCTCCAACGTATCTATAATTTTTGATTGTTCCATGCTATGATATTACCCCTTTTGGATGGTTATGGGCTTTATTCTACACATTTATATCATTTTTGGGACTAACCTACTAACCGGAGGCCCAACCCATATTGCTGTTTTTTTTTGCCTATTTCAGTATTCCGAAGAAAAGGAATATCAAACGGAGTCCAAACGGAATGAAACCTTCGGGAGCATGATTTTTGGAACAAACGTGATCCAGAGGACTTGGAGTGCAAGTCAAGAAGCAGCCGAGGCTCCCAGGAGACAGGAGGGTGCACCCCCTATAGGGCATGCCCCCTGTCTCGTGGCCCCTCGGGTGGCCACCGACGTACTTCTTCCTCCTATATATACCTACGTACCCCGAAAACATCTAGGTGGCAAACGAAACACAATTTCCACCACCGTAACCTCTGTATCCACGAGATCTCATCTTGGAGCCTTCGCCGACACTTTGCCGGAGGGGGAATCGACCATGGAGGGCTACTACATCAACATCCTTGTCCCTCCGATGAGTTGTGAGTAGTTTACCACAGACCTACAGGTCCATAGTTATTAGCTAGATGGCTTCTTCTCTCTTTTTGGATCTCAATACAATGTTCTCTCCCTCTCTTGTGGAGATCTATTCGATGTAAACTCTTTTTGCGGTGTGTTTGTCGAGATCCGATGAACTGTGGGTTTATGATCAAGTTTATCTATGAATAATATTTGAATCTTCTATGAATTCTTTTATGTATGATTGAGTTATCTTTGCAAGTCTCTTCGAATTATCAGTTTGGTTTGGCCTACTAGATTGATCTTTCTTGCCATGGGAGAAGTGCTTAGCTTTGGGTTCAATCTTGAGGTGTCCTTACCCAGTGACAGAAAGGGTTGCAAGGCACATATTGTATTGTTGCCATCGAGGATAACAAGATGGGGTTTATATCATATTGCTTGAGTTTATCCCTCTACATCATGTCATCTTGCTTAATGCGTTACTCTGTTCTTATGAACTTAATACTCTAGATGCACGCAGGAGTCGGTCGATGTGTGGAGTAATAGTAGTAGATGCAGGCAGGAGTCAGTCTACTTGTTATGGACGTGATGCCTATATACATGATCATGCCTAGATAATCTCATAACTATGCGCTTTTCTATCAATTGCTCGACAGTAATTTGTTCACCCACCGTAATACTAATGCTATCTTGAGAGAAGCCACTAGTGAAACCTATGGCCCCCGGGTCAATATCTTATCATATTCGCTTTCAATCTACTTTTATTTGCATCTATATTATAAAATACCAAAAATATATTTATCTTATCTTACTATCTTTATTAGATCTCACTTTCACAAGTGGCCGTGAAGGGATTGACAACCCCTTTATTGCGTTGGTTGCGAGTTCTCAGTTTGTTTGTGTAGGTGCGTGAGACTTTTGAGGAGCCTCCTACTGGATTGATACCTTGGTTCTCAAAAACTGAGGGAAATACTTATGCTACTATTGCTGCGTCACCCACTCCTCTTCGAGGAAAACCAACGCAAGCTCAAGAAGTAGCAACAAGGATTTCTGGCGCCGTTGCCGGGGAGGTCTTCGCTCAAGTGAAGACATACCAAGTACCCATCACAAACCCATCTCCCTCGCATTTACATTATTTGCCATTTGCCTCTCGTTTTCCTCTCCCCCACTTCACCCTTGCCATTTTATTCACCCTCTCTTTCCCAATCCCCTCCTCTCTTTTTCGCTTGCTTTTTGTGTTTGCTTGTGTGTTGGATTACTTGTTGCCATGGCGCAAGATAATACCAAATTGTGTGATTTCTCAAATACCAATAATAATGATTTCCTTAGTACTCCGATTGCTCCTCTTAATGATGTTGAGTCTTGTGAAATCAATACCGCTTTGCTGAATCTTGTTATGAAAGATTTAGTCGCCGGCCTTCCTAGTGAAAATTCCGCTACTCATCTAAACAACTTTGTTGATTTGTGTGATATGCAAAAGAAGAAAGATAGAGATAACAATATTGTCAAATTGAAGTTATTTCCATTTTCACTTAGAGATCGTGCTAAAGTTTGGTTTTCGTCTTTGCCTAAAAATAGTATTGATTCTTGGAACAAGTGCAAAGATGCTTTTATCTCTAAGTATTTTCCTCCCGCTAAGATCATCACTCTTAGGAATGATATTATGAATTTTAAACAACTTGATCATGAGCATGTTGCCCAATCTTGGGAAAGAATGAAATTGATGCTTCGCAATTGCCCTACTCATGGTTTGAATTTATGGATGATCATACAAAAATTTTATGCCGGTTTGAACATTGCTTCTAGAAATCTCTTAGATTCGGCCGCGGGAGGCACGTTTATGGAAATCACGTTAGGAGATGCTACAAAACTTCTTGATAATATTATGGCTAATTATTCTCAATGGCACACCAAAAGATCTTCTAGTAAAAAAGTGCATGCTATAGAAGAAATCAATGTTTTGAGTGGAAAGATGGATGAACTTATGAAGTTGTTTGCTACTAAAAATACTCCTCTTGATCCCAATGATATGCCTTTGTCTTCTTTGATTGAGAATAATAATGAATCTATGGATGTGAATTTTGTTGGTAGGAATAGTTTTGGAGACAATGCTTATAGAGGAAACTTTAATGCTAGACCGTTCCCTAGTAATTCCTCTAATAATTATGGAAATTCCTACAATAATGCTTATGGTAATTTTAATAAGATGCCCTCTGATTTTGAGAATAGTGTGAAAGAATTTATGATTTCTCAAAAGAATTTTAATGCTTTGCTTGAAGAAAATTGCTCAAAGTTGATGATTTGGCTAGGAACATTGATAGACTTTCGCTTGATGTTGATTCTCTTAAACTTAGATCTTCTTCTCCCAAGCATGATATCAATGAGTCTCTCAAGGTAATGAGAATTTCCATTGATGAGTGTAAGGAAAGAACCGCTAGATTGCGTGCCAAGAAAGATAGCTTTATAAAAGCGTGTTCTTCTAGTTTCCATGAAAATAATGATGAGGATCTTAAAGTTATTGATGCATCTCATATTAGATCTATATTTTGCAATATGAATTTTGATGATTATGGGACTGATGATGAATCAACTTTGCCTAGAAGCACTAGTAGTGAAAAGCCTATACACAGAATCTTAGCAGCAGTGCGGCTCAAAAAGGAGCGCTGCTGTTAATTAGTAGTAGCGCGTGTGCGGGAAACTCGCTACTGATAAGTGTTTAGCAGTAGCGCGCTTGGTGTAAACCGGCGGTCTCCACCTAACTCCATTTAGCAGTAGCGCGGTGGCAGGAACCGCGCTACTGCTACGGTTGTAGTAGTAGTGCGCTTTTTCTGAGATCGCTACTGCTAAGTTTCAAATTGGCACACTTTTTTGTCCCTTTAGCAGTAGCGCCGTCGCCCAAAGCGCGCTGCTGCTAATTCCTTAGCAGCAGCGCGTTTTAGCTCCCGTGCTACTGCTAATCCGCACCAACCCACCACCTTTTCCCCACCCGTCCCTCCCCTCCCCCTCCTCTCTTCCCTTTCCCCTACCTCCCCCACATGCTCCCACTCTCACTCTTCTTCTTCCTCAATACTTCTCCCCCATTACTCCATCTCTTCTATCCACCTTTCTCTCTCTTCATTACTCCCACCTAACTACACCACCTCCATTAATGCATCTCCTTTCTCTTTTTCCTTTCCCCTCCACTAGTTGAAGTTGTCTCCTCCCAAATTAGGTAGCTAGGTAGATGTAGGATTTAGTTAAGTGACCTATTTGCCCCCTAACTAGATCTATCTTTGTCAAGAAGAGCTTTGTGCACTTTTGATCTCCCTACAACATCATCTCCACCGTGTGCTCGATCTCGAGATAGAGGTGATGAAAATTTCATGCTTTTCCAAAATGGAAATATGTTTATGTGTGTGTGATATGTTTGTAGAAATTGTGTGTGTGGCATGAGTTGACGCCAAATTGTGCTTTTGAGTTGCCTATGTTTTGCCGAAATGTCGATTTATTTCCGTTTCGTTGAATTCCGAGTGAACTCTAGATCCATATATGTCCTATTTTTAGGGAAGGTCATGCCGAATTTTTGTATGACTTTGATGCATGCATGCATTTTTATAATCAATTTGTTTATTATTACCATGCAGAGTTGACGATGGTCAGTGGAACGATAGTGGACAGGTGGTTGCGGTCGGCGGTGCAGGACATGAAAGAAAATAACCGGACAGAGGTTTTATGTCCGTGTCGAAAATGTAAAGGAATAGTTTGGCTCGACCCCCATGACGATGGTCGTGTCGAAGCGCACCTGCTCATGACTGGTTTCATGGATGGCTATACTCGGTGGATAATTGAAGATGAGGATGACGATGCTGAGGATGCCGACGGGGCAGGCAATGATGACACGGGGCAAGACGAAGAGATGATCGATAATGGCGGTGGGGAAGAGGCCGGACATGGCGGCGGAGAAGGGGCCGGACATGGCGGAGGAGAAGGGGCCGGACATTGCGGCGGAGAGAACGACATGGATTCCACGCAGCAGAGTTCGTCGGCACTAAGTTCAATCGTGCGGGACCCTCATGTTCAAGCATTGCTTCGCAAGGAGACGAGTACTGAGAGAGCTGCTTCTAGAGAGGAGGATAAGCTGGAGCAACTAGTGGTAGACTCGAACACTCCATTGTATGATGGTTGCAATCCTGAGGTGACCTGCTTGATTTTCACGCTCCAACTCCTGAAGACGAAGGCTAAAAACAAATGGACCGACACTAGCCTCGATGAGCATCTCAAGTACCTAAAGGATGTTCTTCCCGTGGGTAATCTATGTCCTACTAGTGTTGATGAGGCCAAGAAGATCGTGTGCCCTCTTGATCTGCTAGATACCATGCATGCATCAACGATTGCATAATTTATCGGAAGGAGCATGCGGAAAAAACAAGCTGTCCGGTGTGCAATGCTTCTCGATACAAGAAGGACGGGAAGAAATGTCCCCAGAAAGTTGTATGGTACTTACCGATCACTCCCCGTCTCTAGAGGTATTTTGTAGATCCCAAGGAAGCAAAGCTAATGCGCTGGCACGCGGAGAGGAAGAAGCCTGACGATGGAGATGATCCGAAGCTGAGACACGTGAAGGATGGAAGCCAGTGGAGAGCGTTCAACAGCTTCTATCAGTATTTTGAATGTGATGCAAGGAACATCGTGCTTGGTGCGTGTACCAATGGCATGAATCCGTTTGGCAACCAGAACACCAACCATAGCACATGGCCCATGTTTGTATGGATGTACAACCTCCCCCTGGTTGTGCATGAAATCTAAGTACATTCACATGAGCATGCTTATTCAAGGGCCGAAACAACCAGGAAATAATATTAATTTGTATCTGGGGCTACTTCAAGAGGAGTTAGACACGTTATGGAAAACACCGGCCAAGACATGGGACGCCAGCAAAGGTGAGTATTTCAACATGAGAGCTGCGCTGATCACGACAGTGCAGGACTATCTCGGTTACGGATATGTGGCAGGCCAGGTGTGCCATGGATATTGCGGATGCATGCGGTGCATGGATGATACGACGTCTCAGCAGCTAACGTCAAGGAAAGATGGCGGGTCTGGGAAAATCGTGTACATGGGGCATCGAAGATGGCCTGAACAGGACGACCCGTGGAGAAACCGTGGAGATCTATTCAATGGTCACGCTGAGCATCGAGGACCTCCACGTAAGAGGAGCGGTGCCAAAATCGATGAGCTGTTGAAAAACTGGAAGGAGTGCCCCGCGCCGGGAAAGACGATGAGAAAGGCGCCGGAGCCGCTGCTGAAGGTATGGAAGACGAGGTCTGTATTCTGGGACTTGGAGTACTGGCACAAACTCGATACACCTCATTGCCTTGATCAAATGCATATCTGTAAGAATGTCCTTGAGAGCTTGCTCGCAACACTGATGAACATGCCGGATAAGACCAAGGATGGGCCGAAGGCAAGAAAAGACTTGCAAGATTTGAAAATCAGGGAAGATCTGCACATGCCGCCCCGTAAAATGTCAGACGAGACAGAGACGGAGACAGAGGCACGGGAGAAGAAGGGCAAGAAAATAAAGAAAGAGGATTATTGCCCCCCTTCTTGCTTCACCTTAAGTCAGGCCGAGATCAATCAATTCTTTAAGTGCCTTACCGGAGTCAAAGTTAGTTCCGGTTACTTTGGCAAGATAAGCAGATATCTAGACACGGACAAGAAAAGGTTCAGCTGGATGAAGTCCCATGACTGTCATGTGATGATGACGCAGATACTACCCGTTGCCCTTAGAGGGATAATGGACAAGCACGTCCGTGACACGCTTATTGGTCTCTGCAACTTTTTCTGTGTCATCTCTCGAAAGTCGATCAGTGTGAAGCAGCTCCGAAGGCTATAGGAAGAGATCGTTGTGATACTGAATGAGCTTGAGATGTACTTCCCGCCCGCGTTCTTTGACGTGATGGTGCATCTGTGTGTCCATATTGTGGATGACATAATAGACCTGGGGCCGTCATTCCTGCACAACATGATGTCGTTTGAGAGGATGAATGGGATCATCAAAGGATTCGTTCGTAACATGTCCCGTCCGGATGGAAGCATCGCCCAGGGCTATTTGGCACAAGAGTGCATCTCTTTCTGTGAGAATTTTCTATATGGCACAGACCAGCCACCTGGTGTTAGTGTTGGTTTGCCCGTTAACAAGCACGATGGGAGGGTCGAAGGAGATGGTCACTGCAACAGTCGCAGGGAACTGCACGTGGCATACTCAGATCGACGCAGCGACTTTGACAGAGCAAACTTGGTAGTGCTACAACACCTAGACGAGGTCGATCCTTTCGTGGCACTACACAAAGAAATTATCACAAAGAAGTATCATGGCCGGGGGGTATGCAGGACGAACGCCGAAGTTACTAGAGAGCACAACTCCACTTTCCAGCATTGGTTCAAAGAGCATATTATTGCTAATCCCCCGGAGGAGGGCTCTCAGGACGGATTGCTCATATACGCCTTAGCACATGGCCCCTCGCCCAACCTCGTAACCTATCAGGCATATGATATCAACGGATACACATTCTACACGGAGGCCAAAGATATGGACAGTGATGATCAGAACTCAGGGTGACGATGGAATGCATGACCGGCAGCGACAACGACGCAACTGAACGATTTTATGGAAGGGTCGAGGAGATCTGGGAGCTTGACTACTCTGGACTGCACAACACGATGTTCCATGTCAGATGGGCAAAGAATGTTGAAAGAGAAACCCGGATTTTCACTACCATGAGTATACCCGACGCCAAGAGCGCTACGTGAACGCTATCGCAAAAAACGAGCCATGGGTACACGCTAAGCACGTGACACAATGCTTCTTCATAACCGACCCATGCAATCCCAGTCGTGTTGTCGTGAGGAGAGGCAAAAGGAACATCATTGGAATGGATGGAGTCGTCAACGAGGAAGACTATGATCAGTACGACAACCCAATGAGGGAAGATGACGATGATGATGAAGTATACGTCAAAAGAAGAATCAATACTACATTACCTAAGAAAACTCGTACTCCATGGAAAAGGCAAAGTCACAATGAGGGGCTCAATTATTCTTTGACGAACAAGAAGGGAAAGAAGCTGACTGAAAAATGAAAATGTCAGCGCTGAGGAACCATTTGTTATCGGTCAAATGATGTAATATATATATATATATATATATATATATATATATATATATATATATATATATGTTCCTATTTTGTATACACACTTAGCCATTATTATGCATGGGTCCAATGATGTAATATATATGTTCCTATTTTGCATACATATTTAACCGTCAAATGATGCAATATATATCGCCCTCCCTTCATTCACTGCTGTTGGGAAATAAAAGTGGGAGAAAATAAAGGAAAAGAAAAATGAAAACTGGAAGTAGTAGTAGCAGCGCATTTCGTGTAAACCGCTACAGCTACTGAAGGTAGTAGTAGCGCATTTCATATAAACCGCTAAAGCTATTGAAGGTAGTAGTAGCGCATTTCATATAAACCGCTACAGCTACTGAAGGTAGTAGCAGCGCGTTTTGTCCATACGCGCTGCTGCTATGTCCACTTAACCCAAAATTCTCAGTATCCCTGCTTCATCCCGCCTTTTCCCCCCAAATCCCCACTCTCTCTTCCCCGTCGCCGGCGCTCGCCCCCGACCCGGCCCTCGCCCCCGACCCCGACCCCGGCGCTCGCCCCCGACCCGGCCCTCTCCCCCGACCCCGGCGCCGGCGCTCGCCCCCGACCCAGGCGCTTGCCCCGACCCCGGCGCGCTCGTCCCCGACCCGTCGCCCCTCGCCTCCCTCCTCTACTTCCTCCCCTCCCAACCTCGGCCGTCGTCGGGCCTGCCTCCTCGCCCCTGCACCCTCTGTAAACCCCCCCTCTCTCTGCTAGGGTTCTTCGATTAATTTACTTAGGTTTTAGTTAGGGCAGTCTGTTAATTAGGTTATCTATTTAGTTATGAATTTAGCTAGGTTTCAAAATTAGCTGAATTTTTATGCAAATTTGAACTAGACATGTGATATGTGGATATGTCATGTTTTGGACATGTCATGTTCGGAAAATGATCCGAGTGGCCTATGTTACGATGGAATGTTGATTCATTTCCGTTCCGGTGAATTTCAGGCGCTCGATATGTCCATTTTTTAGCAAAGGTCATGCCGAAATTTCCCGTGAATAGAGGCATGATTTGTGCTACATAGTTGGCATATCGAGTGCTGGCACATAGATTTCTTTTTATGTCATTTCTCATTTATTCATAATTTTAGAAATAAATGAGGACACTTAATCATAGGAAACATGTCGAACAACGAAGAAACTGGGCCTTCTGACCAAGATGCAGACGAGATGGATTATGAGGGTGAACAAGAGTACCTCGACTATTTGACTGCTAAGCAAGGTTTGCAGGTCGGCCTCGATGATGGTACTGACGCCGACATCGACACCGACGGCGCCGGCACCGATGGCGGCGCCGAGACCGGTGGGGAAGGTACCGGCGGGGAAGATACCGACGGGGATGGTACCGGCCCCGATGCCGCTACCGAAAAGAGGAAGCATAAGAAGCAGAGGATATGAAAACCTAACAAACTAGGGATTGGACGACTTGTGATCACAAAGATGGCACCTGGCAAGTTTGAGCCGTTAGAGCTGGAAGAACCTCGCAAGTGCTATGGGAACCAAGTAGGATGCATCCTACGGGAATGCGCGAGCATCAACGACGATGACTTAAGGAGTAAAGAATATTTGACGTAGTTGCTCCTAACGAAGTTGCACAAGAGATTCAAGTTCCCCGACCGGGATGATAACATAGAACAACTGTGGGATGATCCGAAGATGAAAAAGATTAACAATCACGCCATGGGCATGTTCAGCAATGATTTGGCCTCCTGGAAAGGGAGGGTGAAATGAGATATTGAGGCTGATGAACCCCTGTCCAAGATTCTGGAGGAAAATCCGACACTTACGGAAGAGGAGTTCGAAAAGTTCAAGGACACTTGCGCTACCAAGGCAGCCAAGGCTAAGGCTGCGAAATTCAAGAGCTTTCAGCAAAGGAACACGGGGAATCATCGCCTCGGAAGCCGTGGCTACCTCGGTAAAAGGCCCATATGGGATAAGGAGGACACGGAATGTGAAGCCGCGGGTCTCCCAGACCCCTTCGCGAAGTTCACCAACCCCTTGGAGCGTGACTTCATCAGGGCCCGCTACAAGTGGGACAAGGAGAAAAAGGTTTTTTACACGGACAAGATCACGAGGAAATTGATTATACTACTAGAGAAGCAACACCAGCTTGTAGCCGAAAGCCCTACTTCTCCGATGAGGCCCAAGTGGGACACCCCTCTCAACCGGGCCTTGAACGAACTTAAGGGACTCCCTTTGGGCCAGCGGCCGCAATATGGTCGTGTGCACGGCGCTGGAGTCGGTGCCACGTGGAAGGTGTTTTACAACGAGGGCCCGAAGGCCAAGAAGCAGAAAAAGAAGTTTAGTCAGGCGAACATCGACACGAAGGTGAAGCTTGCGGTCGAGAAAAAAGCAGCTGAGGACGCGAAAAAAGCAGCCGCGGACAAATATGAGTTGCTACAATAGGCAGTCAATGCAGCTGTAACTGCCTGCAGAAATGATTTTGCTACTAACTTGATTCCAGTTATCATCAACTTGACGAAGGAAAATCCAGACAAGACGGTACATGATTTCCCGTTGCCCAGTTTCGTCAGGAGCAACTCCATGAACAACAACACCATCGCACCATCACTTGCTCACGCAACCGGGCCTCCTCTTGCAGCCGCTCCCGCTCATAGCAGCCCGTCCTCAGTCTCAAGCGCGCTAGGTGGGCCTTCTTCTTTGGCTGAGCTCGACGCCGTCACGGTAATTACATGTCGCACCAACATATATATATATATATATATATATATATATATATATATATATATATATATACATATATATAATATTCCATTTTTTTGCCTTTCGGTTGTTTTACGCCACAGACATATGTGTTTGCAGGCGAAAGAAACCTCGTGCACCATACTCTACTTGATCAAAGTCCAGAAGGTGGATGTGGGAAAGGGGATGATAATGGACCCCTCGCAAGCCACGTTCCACAACCAGCCGATCCCCGCTGGGCACTTCAGGGTTAGCTTGACCAGTTTGAAATCGAGGCACGAGGATTTGCCTCCTCCAGTACAGCATGTGGGAGCGGATGACGAGACCCCACCGCGGATTGGAAGCTGCAAGGGTTGGGTGCTGCTATGGCCGAAGAATCTTATTCGTCTGGAGCCGGCCGACAGCACACCAATAACCACACATCAACAAGCATGTGCGGAGACCACCACCCCGCCTACGCAATTACCAGCTCTTGTAGTGCCGGGTGAGAGCGGCGGACAACATGATGAAGGGGGTGCAATAGTACTGGCTGATGTAATTTCTCCTATAGAACAGAGAATGGATGATGAGACGGAGGTCGACCCTATGGATTTCCTCAATACAAACGCGTATGACTATGACATAGATATGATGAGTCAACCATATGACGAATTAGGCTATCAGCTTGCTAATGAGGATATGAATGATATGCCTGGGTAGGGTCGTAGCAAGGATTGCAAAAAGTCTCTCTTCATGAAATCCTCACAGGACACGCCTGAAGATGCCGCCTCAACACATGCTCAACTAGCCGGGCGCGAGGGTCGTACAGTACTTAGCCCGGGAACACTGGGGCAGGGGTTAAGGAAGGGTCTGGAAGGTGTGCCCAAGTATAAGGAGAGGAAGAGATCGGGGACGATAACTGCCTCCAAACAAGCCAGAGCACATAGCAGCCAGACGATGCATTCTGAAGAGCGTGTACCCGTGAAAGGTGCGGTCATGTTCCATCTCATGGGCAAGCCGATGCTACCGCCAAAACCGCTGGAGGCACTATGAGGGGATCTCAGGAGACTGCACAACCATGTGCTGTCAACTGAGAAAAGCCTATTATCCTCAAAGGATCTAGGATATCCGACATACGCGGCTCGTGTGCCTGAGGGGAAGTGCTATGTCGACACACGGCCCGCAGAGGTGTTCTTCCTGCGGTTTTACCATATCTTTGAGATGTTTCTAACAAGGCGGCTCGATTTTACAATCGTCCGCCTTTTTGCGCTACATATGAGCTCCGTCATGAAGAGTGAAGAAGTCTTGCAAATCTATGTGGCGGATCCGTACTACATGCACGAGTCTTTCTTGAGTCTCGGCGACTTTGAGCGTGAAACTGCTAGGGAGTACCTCCAAAACTTCATGGTACAGAATAAGGACCGGGTAATTGTCCTCATGCGTTATCATCCAAAGCAAGTCAGTTCTGGACAACCCTTTCGTACATTTCAATCATTCCTTCTCTCTCATATGGGGAATAATTTGAGGTGTCTTTTCCCCACAGCAACGGGCGCGCCGTCCTTATCGTTCTTTACCCGCAAGTCTCCCACGCCGTGTATTTTGACCCTTCCAGAGACTACGAGAAAAAAGACTACACCCACATAATGAATATTCTAGATGATGCTCTCCAAGGCTTCAGCTTTAGAGGTGGCCATGTGCAGATCAAGAAACAAAGGAACAAGAAGATGGGTTTCGCGCATAAAGCTAACTTCTCCTGCATCCATGTCGCAAAACCAAGCAAGAAGGATGGATTCTACATCGTCCATCTCATGATTCAGTTCAACACGGATCACCAAAAGCTTCGCATTAACAGCAGAAATGATGATCATATCCACAAGTGGCTAGAATCTCATGGAGAAGCGGATTATAAACTTAGAGATGACTTATTTCGCATCCAAAGCGACATTGCGACGATCATCATGAAAGAAGTCGTCGATGAGAAGGGGATGTTCCACCACGGCCCTATATCACGAGCTGACGTCTGAACTCACATAGGCATGCAACGTCTAGACCTCACGCCGTTCAAGAAGCTAGGGTTCATCCTCGATGATATGGAAGGATGGAACTTCTAGTGATTTATGATGCCGATGATGATGATATGTGTCGGTTGAACTTGTATACTTTTTTGTAGCAATGAAACTTTGTGATGTCCACGGTCCCTGCCGAACTTGCGTAACGCTACTTTGTTAGTTTGCGTACGATGACGTGCGTACCTCTAGTTAATTAATTTGCATACTATATGTTGCATCTAGTTGCTAACCCTTTCTTTTTCGGTGTTGCTCTAGTATATTTTGTTGCATATATATGATTGTACATCCTCTTCATGAAGATGCATCTCTAACAGGAACCTAGTTTCTTGATGGCGAGATGGAATTGCTATGTCATGTACAAAGGGAAGGTTCCGGGGGTTTACAACGAGTGGCATGAGTGTCAGGCGCAAGTGAATGGGTTCACGGGCGCCAGCTATAAAGGCTTCAAAAGCAGACAAGAAGGAGAAGCTAGTTACTTGAGGTTCACGCTAGCGCGAGAGAGGAATCGTAACCGCCACCTCATGTACTGCATAGTTCCGCTCTCACTCATAGTGATAGCTCTTCTTGCGTATACCTTTGTTTAGATTGATGACGTTGTTGTAGTTGCAAGTATTCGAGACTTGCATGTATTGCTATTTTCGAGATGATGATAAGATACCACTGTGTTGGATGATGATTATGATGAGACTATTTGTATGTACATGCTATGCTTACATTTGTGGTCTCGCAGGCATTTGTATGTGTATCATGATGACATTTCTATGTGCTAAAGATTCTTCTATAAAGACTGTTCAAATACAAAACAAATATGCCAAAAAAAACTACTTAAATTAGCAGTAGCGAGTGTATAAAAGTTAGCAGCAGCGCCGCGATAGCAGTAGCGCGTCCAGGCAAAGCGCGCTAGAGCTACTAGCAGTAGCGAGCTTCCGCCCACAGCGCTGCTGCTACACTTGTGTAGCAGTAGCGCCGGTGAGCATGCGCTACTGCTATGTGTTAGCTGTAGCACCTTATTAGTAGCACCTATCCCCGCGCTACTGATACATCTAAAACCCGCGCTGCTGCTAGCCTTTTCCCTAGTAGTGAAGGCGTCCCAAGAATTCGGAGTCTTTAGATCTTGATGCTAAATTTGGTAAAAGTGATAGTGGAGAATCCTCAACTTCTAATAATATTGAACCTACTATCTCGGATTTCAAGGAATTTGATTATGATAATTGCTCTTTAAAAGGTTGTATTTCCTTGTTGCAATCCGTTGTTAGTTCTCCTCATGCTTATAGTCAAAATAAAGCTTTTACCAAACATATCGTTGAAGCCTTGATGCAATCTTATGATGAAAAACTTAATTTGGAAGTTTCTATACCTAGAAAACTTAATGATGAGTGGGAACCTACTATAAAGATTAGAATTAAAGATTATGAGTGTTTTGCTTTGTGTGATTTGGGTGCTAGTGTTTCCACGATTCCGAAAACTTTATGTGATATTCTAGGTTTCCATGATCTTGATGATTGCTCTTTGAATTTGCACCTTGCGGATTCCACCATTAAAAAGCCAATGGGAAGGATCAATGATGTTCTTATTGTTGCAAATAGAAATTTGGTGCCCGTAGATTTTATCGTTCTTGATATAGATTGCAATCTTTCTTGCCCTATTATTCTTCGTAGACCTTTTCTTAGAACGATTGGTGCGATTATTGATATGAAGGAAGGGAATATTAGATTCCAATTTCCATTAAAGAAAGGCATGGAGAACTTTCCAAGAAAGAAAGTCAAATTACCTTATGAATCTATGATGCGTGCTACTTATGAATTTAGTGCCAAATATGGCACTCGTTAGATCTATCTTGCTTTTATGCCTAGCTAGGGGCGTTAAACGATAGCTCTAGTTGGGAGGAAACCCAATTTTCTTTGTGTTTTTTTGTTTTTGCTCCTGTTTAGTAATAAATCTTGCTTCTACCTTCTGTTTAGATGTGTTTTTATTTAGTGTTTGTGCCAAGTAGAACCTATAGGATAACCTACGATGATAGTTGATTTGATTCTGCTGAAAAACAGAAACTTTGCACGCACGAATATAATTTTGTTAAACACAGGAACATGATTTTGCATTGATTCTTCTTTCTTCTGTTCAATAAACAAATTGTCCAGGACTTCCTATTTTGGTAGGATATTTAGAGTTACAGACGTTTGCGTTAGTTACAGATTGCTACAGACTGTTCTGTTTTTGACAGGTTCTGTTTTTCGTGTGTTGTTTGCTTATTTTGATGCATCTATGGCTAGTAAAATAGTTTATGAACCATAGGGAAGTTGGAATACAGTAGGTTTAACACCAAAATAAATAAGTAATGTGTTCATTACAGTACCTTATGTGGTGGTTTTGTTTTCTTTCACTAACGGAGCTTATAAGATTTCCTGTTGAGTTTTGTGTTGTGAAGTTTTCAAGTTTTGGGTAAAGCTTTTATGGACTATGGAATAAAGGGTGGCAAGAGCCTTAGCTTGGGGATGCCCATGGCACCCCAAGATATTCACGGATAGACAAAAGCCTAAGCTTGGGGATGCCCCGGGAAGGCATCCCCTCTTTCGTCTTTGTTTTTTTTTGACTATGTACTGCAAGGCAACAGCCTCACAGTCCTTTATTAAAAACAATATGAGTCCAGTACAAAATTACAAATGGAAACAAAAAGAAGAAAGACTACTTACAGGGAATGATTAGTGTAAAGAAGCTATCCAAGCAGTTAGTCTATCTCTATATTTACACTTGATTCTATGAGCTAAGAGAGAAATATCATGAATAAAATTCCTCCTCCAAGCTCTGAAAGTGGGCAACTCATTTCTGAAGATCCTTCCATTCCTTTGGGTCCAAATATTCCAAGTAGCCGTAAAGACTACCTCAGTGAAAAACGGCTGAGCAAATTCCTCCCTTGCCGCACAAGCCATTTCAAAAGTAGTCTGGTTAGGTTGAACATTCCATGAAATGCCCAAGTAATTCCAGACACGTTGGCTAAAGTTGCATGCAAAGAAGAGATGAGCTCTATCTTCATGCAAACCTGAGAAGCAAATGGCACAAGTATCATCCTGGATAATCCAATGTTGTCTCTGCATCATATCCCTAGTGTTTAGACGGTCCATCAAAAGAAGCCAGCCAAACACCTTGAGCTTGAGAGTGCAAGCACATTTCCAGATCCACCGAAAAAGAGGGTCAGCCACGACTTCGGAGAAACAAGACAAATAGTAGATCCTGGATTGATAATCCCCAGTTTTTGAAGGCCATTTCCAGACATCACTAACTCCCTCATGCAAATTTATCAGAGGCAGTATAGCCTGAAGTTGATTGAATTCCTCAAAAGCTTCAACTGATAAAGGCAGATGAAAATTGCCGGTCGGGTCAGGCAGCTCCATCACATTCTTAATGGTAAGCGTGTCATCAATGACAAAAGAATGTAGCCTCGGGAAACGTTGTTGCATGATAACCACCTCGCTATTAAGTTGCCACCTATCCAGCCAGAAAACTACCGAGTCCCCGGAGCGCACATGAGGGACGGCCAACTTACAAAATTTGTCATAGAGCTTCATCACATCACGCCACCAAAAAGAACCACAACTTTGGGTTACTTTGGGCGGAGCAGCAGCATAATATGTGTCCCAGATAAGTGAAACCCAGGGCACATCCAACTTGTTATAAAATTTGAAGAGATGCTTGATCAACAAGGCATCATTTTGTTTGCCAAGGTCTAGAACCCCAAGTCCTCCCTGGTTCTTGGACGACATACTAACTCCCAAGCTGCCAATGGTTGTCTTGGTGTGTCAGAGTTGCCTCACCACAAACATTGCCGCATGATACGTTCTATCTGCTTCAAAATTCCTTGAGGTAATGAAATGGTGCACAAGAAGTATATTGGCATGGAACATAAAACCGATTTCAAGAGCTGCAGCCGGCTGCCCTGATTCAACAAACAGGATGAGGCAGACAATCTTCTCTCTATGCGGTCCACTAAGGGGAGCAAGTCATAAATTGTGGGCCGAGTAGTTCCCATTGGTAATCCCAGGTAAGTAAATGGCATGGAGCCAACATCACATCCAAGCAAAGCCGCCACACGTTGACCCTCCTCATCAGACATATTCATTGGAATCAAAGATGATTTACTAAAATTAACCCGCAAACCCGTTGACTTAGCAAAGGTCTCAAGCATCTCCTTGAAAGCAATGAGCTGGTCATCCACCGCAGGAAGGACAATTAATGTGTCATCAGCGTATTGAACTATCGGATAATCCCGTGAAGAGGTTGGTATGGGCAGTGTGAGAATGTTCCTTGCACACATCTCATTAACCACGGACTGCAATAAATCCACCGCAATCACAAATAACAAAGGGGATAATGGGTCACCTTGTCGCACACCCGAACGGCAAACAAAGTGATTTCCAGGCACACCATTTAAGAGGACCGAAGAGGAACCAGATGACAAGATGCTATCAATCCAACCTGTCCAACGATCATCAAAACCCTTACATTTCAAGATCCTGAGAATCAGATCGTGCTCGATTGTATCAAACGCCTTCGTGAAATCCAACTTCAGAAGGATTATAGGTCTTTTGGATGCCTTGCACTGATGTATATATTCAAAACACCATGCAAGACAATCTTGAATGGATCTACAGCGAAGAAACCCATATTGATTGCGATGAATACATTTTAGAATCACACTCTGTAGACGGTTTGCCAAAAGTTTAGTTAAAAACTTGAGACAAGTGTTTGTCAACGATATGGGTCTAAAATCACCAATATATTCTGGGCTCAACTTCTTTGGAATGAGGGTAATGAGAGATATATTCAGACACTCCAGGTTGCACTTTCCCTCATAAAACTCCCTGACCAGCTTCATAAAATCTGGCTTCAAAATATTCCAACATTTCTTGAGGAAAAGACCCGTAAACCCATCGGGGCCCAGAGCCCGACCAGAAGGCATGTTCTTAATCACCGTATCCACCTCGGAATCCGTGAACGGCAATGATAAGTTCTCCAGCCCATCAATACGAGCAATTAATGTGTCAAGGTCAAAACCCATTTGTATACCTTTTGCTTGGCCCATTCTACGAAATAGTGTTTCTCCTATACCTTTGAGTTGCCATTGCGTGGAAGAATTTTGAATTCTCCTCACCAACTTTGATATTTCTGATCGTGCAACGTTACTTCCAATAAATGAACTGCCAGTGTAGGATATCTTCGAGATGCAATTTAACAATCTTCCGAAAATTGAACTCCGGCCAACTCAAGGGCCTAAATTCCTCAATATTATCCAAAAAACAATTACTTTGTTGCAATCAGCAATGAGAGCCTTGACTGTGGAAAGGTTAAGATGCCATTTCTTAAGAGCATAATGAAGCGATTTAAATTTAGCAGAAATGATTAAGGCAGTTGAAGATTTATCCACAGGTTTATTCCAAACCTAAGATACACAATCCATAAAACCAGGCAAATCAACCCAATAATTTTCAAAGCGAAAAACTTTTGCCTTGGGGATACAAGTGGCAATTGAAACCACACACGGGACGTGATCCGAGGCAGTGCGCGCAAGCGGAATAACCATTGTGTTCGGGTGATCATGTGTCCAAGCCACAGATGTAAAAAACCAATCAATTTGTTTGAGCAGGGGTGTGGTTTGCATATTAGACCATGTGTACTGACGACCCTTGATTGGCAGTTCAACAAGACCCAAATGACCAATTATTTCATTAAACAAAAAGATATCATTCACATCACCACCTGGCTGGTTTTGATTCTCAAGCGAACGCATAAAGTTGAAGCCACCTAAAAGCAACCAATTGTCCTCGAACTGAATATCCAGATTATATAACCACTGCACAAAATCATCATGCGCCGGTCCTTGACACGGACCACAAATTGAGACAAGAAACCAAGACTCAGATGTATGTTTAGATTGAAACTTCACAATAATACCATATGGTTTAGCCTCAATTAAGCTGCCTATGAAGAGAGATGAATTCCATATGACCACCATACCAGCGGATACCCCAACCGAAGGTACATAAACGAAGTTATCAAAACGCCGTGGACAGAATTTTCTTGGAGCTATATTTCTATTCGCCACATGATATGTGTTTTGCTTGGAGCGTTGTGTATTTTATTAGTCTTTGCTTTTTAGTTTACCACAATCATCTTTTCTGTACACACCTTTTGGGAGAAGCCTATTTGATTAGAATTTTCTAGAATATTCTATGTGCTTCACTTATATCTTTTGAGCTTGATAGTTTTTGCTCTAGTGCTTCACTTATAACTTTTAGAGCACGGGGTGCCTTAATTTTGAAGAAATTTCTAGTCTCTCATGCCTCACTTATAACTTTTTGAGAGTATTTTAGAACAGCATGGTATTTTCTATGGTCATAAAGTTGGTCCTAGAATGATGAGCATCCAAGTTGGGTATAATAAAAACTATCATAGAAAGTGAATTGGATGCTATGATCAATTTGATGCTTGATAGTTGATTTGAGATACGGAGGTAGTGATATTAAAGTCATGCTATTTGGGTGATTATGGATTTAAAGAATGATTGTGTTGAAGTTCGTGATTCCCGTAGCATGCACGTATGGTGAACTACTTTGTGATGAAGCTGGAGCACAATTTTATTTATTGATTGTCTTCCTTATGAGAGGCGGTCGGGGACGAGCGATGGTCTTTTCCTACCAATTTATCCCCCTAGGAGCATGCGTGCTGTGCTTTGGTTTTTGATGACTTCTAAATGTTTGCAACAAGTACATGAGTTCTTTTGACTAATGTTGAGTCCATGGATTATACACACCCTTTCACCCTCTCTTGTACCATGCAACTTTCGCCGGTACCATACACCCAACATACTCCTTCCTCAAAACAGCCACCATACCTACCTATTATGGCGTTTCCATAGCCATTCCGAGATATATTTCCATGCAACTTTCCACCATTCCGTTCATATGACATGCATTACTTTTGTCATATTGCTATTTGCATGATCATGTAGTTTACATCATATTTGTGGCAAAGCCACCTTCATAATTTTCATGCATGTCGCTCTTGATTCATTGCATATCCCGGTACACCATCGTAGGCATTCATATAGAGTCATATCTTGTTCTAGCTTTGAGTTGTAACTCCATAAAAGTGTGATGATCTTCATTATTAGAGCATTGTCCTAGTGAGGAAAGGATGATGAAGACTATGATTCCCCCACAAGTCGGGATGAGACTTCGGACTTTACAAAAGAAAAAAAAGAATGACCAAAGAAAAAAATAAAAAAAGGGAAAAAAAGAAAGAAAATAAAATGAAATGAGAGAAAAAGAGAGAAGGGAAAATGCTACTATCTCTTTTTCCACACTTGTGCTTCAAAGTAGCACCATGATTGTCGGTGTCAAAACCGGCGGATCTCGGGTAGGGGGTCCCAAACTGTGCGTCTAGGCGGATGGTAACAGGAGACGAGGGACACGATGTTTTTACCCAGGTTCGGGCCCTCTCGATGGAGGTAAAACCCTACGTCCTGCTTGATTAATATTGATGATATGGGTACTACAAGAGTGGATCTACCACGAGATCAAGGAGGCTAAACCCTAGAAGCTAGCCTATGGTATGATTGTTGTAATGTATGTTGTCCTACGGACTAAAGCCCTCCGGTTTATATAGACACCGGAGGAGGCTAGGGTTACACAGAGTCGGTTACAATGGTAGGAGATCTACATATCCGTATTGCCAAGCTTGCCTTCCACGCCAAGGAAAGTCCCATCCGGACACGGGACGAAGTCTTCAATCTTGTATCTTCGTAGTCTTGGAGTCCGGCGGATAATGATAGTCCGGCTGTCCGGACACCCCCTAGTCTAGGACTCCCTCAGTAGCCCCCGAACCAGGCTTCAATGACGATAAGTCCAGCGTGTTTATAGTCTTCGGTGTTGCAAGGCGGGTTCTCCCTTCAGATTCCATGTACCTGCCGAACAGTGTCCGGCTTCGTCTTGAATACTGTGTTCCTTGGCTTCTACGCGAAATAATGGCCCTCTTCGACGCGTCGCACGAATGCGAAAAGCCAGGGTGTCTTTTACATTTCACCCCCTAGTTGTGCGAGTCGCCCGCCTATAAAAGAGGCAAGAATCCAGATCCAAACCACACCATCTTCATCCCGCGAATACTCCATCGAAGCTCCTTTGACCTAGAAATCCATTCCATCATGGATCGTCGACGCGGCTCTTCTTCACGCGCTCCCAGCCCACCGCCGGGGAATTGGAGGAGGTGCTCTGTTTTGCACAACGAGCTAGTGAAGCTCCAAACGGGGGCATTTCTACCTCCGGCCTTCATGGTCCCAGTCCGGGCCGGACTGGTTACTTATCAAGGTAGGAGGCAGGCGGAGGACACTCCAAGCCCCAATAAGGGGGAGCGTGTATGCTTCGTCCCCTATCTGATAAGGGGAATTGGATTCCCAATACATCCGTTCCTCCGCGGGCTCCTGGAGTTCTACGGACTCCAGCTCCACCACCTCACGTCCGCCTCTGTCATGCATATCGTGGGCTACGTAGCTCTTTGCGAGCTATTCCTGGGCATTGAGCCCCATTTTGCATTGTGGAAGAGGCTGTTTTGCCTCGTACCCCGTTCTCATGAGGGGTCCATATATCAAGTGGGCGGTGCCAAAATATGGTGCATCGCCGGGACCGGATACCTATCCGGTACTCCTAAGAAGGCGTCTGAAGACTGGCCCTCGGAGTGGTTTTATATAGGAGACGCTCCGCTACCAGACCCAGTCCGGATCGGCCTCCCGGAGTTTAGTGCTGCTCCCTTGAAGAAACGCCTCAGCTGGCGCCCGCGGAGCCCCCGATTGGAGGAAGACAAGAGCGTCCATTACTTGATGGGCCGAATAAGATTAATGGCCCATTCCGGTTTGACCATGATTGGAGTCATGGCAACATGCATCAAGCGAGGGGTACAGCCATTGCAATACAGAGGCCACCCCATGTGGGATTTCAACGGGGAAGACGATGCCACCCGGCATGGCCGCAAAGGGCCAGATTCGACCGAGGATCTAGTAGAGATCCTGTCCCGCCTGTACAAGGGGGAGAAGGAGGACTTCCTTCGAACGAACCCTTTGAATGGGTTTTCCATGACCAACCCTAGAGGATGGGTAAGTGAACACCTTGAAGGGTTCAACTCATGCTTTCGAAGTTTAAGCTTCTTATATTTATGTCTTCGGCGCAGGATCTACGCCGGACTGTGGGGGACATGGTGAGTCCTGCTCCGCAACCCGAGGATCCAGAAAGATCCCTGGATCCGGCCTCCAAGGAGGACCCGGACATCGAGGTGGAGCTGATGGACGGGGTGTTTCACCAGCTTAGCATAGACAATGCTTTGGTCGCCATTACGGCGGACTACCCCGGACTAAGTCCGGCTTCCTAGGTGACCGCAACCGAAGTCAGGACACCATTATCTCTTCCCTGCCCATTTCTAACCTTCACGAACGATGGTATTTTGCAGGAAGAGCCTTTACGGCAGGAAGCCGAGCCCACGGCGGCTGACCAACAAAGGTCAGTCTGGACCAGCAGGCGGAAAAGGAGCGCGGTGCAGGCGGAAACGTCGCCGCAAAGGTATAGCTCGTATTTGAATTTTCAGAGCAACGTTCCGAGGAAACGCCTGAGTGCTCATGATCTTTGTAGGAGAAAAAGCGCTCGCCGGACTGCGGGCGTAGAAGTTGCCGATCCGACCTACACCGGCCAGGCTCCAGCGCCCGGCCTGGAGGGGGAGGCAAGCGCAAGATGCGGGCTAGGTCCTTCTCCAACGGAGGACACCGACAGACTGTCCGCCACCAAGTCTGAGGTGGAGAGCGCCATGAACCATAGGCGCCGCCGGACAGTATTTCGTGAAGCGTGCTTTTCCCCTGAGGCATTGGATGCCTTTAACGCAGGGGACGCGCATCTCCGTGCCACTCAAGATGGTTTTACCAGAGCCACGGAGCAGTATGTGAAAGACACATGGGTAAGAGAATTTCAATGGTTGTACATACCAGTAGCCCCCGAGACTTAAAGTAGTTATGCTAACTGATTTAAGGATCATTGGAAAACGCAGGCTCTTACAGAGAAGAACGCCCAGCTGTCTCGGGAGCTGCAAGATTGCACGGCCCAACTTGAGGCCGCACTTGCTGCCGCAGGAGGAGACGCAAAGACCCCTCCTGGTAACACATTTTTATTAATAAATATAAGCGCTGTGCGGCGTGCGCGCGAGTCTAATAATGACATTGCAGGTACCGCCGGACAAGATCCGGACATGCAAGCATTGCTGCGCCATATAAAGGCCGGCGAGAGTGTGCTGAATAGGGTTCAGCAGGAAAGGAACAAGCTCCAGGATGCCAACGCCAAGCTCGGAGAAGAGCTGAAAGGCGTTCGGGCCGAGCTGTCCGGCTCCGTTAAGGTGAATCAGCGGCTTCGTCGCGGCATTTATAGTAAGTGCTTGAGCGGACTCTTTTGAAAAGAAGAGTTCGGCGAGGAAGTATTTTGACATGATATGTCTTGTAGGTATACTCACGGGTCGTCCTGCAGAGGAGATGCCCATATCAACGGGTGATCAACTTCCCGAACTGTTGCAGCTACTCGAACGAGTTCGGCAGGCAATGAGCGGCGTCGTTCAGGCTTTATGGCCAGCCCTCACCCTACCCGAGGGCCTCGGGGAGCTTGCGGAGAAGCTGCAGGGAGTGCGGCAGCGCTTCCGTTTGTGGAAGATTTCGGCTTGCCGTCAAGGTGCCAGGGAGGCTTGGGCCATGGTGAAGACGCGGTACAAGAAGGCGGATCCCAACCACATGGCCGAAGTTGGACCGGTGGGGCCCGATGGGAAGGAGATCCCTATGAGCTTAGTGTACAACCAAGTAGAGATGGCTGCTAAATTTTCCCAACGGGATTGTAAACTAGACAGCCTGTTAGACGGGATTGAGGAGGAATACAATCAGTAAATTTGACAATGTATGTTATCCTTTAAAGTGACATGTGAAATGCCTTCTAGCCGGATTGTAGATCGTTTGTCTTTGCTGACCTTTTCGCTTCAACCTCAGGACCCTAGAGTCTGGAGTGTGTCCGAATACCTCTTTGGTTGAGAAACAACCGTGGTATGCATGGAGACCAGGCGTAGGGGTCATTAGTGCTTTATCAGACAAGTGCCCAACTAGTTATGTTATATTACATGGTTAGTAAGAAACATCTTCCAGGGAGAATAGTTCCGTTAAGGGTTCCTTTCCCTGGGAGGCATGCCCTAAAGTGCATGTCCGGACTGCAAAGAAAGCAGTAAAACATCTGGGGGCAGATAGATAAATAGGTAAAAAGTCATCTTTTAATTCACCGACCGAATATTCCCTTAAGAACGCTAGCTTTCGGCTTCACCCAGTCTGAGGTACACATCCGGCTGACCCGGCAGTAACAATCGCAGAGGTGCTCCCTTTACCTCCTAGCCGAACAATCGGGAACGTAGGGGTAAGCACAGGAGCCAGGCAACCCAGCTTGGCCAAAACTTAAGTCATATCGATGCATATAATGGCGAGTAAAAGGTACATGTGGAAGCTTGACACATGTGCTGGGTATGAAACCCGTATAATTGAGCTTCTGTAAAAGAAGCCCCCAGGAATAATGAGTGCGGATGGCACATCATGCGTATGCAAAGAATGCGAAACTAGGCCTGTAAGGGCTTTTAAATAAAAAGGATAAAAAGAGAAACAAAAGACAGCCGAAGTGTAGAAGTTTGGACGGGGGAAGGGGACGAACTCTTAGTCCGGCGCTAGGCATAGAATCGTCGGAGGCGGGCTGCGTTCCATGGGTTCGGCTCAAGTCGGTTATCCGACGCATTTCGTAGACGGTATGCTCCGCCGGTCAGGACTTGATCGATAATGAAGGGGCCCTCCCATTTGGGCTTGAGCTTGTCCTTTTTCTTGTCCGGCAGGCATAGAACTAGTTCACCAACGTTGTAAGTCTTGGCCCGTACTTCTCTGCTTTGATATCTTCGGGCCTGCTGCTGATAAAATGCGGAACGAGCCTTCGCGACATCACGTTCTTCCTCCAATGTGTCCAAGCTGTCCTGCCGATCAAGCTCGGCCTCTCTTTCCTCATACATGTGCACGTGAGGTGAGTCATGAATAATGTCGCAGGGCAAGACTGCCTCTGCACCGTATACCATAAAAAATGGTGTGAATCCGGTAGTACGGTTAGGCGTTGTCCGCAGCCCCCAGAGTACGGAGTCGAGCTCCTCGACCCATTGTGTGTCGGATTTAGTGAGTGACCTCACTAGTCTGGGTTTAATGCCGCTCATTATTAGACCATTTGCTCTTTCCACTTGACCGTTGGTTTGAGGGTGATAGACTGACGCATAGTCGAGCTTGATGCCCATATTTTTGCACCATGACTTAACCTCGTCGGCTGTGAAGTTCGTGCCGTTGTCGGTGATGATGCTGTGGGGGACTCCGTAATGGTGTACCACCCCTGATATAAAGTCTATCACTGGTCCGGACTCTGCCGTTTTGACCGGTTTGGCCTCTATCCATTTGGTGAATTTATCCACCATGACCAATAGGTACCTTTGCTTGTGGGTTCCCCCTTTAAGGGGTCCAACCATGTCAAGCCCCCAGACCGTGAACGGCCAGGTAATGGGTATGGTTTTGAGGGCGGTGGGTGGCATATGGCTCTGATTAGCAAAGAGCTGACAACCAACGCATCGCTGGACCAAGTCCTGCGCGTCTGCCCGAGCCGTCGGCCAATAAAATCCTGTACGGAATGCCTTTCCTACAAGGGCCCGGGCTGCTGCGTGGTGTCCGCCTAGTCCGGCATGAATTTCAGCCAGGAGGTTTCGCCCTTCCTCTTCGGAGATACACCTCTGAAGGACTCCGGTTGTACTTTTCTTATAAAGTTCTCCCTCATGGACCTTGTAGGCTTTTGATCGCCGGACTATGCAGCGGGCCTCGTTTTGGTCTTCGGGAAGTTCCTGCCTAAGCAATAGGCTAGGAAAGGTTCTGTCCACGCGGCGATTACTGCCATTATAACGTGGGCTGAAGGTGTTATGTCGTCTGCTGAATCATCGATTGATGCGGTTTTTTCCGGTTTGTCGCTACCGGGCTCCTCTTCCCATAGTACGGAGTGCTTGAAGAGCCGTTCCAGGAAGATATTTGGAGGGACAACATCACGTTTCGTACCGATGCGTGCCAGTACGTCGGCCGCTTGGTTATTATCTCGGGCTATGTGATGGAATTCAAGTCCTTCAAACCGAGCTGACATTTTTAGGACAGCGTTGCGATATGCTGCCATTTTCGGATCCTTGGCGTCAAAGTCTCCGTTTATTTGGGATATTGCAAGGTTTGAATCCCCGCGCACCTCTAGGCGTTGAATGCCCATGGAGACTGCCATCCGGAGACCATGTAACAGGGCCTCGTATTCGGCTGCGTTGTTGGAGTCCGTGTATATTATTTGAAGTACGTATTGGACTGAATCTCTGGTTGGGGATGTCAATACGACGCCAGCCCCCAGTCCGGCCAACATTTTGGAGCCGTCAAAATGCATAGTCCAATTGGAGTATGCGCCGTACTCTTTAGGGAGTTCGGCTTCAGTCCATTCGGCGACGAAGTCAGCCAAAACTTGTGACTTTATAGCTTGTCGAGGTTTATAAGTTATATCGAATGGTAAGAGCTCAATGGCCCATTTTGCAATCCTGCCCGTTGCGTCACGGTTATTTATAATGTCATTGAGTGGTACTTCAGAGGCCACTGTTATCGAACACTCTTGGAAGTAGTGCCGGAGTTTCCGGGACGCCATGAACACCGCATATGCTATCTTCTGATAGTGCGGGTAACGGGATTTGCAGGGGGTTAACATAGTGGATACATAATACACTAGTTTTTGAAGGGGGAATTTATGCCCTTCTGTCACTCGTTCGACGACGAGGACCGCGCTTACAACTTGATGTGTTGCTGCGATGTATAACAACATTGGTTCGCCCAGAGTGGGCGCGGCCAGGACCGGATTTGTTGCCAGTATGGCCTTTATTTCTTCAAGTCCGGCAGTGGCGGCATCCGTCCACTCAAAGTGTTTGGTGCGCCTGAGGAGGCGATAGAGGGGCAACGCCTTCTCTCCTAAACAGGAGATAAAGCGGCTTAAGGCTGCCACGCATCCTGTTAATTTTTGTATTTGTTTGAGGTCTTTTGGAATATCCAACTATGACAGAGCTCGGATTTTTGCCGGATTTGCTTCAATTCCTCTACCGGATACAATGAAACCCAGCAGCTTTCCGGCTGGTACGCCGAAAACGCATTTTTCCGGATTCATCTTGACGTCATATGCTCTGAGGTTGTCGAATGTGAGCCTCAAATCGTCTACTAGAGTTTCGACGTGTTTTGTTTTGACGACTACGTCGTCTACGTATGCCTCGACTGTTTTGCTGATCTGGGTGGCCAGACATGTTTGAATCATGCGCTGATATGTTGCGCTGGCATTTTTAAGTCCGAAGGGCATCGTGTTGAAGCAGAATGGTCCATATGGAGTGATGAATGCCGTTGCGGCTTGGTCTGCTTCCGCCATCTTGATTTGATGATAGCCAGAGTATGCGTCCAGGAAGCACAATGAATCGTGCCCTGCTGTAGCATCGATAATTTGATCGATGCGGGGGAGAGGGAAGGGATCCTTTGGGCAAGCCTTATTGAGGTCTTTAAAATCGACACAGAGGCGCCAGGATTTATCCTTCTTTGGTACCATCACCAGATTTGCTAGCCAATCCGGATGTTTGATATCTCTAATGAATCCGGCTTCCAGTAGTTTGGCTAGCTCTTCTCCCATTGCCTGTCTTTTGGGTTCGGAAAATCGTCGAAGAGCCTGTTTGACTGGCTTAAATCCTTTAAGGATGTTTAGGCTGTGTTCTGCCAACCTGCGTGGGATTCCGGGCATGTCCGAAGGATGCCAGGCGAAGATATCCAAATTTTCCCGAAGGAATTCGCGCAGTGCAGCGTCTACTTCGGGGTTCAATTGTGCCCCAATGGAGGCCGTCTTTGTTGGGTCCGTTGGATGGACCTGGAATTTTATTATTTCATCTGCTGGTTTGAAGGAGGTGGACTTGGATCTTTTATCGAGTATCACGTCGTCCCTGTTCACCGTAGAGCGCAGCGCGGTGAGTTCTTCTGCCGCTAAGGCTTCGGATAGTGCCTCGAGGCTAGTGCGGCTGTCTTGTTTTCGGCGCGGAGTGCTATGTCCGGATCACTAGAGAGAGTGATTATTCTGCTGGGCCCAGGCATTTTGAGCTTCATGTACCCGTAATGAGGTACTGCTTGAAAAATTGTGAATGCCTCTCGTCCTAATATGGCGTGATACCCGCTGCTGAACGGGGCCACCTGGAACGTGATTTCTTCGGATCTGTAATTGTCCGGAGAGCTGACACCACATCGAGTGTGATTTTTCCGGTGCAGCACGCTTCCCGGCTAGGGATTATTCCTCTAAAGGTTGTGCTGCTTCGCTCAATACGGCTCCAGTCGATTTCCATTTTTCCCAGAGTTTCCTCGTAAATGAGGTTTAGTCCGCTGCCGCCATCCATGAGGACTTTTGTCAGTCGAAAGCTGTCCACTATGGGACTAAGTACCAGTGCAGCTGGTGCTCTGGTTGTTCGGAATTTAGGCTCGTCACTGGCGTTGAAGGTAATAGCTGTGTTGCTCCATGGATTTGCTGTTGCTACTTGGTAGACTTCGGCGAGTCCGCGGATTGTTCGCTTTCACATATTGTTTGATGCGAAGGTCTCGAAGACTGTTGATACCATGCTGGTATTGTTGGAGTGGTTTCCCGGAGCTAGAAGTTCCTCGCCACTTTTGGCCACCTGCCGTAATATCCAACATGCTCGAAGGCTATGTGTTGGGACGGCTCCCTCTGCACTATGAAGTTTGCAGGGTCCATTGAGCCATCCCTCCAGTACGGTTCCATTTCCCTTATTGGGTTTCTGTTTTTTCGTTTTTGCATCTGGGGCCTGAGTGTAAGGCGCCCTTTTACTACGGACTGGGTTTGGGGCCGGATTATCCCAAAATTGATTTTCAATTTTCCGGAAACTCTCCATCGCACAGTACTTTTGTACTATGGACGCCAGATCGGTGAAGCGCGTGATTCTGCAACGATCAATGGCGTTTAGGATTCCCTTGTCCGTGCAGTTATTGCAGAAGATTGAGATTGCATTTTCCTCTCGGCAGTCCTTTATCCTGTCCATAACCAGGAGGAATCTGGCCCAGTAATGATGTACTGTTTCTGAAGGCTCTTGCCGTATTAGAGATAGATCGCATATGTCTGGGCGGGTGGGTGGACTAAAATCCGGATCCCTGCCCATCTTGGGGCTCAAAGGCCGAGGGGTTTCCAAATTCGGAAGCTTGGTTTGCTGGACACAATCCAGCAAGTCCGGAGCGATGCATCATTTTAAGTTCAATGCTCGATCGAAGTCCGTCCCTCCGCGGGAATCCGGCATGGAGGGTTCGGGAATCCGGACATGAATTGTTTTCAACATAGGCAAAGAGTTGCCGTGTTGCTCTTCTACCACTGTGATGTGGTGGGTGGCCTGGGGAGAGTTAATCTCTCTCAGATCGGTTTTAAGCCCAATCTGGTTGTAGTCCGTAGCGACTCCCAGGGCAGCGATGCGATCCAAGAGCTCGTTAACAGACGAGAGGTCTATTGGGTCCAACTGTTCGGCAGCTTTAGGGTTGACGCGAAGATTGCTTCTGACGACTTGCGAGGTCATTGTCGAAGCGGCGGCCGGACAGGCGGTCATAAGAAAACCACCGAGCCGGATAGTTTGGCCGGCGGCCAAGGCCCCTTCAGCGAGATCACCGTCTTTGAAGAAGGGTGGAGGCATCCGCTCTATCGGTGACGACACAGAGGAACTCTCAATGAAAGCACCAATGTCGGTGTCAAAACCAGCGGATCTCGGGTAGGGGGTCCCGAACTGTGCGTCTAGGCGGATGGTAACAGGAGACGAGGGACACGATGTTTTTACCCAGGTTCGGGCCCTCTCGATGGAGGTAAAACCCTACGTCCTGCTTGATTAATATTGATGATATGGGTACTACAAGAGTGGATCTACCACGAGATCAAGGAGGCTAAACCCTAGAAGCTAGCCTATGGTATGATTGTTGTAATGTATGTTGTCCTACGGACTAAAGCCCTCCGGTTTATATAGACACCGGAGGAGGCTAGGGTTACACAGAGTCGGTTACAATGGTAGGAGATCTACATATCCGTATTGCCAAGCTTGCCTTCCACGCCAAGGAAAGTCCCATCCGGACACGGGACGGAGTCTTCAATCTTGTATCTTCGTAGTCTTGGAGTCCGGCGGATAATGATAGTCCGGCTGTCCGGACACCCCCTAGTCCAGGACTCCCTCAATGATCTTCATGATAGAGAGTCTCATATGTTGTCACTTTCATATACTAGTGGGAATTTTTCATTATAGAACTTGGCTTGTATATTCCAATGATGGGCTTCCTCAAAAATTCCCTAGGTCTTCGTGAGCAAGCGAGTTGGATGCACACCCACTTAGTTTCTTTTGTTGAGCTTTCATATATTCATAGCTCTAGTGCATCCATTGCATGGCAATCCCTACTCACTCACATTGATATCTATTTATGGGCATCTCCATAGCCCGTTGATACGCCTAATTGATGTGAGACTATCTTCTCCTTTTTGTCTTCTCCACAACCACCATTCTATTCCACATATAGTGATATGTCCATGGCTCACGCTCATGTATTGCGTGAAAGTTGAAAAAGTTTGAGATTATTAAAGTATGAAACAATTGCCTGGCTTGTCATAGGGGTTGTGCATGATTAAATATTTTGTGGGATGAAGATAGAGCAACAGCCAGACTATATGATTTTGTAGGGATAAGTTTCTTTGGCCATGTTATTTTGAGAAGACATGACTACTTTGATTAGTATGCTTGAAGTATTACTATTTCTTATGTCAATATGAACTTTTATTTTGTATCATTTGGATCTGAACATTCATGCCACAAGAAATAAAATTGCATTATAAATTATGCTAGGTAGCATTCCACATCAATTTTTTTTATGATTTACCTACTCGAGGACGAGCAGGAATTAAGCTTGGGGATTCTCGATACGTCTCCAATGTATCTATAATTTTTGATTGTTCCATGCTATTATATTACCCCTTTTGGATGTTTATGGGCTATATTCTACACATTTATATCATTTTTGGGACTAACCTACTAACCGGAGGCCCAACCCATATTGCTGTATCTTTTGCCTATTTCAGTATTTCGAAGAAAAGGAATACCAAACGGAGTCCAAACGGAATGAAACCTCCGGGAGCATGATTTTTGGAACAAAATGATCCAGAGGACTTGGAGTGCAAGTCAAGAAGCAGTCGAGGCTCCCACGAGATAGGAGGGTGTGCCCCCCCTATAGGGCGCGCCCCCTGTCTCGTGGGCCCCTCGGGCGGCCACCGACGTACTTCTTCTTGCTATATATACCTATGTACCCCGAAAACATCCAGGGGGCAGACGAAACACAATTTCCACCACCGTAACCTTCTGTATCCGCGAGATGTCATCTTGGAGCCTTCGCCGACACTCTGCCGGAGGGGGAATCGACCATGGAAGGCTTCTACATCAACATCCTTGCCCCTCCGATGAGTTGTGACTAGTTTACCACCGAACTACGGGTCCATAGTTATTAGCTAGATGGCTTCTTCTCTCTTTTTGGATCTCAATACAATGTTCTCCCCCTCTCTTGTGGAGATCTATTCGATGTAAACTCTTTTTGCGGTGTGTTTGTCAAGATCCGATGAATTTTGGGTTTATGATCAAGTTTATCTATGAATAATATTTGAATCTTCTCTGAATTCTTTTATGTATGATTGAGTTACCTTTGCAAGTCTCTTCGAATTATCAGTTTGGTCTGGCCTACTAGATTGATCTTTATTGCCATGGGAGAAGTGCTTAGCTTTGGGTTCAATCTTGCAGTGTCCTTACCCAGTGACAGAAAGGGTTGCAAGGCACGTATTGTATTGTTTCCATCGAGGATAACAAGATGGGGTTTATATCATATTGCTTGAGTTTATCCCTCTACATCATGTCATCTTGCTTAATGCGTTACTCTGTTCTTATGAACTTAATACTCTAGATGCAGGCAGGAGTCGGTCGATCTGTGGAGTAATAGTAGTAGATGCAGGCAGGAGTCGGTCTACTTGTTATGGACGCGATGCCTATATACATCATCATGCCTAGATAATCTCATAACTATGCGCTTTTCTATCAATTGCTTGACAGTAATTTGTTCACCCACCGTAATACTTATGCTATCTTGAGAGAAGCCACTAGTGAAACCTATGGCCCTCGGGTCTATCTCTTATCATATGTGCTTTCAATCTACTTTTATTTGCATCTTTACTTTTTGCATCTATATTATAAAATACCAAAAATATATTTATCTTATCTTACTATCTTTATTAAATCTCACTTTCGCAAGTGGCCGTGAAGGGATTGACAACCCCTTTATTGCGTTGGTTGCGAGTTCTCAGTTTGTTTGTGTAGGTGCGTGGGACTTTTGAGGAGCCTCCTACTGGATTGATACCTTGGTTCTGAAAAACTGAGGGAAATACTTACGCTACTATTACTGCATCACCCTCTCCTCTTCGAGGAAAACCAAAGCAAGCTCAAGACGTAGCAGTCTCCGGTCCGCCCAAGGCGAAAAGCCCATTTTCTGTCACGATTTTTTGTCATAGAAGTAGGATCCCACCACATCTATGATGATACCGGGTTTTGTCACAATTATCGTCGTAGAAGTGTCATAAGTATGACATAATTTTTTTCGTTCGCCCAAAATGTCACGGATGTGTCTTTTTTTTGTAGTGAAATCCTGAATAAGAGTTGTTCTGTCATTGGTTTTGACCACAATGTCATCCACACAAGCTCAATGTCTCTGTGCAGCTGAGGTTCAAAACAAATCTGGACTGCCCTTGCAAAGATGGACCTGGCACTTGTTAATCCAAATGGCATGCAGGCAAAGCAGTACATACCACATGGAGTAATGAATGACAGCTTCTCCTCATATTCTTTGGACATGAAGATCTGGTGATATCCAGAATATGCATCCAAAAATGAGAGCAAATCAAAAACTGAAGTGGAATCCACAATCTGATCAATCCTCATAGCCTCCACTTCTTGTTTGCCTTCCGGACCACCATTGGGTTTGCTAGCCAAGTGGGATGTAGCACTCCTCTGACCAAACCAGCTGTCTCAAGCTTCTTGATCTCTTCTGCAATAAACTGCTGCCTCTCCAAGTCCTGCTTCCAAACTTCTCGTTTAATAGGTCTGGCGTATGGGCAGACAGCAAGGTGGTGCCGATTACCTCCCTGGGAACACTTGGGATATCATATGGTTGACATGCAAACACATCAACATTTGCCTGCAGGAAGGCAATGAGCGCGCTTTCCTATTTGTGATCGAGGGAAGCGCTGATAGTGAAAGTACCATCAACGCCAGGCAGCCCTGCCGGGACCTTTTTCACTTGTGGAACAACAACCTTGGATCTCATGCTGTTGGAACACTCTGGCACGTCATCAACAGGTGCCGTGCACTTAGTTGGGGCACGCTTCCCAGACTCTTTGCCAGAGGTCCTACAATCCTTCTTCTTCCCCTTGTTTTCCTTGGCAGGAACTGCTGCCGTCACTGCCACTGCCGCGACCGCATCCCTGTAACGCCCTCGATGCGGCTATATCTCCCACGTGTCGAAGCACGACTTAGAGGCATAACCGCATTGAAAGCAATTTCGCAAGTGAGGTAATCTTCACACAACCCATGTAATACATAAGGGAAAGAGATACATAGTTGGCTTACAATCGCCACTTCACACAATTACATAAATAAAGCATACATCATCCAGATACAATCAAGGTCCGACTACGGAACCAAAATAAAAGAAGAACCCCAAATGCGACAAAGGTCCCCGATCAACCCCAACTGGGCTCCACTACTGATCAACTAGAACGAAACAACACAAAGGGCAAGATCTTCATCGAGCTCCTCCTTGGGCTTGGTTGCGTCACCTGCTCGGTAACATAGGCACCTGCAAACTGGTTTTTGGAAGTATCTGGTGAGCCACGAGGACTCAGCAATCCCATTACCATGGGTATCAAGACTAGCAAAGCTTAATGGGAAAGGAAGGGGTAAAGTGGTGAGGTTGCAGCAGCGACTAAGCATGATATGGTGGCTAACATACGCAAATAAGAGCGAGAAGAGAACAAGCGGAACGGTCATGAAGCTAAATATGATCAAGAGGTGATCCTGAACACCTACTTACGTCAAACATAACCCAGAAACCGTGTTCACTTCTCGGACACCGCCGAGAAGAGACCATCACGGCTACACACACGGTTGATGCGTTTTAATTCGGATCTGGTGTCAAGTTATCTACAACCGGACATTAACAAATTCCTATCTGCCACATAACCGCGGGCATGGCTCTCGAAAGTTTATACCCTGCAGGGGTGTCCCAACTTAGCCCATGACAAGCTCTCGCGATCAACGAAGGAATAGACCTTCTCCCAGGAAGATCCGATCAGTCTCGGAATCCCGGTACATCAAGACATTTCGACAATGGTAAAACAAGACCAGCAAAGCCTCCCGCTGTGCCGACAAATCCCTATAGGAGCTGCACATATCTCGTTCTCAGGGCACACCGGATGAGCAAGACGTCGGGTTGGCATAGACCCTGGTTACCCAGGGGGCGCCGGACATCGCTCGGTTTGGACCAGCACTTGGACAAGCACTGGCCCGGGGGGGCTAAAATAAAGATGACCCTCGAGAGAGCAACTCCCAAGGGAAAAGGTAGGTGGTGGTGAGGCAAATGGTAAAAGTCAATGTTGGGCCTTGCTGGACAAGTTTTATTCAAAGCAAACTGTCAGGGGGGTCCCATAAATCACCCGACCGCGTAAGGAACGCAAAATCCGGGAACATAACACCGGTATGACGGAAACTAGGGCGGCAAGAGTGGAACAAAACACCAGGCATAAGGCCGAGCCTTCCACCCTTTACCAAGTATATAGATGCATTAATAATATAAGAGATATTGTGATATCCCAACATAAACCCTGTTCATCATGGAGAAATCTTCAACTTCACCTGCAGCTAGCAACGCTATAAGAGGGGCTGAACAAAGCGGTAACATAGCCAAACAACGGTTTGCATAGGAAAGGTGTCAAAGGTTAGAGGTTCATGGCAATATGGGATGGCTTGATAAACAGGTAATAGGTAGCGCAACGTAGCGATAGAACGAAGCAACTAGCATAGCAATGATAGTAGTGAGATCCAGGGTAGCGGTCATCTTGCCTGAAATCCCGCTAGGAAGAAGAACAAGACCATGAGGAAGATGAAGCCATGAAGACGAACCACACGTAGACGAACGAATCCTCACGATCGCAACGAAACGGGAACTATCGAGAAGAAGCACACAACATAGGTAAACACACCACACATGAACAAGACATGATGCACAACAAACATGAAGCTACTCATGGCAAGAGATGATGCAAACAAGAACAACACATCAAGGCAAGTTTAAATGAGGCCGGAAACAACATATAACAAATCCGGTAAGTCCTCATATGCAAATTTCGAAATTGGTCCAGAACTGAATAAACCTTATGTTCAAGTTGTTAAACAGCAAGTTAAGATGCACCAAGATGATCTACACGAAATTCCAGTCAAGTTACATATAAAGTTCATTAGATTCGGAGCTACGGGCTAGAAGATATGAGCAAAACAAGTTAAGCATGGCATTGATGCAAAAAGCACCCAAACATCAAGCAAACACACCAAAACAAGGATGCAACATGATAATATGAAGCTACATGAAAAATCAAGCAAGTTTCATATAGAGCACACTCAAAACGGAGCAACGGTTCAACACACACACACATTATACAAGTGATAGCAACAATCTGCCCAAAACAGCAACTAGGCATCTTACAAGCATCAAAACAATATGATACAGCACCCCAACATAATAACAAAAGGCATGGGCATGAAGTACGCGTAAAGCATAACAAAACATGAACACTGAGCTATCTCCAGAAATCACTAGAACATGCTCAAAAACACATGAAGATATTGCAAATAATAACAGTTTCAGACTTTAGCAGAAATAACATCAGGTTGCAATGTTTAGAGCATTCAAACAACATGTTACAGGAACTTATCATGGCAAACAAAGGCATGGCATGAATCTACTAATAGAATATATCAAAAGTCCCTTACTGACCATGAGCCAAAAGGGCACAGAAAATATGATGGCACCCATGTAAACATGGCAAGTTATATTACAGATTCATACAAGGCAGGAACAACAATAAGTAGGCATGTTCGTGAGCTTGAACCACTCACCACAGAGCAATACATGGCATGGAAATGCAACCAACAGTAAGAAGGCATGTTTGTGAAGGTAAGCATGGCAATAGCAAGTTCATAGGGTGCATGGATCACTAGGAAAACACATGGGAACAAGTGAACTTAATGTTAACAGGCTGACAGCAACATTTTCAAGCAACTTTAGAGCAAGATTACAACATGTTCCAGCAGGCTATAATTGCAACCAAGGGCATGAATGGATAGAGCATGACATGTATATCAAAACATGTTTATAGAGCATCTCCAGATTATGCATAGAATGATTAGTAGGGGCAAGTTAACATAGCAACAAAATATAACAGAATCTGTCAGGAAAACAGCAACAACAACTACCCTACTGAACAAGCTTGATACACTCAGCACACAACTCAAAAAAATACATGTTTAACACCCCTCAAAAGATGACATGGCATAGTTCAACATTCATGTAGAGCTCATACTCATAGGAGGCACACATAAATCATGGCAAAAATGATAAAACAGCAAGTTATAACAGTTTCAGCAGGTTAACATCAACATGCACTCTTCCAACAGCATTTCGGGCATCCATATGAGCTCAAATTAAAATGATGCAATGGAACGAAATGATCTACTCGTCGAGGCGAACAATTTGACATATTACACGCGCAAAACGGAGCTACGGGTGCGAAGATGTGATGGCATGAACATGGCATGAAAATTACAAAAACTGGGGACTTAGTGGAATTTTCACCTCGCGAAAAAAACAACGCGGATCGGGTCGGAGACGTGGATCGGGTCGGGGATGAAGCGGGTCGCGGATCCGTGACCCGGCAGCGGAGAGCTCCGGCGAGGCCGGCGGAATCCGGCGAGCTCCGCCGGCAGGGCGGCAGGACGGCGGTGGGGGCCACCAGATCCGGGCATGGCGCCCCCGGATCCGGCGACAACGGGGCCGGGCGGCGAAGGGCGACCGGCGGCGGGGTCAGCAGCGGCGCGGGGCCGGCGAGGCGAGGGGGCGTGGCCGGGCGCGGCACTGCGGCGGCGGGGTAGGCGCGGAGGCGTCGGGAGGCGGCTCGGCGGCGGAGGGCGCGGGGTGCCGGCTTCGGCGGAGGAGGCCGGGGCGCATGGCGCCGGCGGGCGGCCAGGGCGCACGGCGGCGAGGAGACGACGGCGACGCACCGGCCGGCGAGGCGGCGGCGCGGCCGGGGCGGCGGAGGGCGCGGCGACCCGAGCGGCGGCGGCGGAGCGCTCGGGCCCGCGGGGCGCGGCGGCGGACGGGGAGACGGGCCGCGGGGCCGGCGCTGGGCCGCGGCGGGCTTCGGCGGCGGCGGACGCAGGGCGCCACGTGGCAGGCAGCGACTGGCTGCGGGCGCGGGCGCGGACGTGTCCGGCGCTGGGCGGACGCGTCCGACGGCGGCGAGGGGAAAATTAGGGTTTCGGGGGGATTTTCATCCGCGAATTTGGAAGGGAAGGACCTATTTATAGGTAGAGGGAGCTAGGAGAGTCCAAATGAGGTGCGGTTTTCAACCACGCGATCGTGATCGAATGACCGAGAGCATGGAGGGGAGTTTGCTGGGCTTTGGGCCACTTTGGAAGGGGTGTTGGGCTGCATCTCAAAGAGGGCTTTACGGTTACCCGGTTAACCGTTGGAGTATCAAACGACCTCCAAATGGCATGAAACTTGACAGGCGGTCTACCGGTGCTATACCAAGGCCGCTTGGCAAACCTCGGGCCATTCCGAGAAAGTTTAACACCTGCACAAGAGAAGAGGCAAAAGGGGACGCCGGAGGACATAGGAGTGCCGGATTGCAAAACAGACAACGGGGAAAATGCTCGGATGCATGAGACGAACACGTATGCCAATGCGATGCACATGATGACATGATATGAAATGCAGATGATGACATGGCAAAGTGCAACACGCAAGCAAATGACATGGCAACGAAGGCAAATAACTGGCGAACACCTGGCGCATCGGATCCGGGGCGTTACAACACTCAACCACTACGAGAGGATCTCGTCCCGAGATCTAGGATGGCGCCGGAGGGAAAAGGAATAGGAAGATAAGAGGTAAAACTAAGTTGCTTCTTTGACGAACGAGTGAAACCATGAACCTTGAGAGGTTGAGCAATTTAAAAGAAAGAGTACAACAGAGATGAACGAGATTGCACACAATCCGGTTAAATGGATAAGCAAGAAAAGAACATGATCCTCACAAAACGAGGTGATGGGTGAAGAGCACAACATCACAATGCCTCCGTAATGAAAGAATAGAAGTTAGACCGTTAGGATAAAGGGACGGAGAAGAAAATGACAACTTTTGCCACAAGTGAACTTGGAAAACATCCTTGCAAAGAAGAATCGAATGGAGTTGTTGGTAAATCAACAACGAGAAGCACAAGCTTGTTGTGGGCTTATGTAAACATCTCAAAACTTGAGGTGAAATTCTGCCACTATCAAAATCAATTGCTTGCTTGAGACCAATGAAGAGATGAAAACTGCTTCACCAAGATGATAGAGATATAACTTGGATCATGCATAATCCCCACAAATAGCAACAACCCTTAAAGAAAGACATTAGGTGAAATATGACACAAGATAACTCCAACGAAGAAGTTGATTGGTCGAAAAGATCTCTTCAGCGAAGAGAAAAAGATGGAATTAGAATACCTCATTCTTGACAACATATGAATCATGAAACATGAATGGAAATTGTCAAGAGTGACATAACACCACCTCAAAAGATAAGGTAGAAAGAATTGCACTTTGAAATGCAAGAAGAAAAGTACTTGAGCTTCTCAAAACTAAACAAGTGTTGGGCACCCTGTTTAATTTTGAGTATAGCTTGGCGGATCATAACTTCGAGCGAAATCTTGAAGAACAATTGACAAATGAAAAGAATCCTTGACGACCCACCATGTAGAGCCTCCATGAAGAACTCCGGTAATAAAAGGATGATACAAAGAAAGAGAAGTTGAAAACACAAGGTGAATCCTTGCAATGATTTAGATGGAGCTTCGCGACGAGATAAATGAGAGAGCTTGGAACTCCGAAAAGAAAGATGAATCCTCTCGAACCGAGAATGTGATATGATGACCAACTCCGGAAATAAAGATGAATCACTTGTAATCAAGAATTTATTCATCATGAATAATCTCCGTAAAAAGAATTGAGTCACCTCAAGGAAATAAGAATAAGATTTATTGTATGCTATCCTTCATAAAATTTAATTGATGACAAGCAACGGATTTGCATACTACTTATCCTCGTAGAAAGGCACCTGCTCGGTAACATAGGCACCTGCAAACTGGTTTTTGGAAGTATCTGGTGAGCCACGAGGACTCAGCAATCCCATTACCATGGGTATCAAGACTATCAAAGCTTAATGGGAAAGGAAGGGGTAAAGTGGTGAGGTTGCAGCAGCGACTAAGCATGATATGGTGGCTAACATACGCAAATAAGAGCGAGAAGAGAACAAGCGGAACGGTCGTGAAGCTAAATATGATCAAGAGGTGATCCTGAGCACCTACTTACGTCAAACATAACCCAGAAACCGTGTTCACTTCTCGGACACCGCCGAGAGGAGACCATCACGGCTACACACGCGGTTGATGCGTTTTAATTCGGATCTGGTGTCAAGTTATCTACAACCGGACGTTAACAAATTCCCATCTGCCACATAACCGCGGGCATAGACCTTCACCCGAGACACTCCGATCAGACTCGGAATCCCGGTACATCAAGACATTTCGACAATGGTAAAACAAGACCAGCAAAGCCTCCCGCTGTGCCGACAAATCCCGATAGGAGCTGCACATATCTCGTTCTCAGGGCACACCGAATGAGCAAGACGTCGGGTTGGCATAGACCCTGGTTGCCCAGGGGGCACCGGACATCGCTCGGTTTGGACCAGCACTTAGACAAGCACTGGCCCGGGGGGGCTAAAATAAAGATGACCCTCGAGAGAGCGACTCCCAAGGGAAAAGGTAGGTGGTGGTGAGGCAAATGGTAAAAGTCAATGTTGGGCCTTGCTGGACAAGTTTTATTCAAAGCAAACTGTCAGGGGGGTCCCATAAATCACCCGACCGCGTAAGGAACGCAAAATCCGGGAACATAACACCGGTATGACGGAAACTAGGGCGGCAAGAGTGGAACAAAACACCAGGCATAAGGCCGAGCATTCCACCCTTTACCAAGTATATAGATGCATTAATAATATAAGAGATATTGTGATATCCCAACATAAACCCTGTTCATCATGGAGAAATCTTCAACTTCACCTGCAGCTAGCAACGCTATAAGAGGGGCTGAGCAAAGCGGTAACATAGCCAAACAACGGTTTGCATAGGAAAGGTGTCAAAGGTTAGAGGTTCATGGCAATATGGGATGGCTTGATAAACAGGTAATAGGTAGCGCAGCATAGCGATAGAACGAAGCAACTAGCATAGCAATGATAGTAGTGAGATCCAGGGTAGCGGTCATCTTGCCTGAAATCCCGCTAGGAAGAAGAACAAGACCATGAAGAAGATGAAGCCATGAAGACGAACCACACGTAGACGAACGAATCCTCACGATCGCAACGAAACGGGAACTATCGAGAAGAAGCACACAACATAGGTAAACACACCACACATGAACAAGACATGATGCACAACAAGCATGATGCATGACCAAGCTACATGAAGCTACTCATGGCAAGAGATGATGCAAACAAGAACAACACATCAAGGCAAGTTTAAATGAGGCCGGAAACAACATATAACAAATCCGGTAAGTCCTCATATGCAAATTTCGAAATTGGTCCAGAACTGAATAAACCTCATGTTCAAGTTGTTAAACAGCAAGTTAAGATGCACCAAGATGATCTACATGAAATTCTAGTCAAGTTACATATAAAGTTCATTAGATTCGGAGCTACGGGCTAGAAGATATGAGCAAAACAAGTTAAGCATGGCATTGATGCAAAAAGCACCCAAACATTAAGAAAACACACCAAAACAAGGATGCAACATGATAATATGAAGCTACATGCAAAATCAAGTAAGTTTCATATAGAGCACACTCAAAACGGAGCAACGGTTCAACACACACACACACATTATACAAGTCATAGCAACAATCTGCCCAAAACAGCAACTAGGCATCTTACAAGCATCAAAACAATATGATACAGCACCCCAACATAATAACAAAAGGCATGGGCATGAAGTACACGTAAAGCATAACAAAACATGAACACTGAGCTATCTCCAGAAATCACTAGAACATGCTCAAAAACACATGAAGATATTGCAAATAATAACAGTTTCAGACTTTAGCAGAAATAACATCAGGTTGCAATGTTTAGAGCATTCAAACAACATGTTACAGGAACTTATCATGGCAAACAAAGGCATGGCATGAATCTACTAATAGCATATATCAAAAGTCCCTTACTGACCATGAGCCAAAAGGGCACGGAAAATATGATGGCACCCATGTAAACATGGCAAGTTATATTACAGATTCATACAAGGCAGGAACAACAATAAGTAGGCATGTTCGTGAGCTTGAACCACTCACCACAGAGCAATACATGGCATGGCAATGCAACCAACAGTAAGAAGGCATGTTTGTGAAGCTAAGCATGGCAATAGCAAGTTCATAGGGTGCATGGATCACTAGGAAAACACATGGGAACAAGTGAACTTAATGTTAACAGGCTGACAGCAACATTTTCAAGCAACTTTAGAGCAAGATTACAACATGTTCCAGCAGGCTATAATTGCAACCAAGGGCATGAATGGATAGAGCATGACATGTATATCAAAACATGTTTATAGAGCATCTCCAGATTATGCATAGAATGATTAGTAGAGGCAAGTTAACATAGCAACAAAATATAACAGAATCTGTCAGGAAAACAGCAACAGCAACTACCCTACTGAACAAGCTTGATACACTCAGCACACAACTCAAAAAAATACATGTTTAACACCCCTGAAAAGATGACATGGCATAGTTCAACATTCATGTAGAGCTCATACTCATAGGAGGCACACATAAATCATGGCAAAAATGATAAAACAGCAAGTTATAACAGTTTCAGCAGGTTAACATCAACATGCACTCTTCCAACAGCATTTCGGGCATCCATATGAGCTCAAGTGAAAATGATGCAATGGAATGGAATGATCTACTCGTCGAGGCGAACAATTTGACATATTACACGCGCAAAACGGAGCTACGGGTGCGAAGATGTGATGGCATGAACATGGCATGAAAATTACAAAAACTGGGGACTTAGTGGAATTTTCACCTCGCGAAAAAAACAACGCGGATCGGGTCGGAGACGTGGATCGGGTCGGGGATGAAGCGGGTCGCGGATCCGTGACCCGGCAGCGGAGAGCTCCGGCGAGGCCAGCGGAATCCGGCGAGCTCCGCCGGCAGGGCGGCAGGACGGCGGCGGGGGCCACCAGATCCGGGCATGGCGCCCCCGGATCCGGCGACAACGGGGCCGGGCGGCGAAGGGCGACCGGCGGCGGGGTCAGCCGCGGCGCGGGGCCGGCGAGGCGAGGGGGCGCGGCCGGGCACGGCACTGCGGCGGCGGGGTAGGCGCGGAGGCGTCGGGAGGCGGCTCGGCGGCGGAAGGCGCGGGGTCCCGGCTTCGGCGGAGGAGGCCGGGGCGCATGGCGCCGGCGGGCGGCCAGGGCGCACGGCGGCGAGGAGACGACGGCGACGCACCGGCCGGCGAGGCGGCGGCGCGGCCGGGGCGGTGGAGGGCGCGGGGACCCGAGCGGCGGCGGCGGTGAGCTCGGGCCCGCGGGGAGCGGCGGCGGACGGGGAGACGGGCCGCGGGGCCGGCGCTGGGCCGCGGCGGGCTTCGGCGGCGGCGGACGCAGGGCGCCACGTGGCAGGCAGCGACTCGCTGCGGGCGCGGGCGCGGACGTGTCCGGCGCTGGGCGGACGCGTCCGACGGCGGCGAGGGGAAAATTAGGGTTTCGGGGGGATTTTCATCCGCGAATTTGGAAGGGAAGGACCTATTTATAGGTAGAGGGAGCTAGGAGAGTCCAAATGAGGTGCGGTTTTCGGCCACGCGATCGTGATCGAATGACCGAGAGCATGGAGGTGAGTTTGCTGGGCTTTGGGCCACTTTGGAAGGGGTGTTGGGCTGCAACTCAAAGAGGGCTTTACGGTTACCCGGTTAACCGTTGGAGTATCAAACGACCTCCAAATGGCACGAAACTTGACAGGTGGTCTACCGGTGCTATACCAAGGCCGCTTGGAAAACCTCGGGCCATTCCGAGAAAGTTTAACAACCGCACAAGAGAAGAGGCAAAAGGGGACGCCGGAGGACATAGGAGTGCCGGATTGCAAAACGGACAACGGGGAAAATGCTCGGATGCATGAGACGAACACGTATGCCAATGCGATGCACATGATGACATGATATGAAATGCAGATGATGTCATGGCAAAGTGCAACACGCAAGCAAATGACATGACAACGACGGCAAATAACTGGCGAACACCTGGCGCATCGGATCCGGGGCGTTACAACACTCCACCACTACGAGAGGATCTCGTCCCGAGATCTAGGATGGCGCCGGAGGGAAAAGGAATAGGAAGATAAGAGGTAAAACTAAGTTGCTTCTTTGACGAACGAGTGAAACCATGAACCTTGAGAGGTTGAGCAATTTAAAAGAAAGAGTACAACAGAGATGAACGAGATTGCAAACAATCCGGTTAAATGGATAAGCAAGAAAAGAACATGATCCTCACAAAATGAGGTGATGGGTGAAGAGCACAACATCACAATGCCTCCGTAATGAAAGAATAGAAGTTAGACCGTTAGGATAAAGGGACGGAGAAGAAAATGACAACTTTTGCCACAAGTGAACTTGGAAAACATCCTTGCAAAGAAGAATCGAATGGAGTTGTTGGTAAATCAACAACGAGAAGCACAAGCTTGTTGTGGGCTTATGTAAACATCTCAAAACTTGAGGTGAAATTCTGCCACTATCAAAATCAATTGCTTGCTTGAGACCAATGAAGAGATGAAAACTGCTTCACCAAGATGATAGAGATATAACTTGGATCATGCATAATCCCCACAAATAGCAACAACCCTTAAAGAAAGACATTAGGTGAAATATGACACAAGATAACTCCAACGAAGAAGTTGATTGGTCGAAAAGATCTCTTCAGCAAAGAGAAAAAGATGGAATTAGAATACCTCATTCTTGACAACATATGAATCATGAAACATGAATGGAAATTGTCAAGAGTGACATAACACCACCTCAAAAGATAAGGTAGAAAGAATTGCACTTTGAAATGCAAGAAGAAAAGTACTTGAGCTTCTCAAAACTAAACAAGTGTTGGGCACCCTGTTTAATTTTGAGTATAGCTTGGCGGATCATAACTTCGAGCGAAATCTTGAAGAACAATTGACAAATGAAAAGAATCCTTGACGACCCACCATGTAGAGCCTCCATGAAGAACTCCGGTAATAAAAGGATGATACAAAGAAAGAGAAGTTGAAAACACAAGGTGAATCCTTGCAATGATTTAGATGGAGCTTCGCGACGATATAAGTGAGAGAGCTTGGAACTCCGAAAAGAAAGATGAATCCTCTCAAACCGAGAATGTGATATGATGACCAACTCCGGAAATAAAGATGAATCACTTGTAATCAAGAATTTATTCATCATGAATAATCTCCGTAAAAAGAATTGAGTCACCTCAAGGAAATAAGAATAAGATTTATTGTATGCTATCCTTCATCAAATTTAATTGATGACAAGCAACGGATTTGCATACTACTTATCCTCGTAGAAAGGCACCTGCTCGGTAACATAGGCACCTGCAAACTGGTTTTTGGAAGTATCTGGTGAGCCACGAGGACTCAGCAATCTCATTACCATGGGTATCAAGACTATCAAAGCTTAATGGGAAAGGAAGGGGTAAAGTGGTGAGGTTGCAGCAGCGACTAAGCATGATATGGTGGCTAACATACGCAAATAAGAGCGAGAAGAGAACAAGCGGAACGGTCGTGAAGCTAAATATGATCAAGAGGTGATCCTGAACACCTACTTACGTCAAACATAACCCAGAAACCGTGTTCACTTCTCGGACACCGCCGAGAAGAGACCATCACGGCTACACACGCGGTTGATGCGTTTTAATTCAGATCTGGTGTCAAGTTATCTACAACCGGACATTAACAAATTCCCATCTGCCACATAACCGCGGGCATAGACCTTCACCCGAGACACTCCGATCAGACTCGGAATCCCGGTACATCAAGACATTTCGACAATGGTAAAACAAGACCAGCAAAGCCTCCCGCTGTGCCGACAAATCCCGATAGGAGCTGCACATATCTCGTTCTCAGGGCACACCGAATGAGCAAGACGTCGGGTTGGCATAGACCCTGGTTGCCCAGGGGGCACCGGACATCGCTCGGTTTGGACCAGCACTTAGACAAGCACTGGCCCGGGGGGGCTAAAATAAAGATGACCCTCGAGAGAGCGACTCCCAAGGGAAAAGGTAGGTGGTGGTGAGGCAAATGGTAAAAGTCAATGTTGGGCCTTGCTGGACAAGTTTTATTCAAAGCAAACTGTCAGGGGGGTCCTATAAATCACCCGACCGCGTAAGGAACGCAAAATCCGGGAACATAACACCGGTATGACGGAAACTAGGGCGGCAAGAGTGGAACAAAACACCAGGCATAAGGCCGAGCATTCCACCCTTTACCAAGTATATAGATGCATTAATAATATAAGAGATATTGTGATATCCCAACATAAACCCTGTTCATCATGGAGAAATCTTCAACTTCACCTGCAGCTAGCAACGCTATAAGAGGGGCTGAGCAAAGCGGTAACATAGCCAAACAACGGTTTGCATAGGAAAGGTGTCAAAGGTTAGAGGTTCATGGCAATATGGGATGGCTTGATAAACAGGTAATAGGTAGCGCAGCATAGCGATAGAACGAAGCAACTAGCATAGCAATGATAGTAGTGAGATCCAGGGTAGCGGTCATCTTGCCTGAAATCCCGCTAGGAAGAAGAACAAGACCATGAAGAAGATGAAGCCATGAAGACGAACCACACGTAGACGAACGAATCCTCACGATCGCAACGAAACGGGAACTATCGAGAAGAAGCACACAACATAGGTAAACACACCACACATGAACAAGACATGATGCACAACAAGCATGATGCATGACCAAGCTACATGAAGCTACTCATGGCAAGAGATGATGCAAACAAGAACAACACATCAAGGCAAGTTTAAATGAGGCCGGAAACAACATATAACAAATCCGGTAAGTCCTCATATGCAAATTTCGAAATTGGTCCAGAACTGAATAAACCTTATGTTCAAGTTGTTAAACAGCAATTTAAGATGCACCAAGATGATCTACATGAAATTCTAGTCAAGTTACATATAAAGTTCATTAGATTCGGAGCTACGGGCTAGAAGATATGAGCAAAACAAGTTAAGCATGGCATTGATGCAAAAAGCACCCAAACATCAAGAAAACACACCAAAACAAGGATGCAACATGATAATATGAAGCTACATGCAAAATCAAGTAAGTTTCATATAGAGCACACTCAAAACGGAGCAACGGTTCAACACACACACACACATTATACAAGTCATAGCAACAATCTGCCCAAAACAGCAACTAGGCATCTTACAAGCATCAAAACAATATGATACAGCACCCCAACATAATAACAAAAGGCATGGGCATGAAGTACACGTAAAGCATAACAAAACATGAACACTGAGCTATCTCCAGAAATCACTAGAACATGCTCAAAAACACATGAAGATATTGCAAATAATAACAGTTTCAGACTTTAGCAGAAATAACATCAGGTTGCAATGTTTAGAGCATTCAAACAACATGTTACAGGAACTTATCATGGCAAACAAAGGCATGGCATGAATCTACTAATAGCATATATCAAAAGTCCCTTACTGACCATGAGCCAAAAGGGCACGGAAAATATGATGGCACCCATGTAAACATGGCAAGTTATATTACAGATTCATACAAGGCAGGAACAACAATAAGTAGGCATGTTCGTGAGCTTGAACCACTCACCACAGAGCAATACATGGCATGGCAATGCAACCAACAGTAAGAAGGCATGTTTGTGAAGCTAAGCATGGCAATAGCAAGTTCATAGGGTGCATGGATCACTAGGAAAACACATGGGAACAAGTGAACTTAATGTTAACAGGCTGACAGCAACATTTTCAAGCAACTTTAGAGCAAGATTACAACATGTTCCAGCAGGCTATAATTGCAACCAAGGGCATGAATGGATAGAGCATGACATGTATATCAAAACATGTTTATAGAGCATCTCCAGATTATGCATAGAATGATTAGTAGAGGCAAGTTAACATAGCAACAAAATATAACAGAATCTGTCAGGAAAACAGCAACAGCAACTACCCTACTGAACAAGCTTGATACACTCAGCACACAACTCAAAAAAATACATGTTTAACACCCCTGAAAAGATGACATGGCATAGTTCAACATTCATGTAGAGCTCATACTCATAGGAGGCACACATAAATCATGGCAAAAATGATAAAACAGCAAGTTATAACAGTTTCAGCAGGTTAACATCAACATGCACTCTTCCAACAGCATTTCGGGCATCCATATGAGCTCAAGTGAAAATGATGCAATGGAATGGAATGATCTACTCGTCGAGGCGAACAATTTGACATATTACACGCGCAAAACGGAGCTACGGGTGCGAAGATGTGATGGCATGAACATGGCATGAAAATTACAAAAACTGGGGACTTAGTGGAATTTTCACCTCGCGAAAAAAACAACGCGGATCGGGTCGGAGACGTGGATCGGGTCGGGGATGAAGCGGGTCGCGGATCCGTGACCCGGCAGCGGAGAGCTCCGGCGAGGCCAGCGGAATCCGGCGAGCTCCGCCGGCAGGGCGGCAGGACGGCGGCGGGGGCCACCAGATCCGGGCATGGCGCCCCCGGATCCGGCGACAACGGGGCCGGGCGGCGAAGGGCGACCGGCGGCGGGGTCAGCCGCGGCGCGGGGCCGGCGAGGCGAGGGGGCGCGGCCGGGCACGGCACTGCGGCGGCGGGGTAGGCGCGGAGGCGTCGGGAGGCGGCTCGGCGGCGGAAGGCGCGGGGTCCCGGCTTCGGCGGAGGAGGCCGGGGCGCATGGCGCCGGCGGGCGGCCAGGGCGCACGGCGGCGAGGAGACGACGGCGACGCACCGGCCGGCGAGGCGGCGGCGCGGCCGGGGCGGTGGAGGGCGCGGGGACCCGAGCGGCGGCGGCGGTGAGCTCGGGCCCGCGGGGAGCGGCGGCGGACGGGGAGACGGGCCGCGGGGCCGGCGCTGGGCCGCGGCGGGCTTCGGCGGCGGCGGACGCAGGGCGCCACGTGGCAGGCAGCGACTCGCTGCGGGCGCGGGCGCGGACGTGTCCGGCGCTGGGCGGACGCGTCCGACGGCGGCGAGGGGAAAATTAGGGTTTCGGGGGGATTTTCATCCGCGAATTTGGAAGGGAAGGACCTATTTATAGGTAGAGGGAGCTAGGAGAGTCCAAATGAGGTGCGGTTTTCGGCCACGCGATCGTGATCGAATGACCGAGAGCATGGAGGTGAGTTTGCTGGGCTTTGGGCCACTTTGGAAGGGGTGTTGGGCTGCAACTCAAAGAGGGCTTTACGGTTACCCGGTTAACCGTTGGAGTATCAAACGACCTCCAAATGGCACGAAACTTGACAGGCGGTCTACCGGTGCTATACCAAGGCCGCTTGGAAAACCTCGGGCCATTCCGAGAAAGTTTAACAACCGCACAAGAGAAGAGGCAAAAGGGGACGCCGGAGGACATAGGAGTGCCGGATTGCAAAACGGACAACGGGGAAAATGCTCGGATGCATGAGACGAACACGTATGCCAATGCGATGCACATGATGACATGATATGAAATGCAGATGATGTCATGGCAAAGTGCAACACGCAAGCAAATGACATGACAACGACGGCAAATAACTGGCGAACACCTGGCGCATCGGATCCGGGGCGTTACAACACTCCACCACTACGAGAGGATCTCGTCCCGAGATCTAGGATGGCGCCGGAGGGAAAAGGAATAGGAAGATAAGAGGTAAAACTAAGTTGCTTCTTTGACGAACGAGTGAAACCATGAACCTTGAGAGGTTGAGCAATTTAAAAGAAAGAGTACAACAGAGATGAACGAGATTGCAAACAATCCGGTTAAATGGATAAGCAAGAAAAGAACATGATCCTCACAAAATGAGGTGATGGGTGAAGAGCACAACATCACAATGCCTCCGTAATGAAAGAATAGAAGTTAGACCGTTAGGATAAAGGGACGGAGAAGAAAATGACAACTTTTGCCACAAGTGAACTTGGAAAACATCCTTGCAAAGAAGAATCGAATGGAGTTGTTGGTAAATCAACAACGAGAAGCACAAGCTTGTTGTGGGCTTATGTAAACATCTCAAAACTTGAGGTGAAATTCTGCCACTATCAAAATCAATTGCTTGCTTGAGACCAATGAAGAGATGAAAACTGCTTCACCAAGATGATAGAGATATAACTTGGATCATGCATAATCCCCACAAATAGCAACAACCCTTAAAGAAAGACATTAGGTGAAATATGACACAAGATAACTCCAACGAAGAAGTTGATTGGTCGAAAAGATCTCTTCAGCAAAGAGAAAAAGATGGAATTAGAATACCTCATTCTTGACAACATATGAATCATGAAACATGAATGGAAATTGTCAAGAGTGACATAACACCACCTCAAAAGATAAGGTAGAAAGAATTGCACTTTGAAATGCAAGAAGAAAAGTACTTGAGCTTCTCAAAACTAAACAAGTGTTGGGCACCCTGTTTAATTTTGAGTATAGCTTGGCGGATCATAACTTCGAGCGAAATCTTGAAGAACAATTGACAAATGAAAAGAATCCTTGACGACCCACCATGTAGAGCCTCCATGAAGAACTCCGGTAATAAAAGGATGATACAAAGAAAGAGAAGTTGAAAACACAAGGTGAATCCTTGCAATGATTTAGATGGAGCTTCGCGACGATATAAGTGAGAGAGCTTGGAACTCCGAAAAGAAAGATGAATCCTCTCAAACCGAGAATGTGATATGATGACCAACTCCGGAAATAAAGATGAATCACTTGTAATCAAGAATTTATTCATCATGAATAATCTCCGTAAAAAGAATTGAGTCACCTCAAGGAAATAAGAATAAGATTTATTGTATGCTATCCTTCATCAAATTTAATTGATGACAAGCAACGGATTTGCATACTACTTATCCTCGTAGAAAGGCACCTGCTCGGTAACATAGGCACCTGCAAACTGGTTTTTGGAAGTATCTGGTGAGCCACGAGGACTCAGCAATCTCATTACCATGGGTATCAAGACTATCAAAGCTTAATGGGAAAGGAAGGGGTAAAGTGGTGAGGTTGCAGCAGCGACTAAGCATGATATGGTGGCTAACATACGCAAATAAGAGCGAGAAGAGAACAAGCGGAACGGTCGTGAAGCTAAATATGATCAAGAGGTGATCCTGAACACCTACTTACGTCAAACATAACCCAGAAACCGTGTTCACTTCTCGGACACCGCCGAGAAGAGACCATCACGGCTACACACGCGGTTGATGCGTTTTAATTCAGATCTGGTGTCAAGTTATCTACAACCGGACATTAACAAATTCCCATCTGCCACATAACCGCGGGCATAGACCTTCACCCGAGACACTCCGATCAGACTCGGAATCCCGGTACATCAAGACATTTCGACAATGGTAAAACAAGACCAGCAAAGCCTCCCGCTGTGCCGACAAATCCCGATAGGAGCTGCACATATCTCGTTCTCAGGGCACACCGAATGAGCAAGACGTCGGGTTGGCATAGACCCTGGTTGCCCAGGGGGCACCGGACATCGCTCGGTTTGGACCAGCACTTAGACAAGCACTGGCCCGGGGGGGCTAAAATAAAGATGACCCTCGAGAGAGCGACTCCCAAGGGAAAAGGTAGGTGGTGGTGAGGCAAATGGTAAAAGTCAATGTTGGGCCTTGCTGGACAAGTTTTATTCAAAGCAAACTGTCAGGGGGGTCCTATAAATCACCCGACCGCGTAAGGAACGCAAAATCCGGGAACATAACACCGGTATGACGGAAACTAGGGCGGCAAGAGTGGAACAAAACACCAGGCATAAGGCCGAGCATTCCACCCTTTACCAAGTATATAGATGCATTAATAATATAAGAGATATTGTGATATCCCAACATAAACCCTGTTCATCATGGAGAAATCTTCAACTTCACCTGCAGCTAGCAACGCTATAAGAGGGGCTGAGCAAAGCGGTAACATAGCCAAACAACGGTTTGCATAGGAAAGGTGTCAAAGGTTAGAGGTTCATGGCAATATGGGATGGCTTGATAAACAGGTAATAGGTAGCGCAGCATAGCGATAGAACGAAGCAACTAGCATAGCAATGATAGTAGTGAGATCCAGGGTAGCGGTCATCTTGCCTGAAATCCCGCTAGGAAGAAGAACAAGACCATGAAGAAGATGAAGCCATGAAGACGAACCACACGTAGACGAACGAATCCTCACGATCGCAACGAAACGGGAACTATCGAGAAGAAGCACACAACATAGGTAAACACACCACACATGAACAAGACATGATGCACAACAAGCATGATGCATGACCAAGCTACATGAAGCTACTCATGGCAAGAGATGATGCAAACAAGAACAACACATCAAGGCAAGTTTAAATGAGGCCGGAAACAACATATAACAAATCCGGTAAGTCCTCATATGCAAATTTCGAAATTGGTCCAGAACTGAATAAACCTTATGTTCAAGTTGTTAAACAGCAATTTAAGATGCACCAAGATGATCTACATGAAATTCTAGTCAAGTTACATATAAAGTTCATTAGATTCGGAGCTACGGGCTAGAAGATATGAGCAAAACAAGTTAAGCATGGCATTGATGCAAAAAGCACCCAAACATCAAGAAAACACACCAAAACAAGGATGCAACATGATAATATGAAGCTACATGCAAAATCAAGTAAGTTTCATATAGAGCACACTCAAAACGGAGCAACGGTTCAACACACACACACACATTATACAAGTCATAGCAACAATCTGCCCAAAACAGCAACTAGGCATCTTACAAGCATCAAAACAATATGATACAGCACCCCAACATAATAACAAAAGGCATGGGCATGAAGTACACGTAAAGCATAACAAAACATGAACACTGAGCTATCTCCAGAAATCACTAGAACATGCTCAAAAACACATGAAGATATTGCAAATAATAACAGTTTCAGACTTTAGCAGAAATAACATCAGGTTGCAATGTTTAGAGCATTCAAACAACATGTTACAGGAACTTATCATGGCAAACAAAGGCATGGCATGAATCTACTAATAGCATATATCAAAAGTCCCTTACTGACCATGAGCCAAAAGGGCACGGAAAATATGATGGCACCCATGTAAACATGGCAAGTTATATTACAGATTCATACAAGGCAGGAACAACAATAAGTAGGCATGTTCGTGAGCTTGAACCACTCACCACAGAGCAATACATGGCATGGCAATGCAACCAACAGTAAGAAGGCATGTTTGTGAAGCTAAGCATGGCAATAGCAAGTTCATAGGGTGCATGGATCACTAGGAAAACACATGGGAACAAGTGAACTTAATGTTAACAGGCTGACAGCAACATTTTCAAGCAACTTTAGAGCAAGATTACAACATGTTCCAGCAGGCTATAATTGCAACCAAGGGCATGAATGGATAGAGCATGACATGTATATCAAAACATGTTTATAGAGCATCTCCAGATTATGCATAGAATGATTAGTAGAGGCAAGTTAACATAGCAACAAAATATAACAGAATCTGTCAGGAAAACAGCAACAGCAACTACCCTACTGAACAAGCTTGATACACTCAGCACACAACTCAAAAAAATACATGTTTAACACCCCTGAAAAGATGACATGGCATAGTTCAACATTCATGTAGAGCTCATACTCATAGGAGGCACACATAAATCATGGCAAAAATGATAAAACAGCAAGTTATAACAGTTTCAGCAGGTTAACATCAACATGCACTCTTCCAACAGCATTTCGGGCATCCATATGAGCTCAAGTGAAAATGATGCAATGGAATGGAATGATCTACTCGTCGAGGCGAACAATTTGACATATTACACGCGCAAAACGGAGCTACGGGTGCGAAGATGTGATGGCATGAACATGGCATGAAAATTACAAAAACTGGGGACTTAGTGGAATTTTCACCTCGCGAAAAAAACAACGCGGATCGGGTCGGAGACGTGGATCGGGTCGGGGATGAAGCGGGTCGCGGATCCGTGACCCGGCAGCGGAGAGCTCCGGCGAGGCCAGCGGAATCCGGCGAGCTCCGCCGGCAGGGCGGCAGGACGGCGGCGGGGGCCACCAGATCCGGGCATGGCGCCCCCGGATCCGGCGACAACGGGGCCGGGCGGCGAAGGGCGACCGGCGGCGGGGTCAGCCGCGGCGCGGGGCCGGCGAGGCGAGGGGGCGCGGCCGGGCACGGCACTGCGGCGGCGGGGTAGGCGCGGAGGCGTCGGGAGGCGGCTCGGCGGCGGAAGGCGCGGGGTCCCGGCTTCGGCGGAGGAGGCCGGGGCGCATGGCGCCGGCGGGCGGCCAGGGCGCACGGCGGCGAGGAGACGACGGCGACGCACCGGCCGGCGAGGCGGCGGCGCGGCCGGGGCGGTGGAGGGCGCGGGGACCCGAGCGGCGGCGGCGGTGAGCTCGGGCCCGCGGGGAGCGGCGGCGGACGGGGAGACGGGCCGCGGGGCCGGCGCTGGGCCGCGGCGGGCTTCGGCGGCGGCGGACGTAGGGCGCCACGTGGCAGGCAGCGACTCGCTGCGGGCGCGGGCGCGGACGTGTCCGGCGCTGGGCGGACGCGTCCGACGGCGGCGAGGGGAAAATTAGGGTTTCGGGGGGATTTTCATCCGCGAATTTGGAAGGGAAGGACCTATTTATAGGTAGAGGGAGCTAGGAGAGTCCAAATGAGGTGCGGTTTTCGGCCACACGATCGTGATCGAATGACCGAGAGCATGGAGGTGAGTTTGCTGGGCTTTGGGCCACTTTGGAAGGGGTGTTGGGCTGCAACTCAAAGAGGGCTTTACGGTTACCCGGTTAACCGTTGGAGTATCAAACGACCTCCAAATGGCACGAAACTTGACAGGCGGTCTACCGGTGCTATACCAAGGCCGCTTGGCAAACCTCGGGCCATTCCGAGAAAGTTTAACACCCGCACAAGAGAAGAGGCAAAAGGGGACGCCGGAGGATATAGGAGTGCCGGATTGCAAAACGGACAACGGGGAAAATGCTCAGATGCATGAGACGAACACGTATGCCAATGCGATGCACATGATGACATGATATGAAATGCAGATGATGACATGGCAAAGTGCAACACGCAAGCAAATGACATGGCAACGACGGCAAATAACTGGCGAACACCTGGCGCATCGGATCCGGGGCGTTACAGTCCCGGTACATCTTGTCCACACAAATGATGGTATCTTTCTCATCTGATTGGATGGTGAGGACTCCTAGTGGCCCAGGCATCTTCAGGGTGTTGTAGGGATAGTGGGATGCCGCCATGACTTTAGCCAAGGCCGGGCGTCCAAGGATCCCATTGTACAGCAGGGGGAGATCAACTACGTCAAACACAATCTTCTCAGTCCAGTAGTTCAGTTGTCCCCCAAATGTTACCGGCAACGTGATCTTCCCTTAGGATAACTCCTGCCAGGATTAACACCTTGAAACGTGCCGGTAACCTCTAGCTCTTCCTCTGCTGTCTAAAGCTTGCTGATAACTGCTGGGGAAATCAGATTCAGTCCGGCCCCACCGTCCACCAGCATCTTCATGACCTAGAGGTTGCGAATTGTTGGAGAAACCAACAATGGCAGGCACCCTACCGCAGTGGTACGATTAGGGTGATCCTCTTCGTCAAAGATGATGGGTGTACGGGGCCATTTGAGCAGCTTTCGGGCCTCTAGCGCTAGTTCCACAACATTGACTTCCCACACCCACCGTTTGAGCTGGTGGTGAGAGGTGTGCAGATATGCACCCTCGTCAACGTATAGGGCGTCAGTGGCCTTATGAAACTCTTGCTCACTGGTTTCCTCTTGATCCCCTCTATCACTCTCATAATCACAGGCTTCCTTTCCCTGGCCCCTGACGGGTTTTCCTTTACTCCGAATGGGTTTGCCGGGGCGATTTGCTTCATCACCTCAGCCCTTAATGCAAGTAACATTCTGACCCTTTTCCTTATCATGCTTCTCATATTCTGCTCTCCGTCTCTTGACCAACTGCTCAGCTTGATAGCACTCTTGAAGGTCATGGCCTTTGATCCGATGGATCTTGCAGTACTACCCATCACCCTTTCTGGCCTTCTCGGCTGCTGCAACTTCCCGACAATGAGCGCACACGGCAACCTCCTTGCCGGGGGCCTTAGCCTTGGTGATCTTGCTGGTACTTGGGGTGCCTGATCCTTCAACAGTCAATACTGCCTTATCCCTCCATTTCTTACTACGCTTCTTGCCCTTCTTCTGACTGGTGGAATCATCATCATCCTCTGAATCAACATTGATGCAATTTTACGCTCCTGGCAAATTCCTTCCTTCCTCCATCTGAGCACACTTATCCACTAGGGTGTACAACTCCTTCATAGTCTTGGGCAACCGCACGTTCATCCTAGAATGGATCCGGCGGTTGTGCACATCGGACTGGAAGTTAGATATCACGGCTGCCGGATGGATATTTGGAATATTTCTATGAACTTTGCTGAATCTCTGTAAATACTTACGGAGGGTTTCTCCTTCCTTTTGTTGGAGATGCTGTAGATCACTGGGATGGACCGGTTCCTGGAGGCCACCGGTGAAAGCACCGATGAACTGTGGCATAGGTCTGCCCATGACGAAATGGAGTTCTCCGGCAGGTGCATTAGCCAAGACCTCACATCTCTTCCCCCGGCAGCCTGAACAGTGTTGGTGTAGATGCTCAGGAACTCTATCGGGTTCAGCCTCCCGTCGTACTTCTCAGGTATCTTTGGCTTGAACATGCGAACGGACGGCCAAAGGACTTGCTGCAGCTCATGGGTGAAGGCAGGCCAGCCAACCTTGAAGGGCAGTGGGCCATCAACACCGAGCACAGGCTCGTCGATATCGGGGCCGTCGCGCCCGTCGGCTCGGAGGATGTCGCCGTGACGCTGCTCGATGACTCACACATCTCTTCTCCGCCTATCTTTCGGGGTTTGTCATTGGCCTGGACGTGCTCGAGGGTCAGAGGAGGCCATCGAGACGTCATCGGGATCTTGATTTGATCACGCCCGTGTTGGCTGCCGTGGCGGGGACTGCACCGTGCGGACGGCTCCTTTTGTACAGGTAACAGCATGGGCCGTCGCCATCGCTTGGGGAGGTCATGGTGGGCCAGCTCGTCGTGAGCCTTCGGCTTCAGCGAAACCGAGTAGACTTTGGATGGTGGCATGCCATTCGTCCATCTGCTCGGCTGCCGGCGGAAACCTCAGCAGCAGCTGAGCCCGCGCCATTGAAGGAAATATGCCCTAGAGGCAATAATAAAGTTATTATTTATTTCCTTATTTCATGATAAATGTTTATTATTCATGCTAGAATTGTATTAACCGGAAACATAATACATGTGTGAATACATAGACAAAACTATAGTCACTAGTATGCCTCTACTTGACTAGCTCATTAATCAAAGATGGTTATGTTTCCTAACCATAGACATGTGTTGTCATTTGATTAGTGGGATCACATCATTAGAAGAATGATGTGATTGACATGACCCATTCTGTTAGCTTAGCACTTGATCGTTTAGTATACTGCTATTGCTTTCTTCATGACTTATACAAAGTTCCTGCAACTATGAGATTGTGCAACTCCCGTTTACCGGAAGAACACTTTGTGTGCTACCAAATGTCACAACGTAACTGGGTGATTATAAAGGTGCTCTACAGGTGTTTCCGAAGGTACATGTTGAGTTGGCATAATTCGAGATTAGGATTTGTCACTCCGATTGTCGGAGAGGTATCTCTGGGCCCTCTCGGTAATACTCATCACCTAAGCCTTGCAAGCATGTAACTAATGAGTTAGTTATGAGATGACGTATTATAGAACGAGTAAAGAGACTTGCCGGTAACGAGATTGAACTAGGTATTGGATACCGACGATCAAATCTCGGGCAAGTAACATACCGATGACAAAGGGAACAACGTATGTTGTTATGCGGTCTGACCGATAAAGATCTTCGTAGAATATGTAGGAACCAATATGGGCATCCAGGTCCCGCTATTGGTTATTGACCGGAGACGTGTCTCGGTCATGTCTACATTGTTCTCGAACCGTAGGGTCCGCACGCTTAAGGTTTCGATGACAGTTATATTATGAGTTTATGAGTTTTGATGTACCGAAGGAGTTCGGAGTCCCGTATGAGATCGGGGACATGACAAGGAGTCTCGAAATGGTCGAGACGTAAAGATCGATATATTGGACGACTATATTCGGAGTTCAGAAAGTTTACGAGTCATTCGGGTATTTATCGGAGTACCGGAGAGTTACGGGAATTCGCTGGGGAGAAGTATTGGGCCTTATTGGGCCCTGCGGGAAAGGGAGAGGGGCTGCCTAGGGCAGGCTGCGCGCCCCCCAAGGCCTAGTCCGAATTGGACTAGGGGGAGGGGCCGCACCCCCTCCTTCCTTCCCTTCTCTCTTCCCCTTCCTAGTCTCCTACTCCTACTACATGGAAGGATCCCTAGTTGGACTAGGAAAGGGGGAATCCTACTCCCGGTGGGAGTAGGACTCCCCTATGGCGCGCCTCCTCCCTAGGCCGGCCTCCTCCTCCCTCCCTCCTTTATATACGGGGGCAGGGGGGCACCCTAGACACACAAGTTGATCATTGAGATCGTTCCTTAGCCGTGTGCGGTGCCCCCCTCCACGATATTACACCTCGGTCATATTGTAGCGGTGCTTAGGCGAAGCCCTGCGACAGGAGAACATCAAAATCGTCACCATGCCGTCGTGCTGATGGAACTCCCCCCTGCGCCTCTGCTGGATCGGAGATCGGGGGTGTGTCATCGAGCTGTACGTGTGTCAAGAACTCGGAGGTGCCGGAGTAACGGTGCTTGGATCGGTCGGACCGGGAGGACATACGACCACTTCCTCTACGTTGCGTCAATGCTTCTGCTTCGATCTACGAGGGTACGTAGACAACACTCTCCCCTCGTTGCTATATCATCACCATGATCTTGCGTGTGCGTAGGAAATTTTTTGAAATTACTACGTTCTCCAACAGTGGCATCCGAGCCTAGGTTTTATGCGTTGATGTTATATGCACGAGTAGAACACAAGTGAGTTGTGGACGATATAAGTCATACTGCCTACCAGCATGTCATACTTTGGTTCAGCGGTATTGGTGGATGAAGCGGCCCGGACCGACATTACGCGTACGCTTAGGCGAGACTGGTTTTACCGCCGTGCTTTGCACACAGGTGACTAGCGGGTGTCTGTTTCTCCAACTTTAGTTGAACCGAGTGTGGCTACGCCCGGTCCTTGTGAAGGTTAAAACGGAGTCTATTTGACAAACTATCGTTGTGGTTTTGATGCGTAGGTAAGATCGGTTCTTGCTAAGCCCGTAGCAGCCACGTAAAATTTGCAACAACAAAGTAGAGGATGTCTAACTTGTTTTTGCAGGGCATGTTGTGATGTGATATGGTCAAGACGTGATGCTATATTTTATTGTATGAGATGATCATGTTTTGTAACCGAAGTTATCGGCAACTGGCTGGAGCCATATGGTTGTCGCTTTATTGTATGAAATGCAAACGCCCTGTAATTGCTTTACTTTATCACTAAGCGGTAGCGATAGTCGTAGAAGCAATAGATGGCGTAAACGACAACGATGCTACGATGGAGATCAAGGTGTCGCGCCGGTGACGATGGTGGTCATGACGGTGCTTCGAAGATAGAGATCACAAGCACAAGATGATGATGGCCATATCATATCACTTATATTGATTGCATGTGATGTTTATCCTTTATGCATCTTATCTTGCTTTGATTGACGGTAGCATTTTAAGATGATCTCTCACTAAAATTATCAAGAAGTGTTCTCCCTGAGTATGCACCGTTGCCAAAGTTCGTCGTGCCGAGACACCACGTGATGATCGGGTGTGATAAGCTCTACGTCCATCTACAACGGGTGCAAGCCAGTTTTGCACACGCGGAATACTCAGGTTATACTTGACGAGCCTAGCATATGCAGATATGGCCTCGGAACACGGAGATCGAAAGGTCGAGCCTGAATCATATAGTAGATATGATCAACATAGTGATGTTCACCATTGAAAACTACTCCATCTCACGTGATGATCGGTCATGGTTTAGTTGATTTGGATAACGTAATCACTTAGATGACTAGAGAGATGTATGTCTAAGTGGGAGTTCTTAAGTAATATGATTAATTGAACTTTAATTTATCATGAACTTAGTCCTAGTAGTATTTTGCAAATTATGTTGTAAGATCAATAGCTTGCGTTGTTGCTTTCATATGTTTATTTTGATATGTTCCTAGAGAAAATTGTGTTGAAAAATGTTAGTAGCAATGATGCGGATTTGATCCGTGATCTGAGGTTTATCCTCATTGCTGCACAGAAGAATTATGTCCTTGATGCACCGCTAGGTGATAGACCTATTGCAGGAGCATATGCAGACGTTATGAACGTTTGGCTAGCTCAATATGATGACTACTTGATAGTTTAGTGCACCATGCTTAACGGCTTAGAATCGGGGCTTCAAAGATGTTTTGAACGTCATGGACCATATAAGATGTTCCAGGAGTTGAAGCTAATATTTCAAGCAAATACCCGAGTTGAGAGAGATGAAGTATCCAACAAGTTCTATAGCTAAAAGATGGAGGAGAATCTCTCAACTAGTGAGCATGTGCTCAGATTGTCTGGGTACTTCAATCGCTTGAATCAAGTGGGACTTAATCTTCCAGATAAGATAGTGATTGACAGAATTCTCTAGTCACCATCACTAAGTTACTAGAACTTCGTGATGAACTATACTATGCAAGGGATGACGAAAACGATTCCCGAGCTCTTCGTGATGTTGAAATCAACGAAGGTAGAAATCAATAAAAGACCATCAAGTGTTGATGATTGACAAGACCACTAGTTTCAAGAGAAGGGCAAAGGGAAAGAAAGGGAACTTCAAGTGGAAAGACAGGCAAGTTGTCACTCCTGCGAAGAAGCCCAAAGCTGGACCATAGCCTGAAACTGAGTGTTTACACTACAAAGGAAATGGTCACTGGAAGCGGAAATGCCCTGAATATTTGGTGGATAAGAAGGATGGCAAAGTGAACAAGGGTATATTTGATATACAGATTATTGATGTGTGCTTTACTAGTGTTTATAGTAGCCCCTGAGTATTTGATACTTGTTCGGTTGCTAAGATTAGTAACTTGAAACAGGAGTTACAGAATAAACAGAGACTAGTTGAAGGGAAAGTGACGATGAGTGTTGGAAGTAGTTCCAAGATTGATATGATCATCATCGCACACTCCCTATACTTTCGGGATTAGTGTTAAAACCTAAATAAATGTTATTTAGCGTTTGCGTTGAGCATGAATATGATTTGATCATGTTTATTGCAATACGGTTATTCATTTAAAGTCAGAGAATAATTGTTGTTCTGTTTACATGAATAAAACCTTCAATGGTCATACACCCAATGAAAATAGTTTGTTGGATCTCGATCGTAGTGATACACATATTCGTAATATTGATGCCAAAAGATGCAAAGTTAAAAATGATAGTGCAACTTATTTGTGGCACTGCCGTTTGGGTCATATCGGTGTAAAGCGCATGAAGAAACTCCATAAAGATGGATTTTCGGAATCACTTGGTTATGAATCATTTGATGCTTGCGAACCGTGCCTTTTGGGCAAGATGACTAAAACTCCGTTCTTCGGAACAATGGAACGAGCAACAAACTTGTTAGAAATAATACATACTGATGTATGCAGACCAATGAGTATTAAGGCTCATGGCGAGTATCGTTATTTTCGGACCTTCACAGATGATTTAAGCAGATATGGGTATATCTACTTGATGAAACATAAGTCTGAAATAGTTGAAAGGTTCAAAGAATTTCAGAGTGAAGTGAAAAATCATCATAACAAGAAAATAAAGTTTCTGCGATCTGATCGTGGAGGAGAATATTTGAGTTACGAGTTTGGCCTTCATATAAAACAAATGTGGAATAGTTTCACAGTTCATGCCACCTGGAACACTACAACATTATGGTGTGTCCGAACGTCGTAATCGTATTTTATAAGATATGGTGCGATCTATGATGTCTCTTACCGGTTTACCACTATCGTTTTGGGGTTATGCATTAGAGACAGCTGCATTCACTTGAAATAGGGCACCATCTAAATCCGTTGAGACGACACCGTATGAACTATGGTTTAGCAGTAAACCTAAGTTGTCGTTTCTTAAAGTTTGGGGCTACGATGCTTATGTGAAAAAATTTCATCCTGATAAGCTCAAACCCAAATCGGAGAAGTGCGTCTTCATAGAATACCCAAAGGAAACTGTTGGGTACACCTTCTATCACAGATCCGAAGGCAAGATATTCATTGCTAAAACTGGATCCTTTCTAGAGAAGGAGTTTCTCTCGAAAGAAGTGAGTGGGAGGAAAGTAGAACTTGATGAGGTAACTGTACCTGTTCCCTTGTTGGAAAGTAGTTCATCACAGAAATCAGTTCCTGTGACAAATACACCAATTAGTGAGGAAGCTAATGATATTGATCATGAAACTTCAGATCAAGTTACTACAGAACCTCGTAGGACTTCCAGAGTAAGATCCGCACAAGAGTGGTGTAGTAATCATGTTCTGGAAGTCATGTTACTAGACCATGATGAACCTACGAACTATGAGGAAGCGATGATGAGCCTAGATTCCGCGAAATGGCTCGAGGCCATAAAATCTGAGATATGATCCATGTATGAGAACAAAGTATGGACTTTGATTGACTTGCTCGATGATCAGCAAGCCATGTTAAATAAATGGATCTTCAAGAGGAAGACGGACACTGATAGTAGTATTACTATCTACCAAGCTCGACTTGTTGCGAAAGGTTTTCAACAAGTTCAAGGTGTTGAATACGATGAGATTTTCTCACTCGTATCGATGCTTAACTCTGTCTGAATCATGTTAGCAATTGCCACATTTTATGAAATCTGGCAAATGGATGTCAAAACTGCATTCCTTAATGGATTTATTAAAGAAGAGTTGTATATGATGCAACCTGAAGGTTTTGCCAATCCTAAAGGTGCTAACAAAATATGCAAGCTCCAGCGATCCATCTATGGACTGGTGCAAGCATCTCGGAGTTGGAATATACGCTTTGATAAGTTGATCAAAGCATATAGTTTTATATGGACTTACGATGAAGCCTGTATTTACAATAAAGTGAGTGGGAGCACTACAGCCTTTCTGATTAGTATATGTGAGTGACATATTGTTGATCAGAAATGATGTAGAATTTTCTGCAAAGCATAAAGGAGTGTTTTAAAGGAGTTCTTTAAAAAGAAAAAGATCTCAGTAAAAGCTACTTACATATTGAGCATCAAGATCTATTAAGATAGATCAAGACGCTTGATAAGATTTTCAATGAATACATACCTTGGCAAGATTTTGAAATAGTTCAAAATGGAACAGTCAAAGAAAGAGTTCTTGCCTGTGTTGCAAAGGTATGAAATTGAGTAAGACTCAAATCCCGACCAAAGCAGAAAATAGAAAGAGAATGAAAAGTCATTCCCTATGCCTCAGTCATAGGTTCTATAAAGTATACTATGCTATGTACCAGACCTATTGTATACCTTGCTCTGAATTTGGCAAGGGAGTACAATAGTGATCTAGGAGTAGATCACTGGACATTGGTCAAGAATATCCTTAGTAAGGACTAAGGAGATGTTTCTCGATTATGGAGGTGATAAAAGAGTTTGTTGTAAAAGTTACATCAGTGCAAACTTTTACACTGATCCAGATGACTCTAAGTCTCAACCTGGATACATATTGAAAGTGGGAGCAATTAGCTAGAGTAGCTCCGTGCAGAGCATTGTGGACATAAAATATTTGCAAAATACATACGGCTCTCATTGTGACAGACCCGTTGACTAAGCTTCTCTCACAAGCAAAACATGATCACACCTTAGTACTCTTTGGGTGTTAATCATATAGCGATGTGAACTAGATTATTGACTCTAGTAAACCTTTGGATGTTGGTCACATGATGATGTGAACTATGGGTGTTAATCATATACAGATATGAATATTGGTGTTAAATCACATGGCGATGTGAACTAGATTATTGACTCTAGTGCAAGTGGGAGACTGAAGGAAATATGCCATAGAGGCAATAATAAAGTTATTATTTATTTACTTATTTCATGATAAATGTTTATTATTCATGCTAGAATTGTATTAACCAGAAACATAATACATGTGTGAATACATAGACAAAACTATAGTCACTAGTATGCCTCTACTTGACTAGCTCATTAATCAAAGATGGTTATGTTTCCTAACCATAGACATGTGTTGTCATTTGATTAGTGGGATCACATCATTAGAAGAATGATGTGATTGACATGACCCATTCTGTTAGCTTAGCACTTGATCGTTTAGTATACTGCTATTGCTTTCTTCATGACTTATACAAAGTTCCTGCAAATATGAGATTGTGCAACTCCCATTTACCGGAAGAACACTTTGTGTGCTACCAAACGTCACAACGTAACTGGGTGATTATAAAGGTGCTCTACAGGTGTTTCCGAAGGTACATGTTGAGTTGGCATAATTCGAGATTAGGATTTGTCACTCCGATTGTCGGAGAGGTATCTCTGGGCCCTCTCGGTAATACTCATCACCTAAGCCTTGCAAGCATGTAACTAATGAGTTAGTTATGAGATGACATATTACAGAACGAGTAAAGAGACTTTCCGGTAACGAGATTGAACTAGGTATTGGATACCGACGATCAAATCTCGGGCAAGTAACATACCGATGAGAAAGGGAACAACGTATGTTGTTATGCGGTCTGACCGATAAAGATCTTCATAGAATATGTAGGAACCAATATGGGCATCCAGGTCCCGCTATTGGTTATTGACCGGAGACGTGTCTCGGTCATGTCTACATTGTTCTCGAACCGTAGGGTCCGCACGCTTAAGGTTTCGATGACAGTTATATTATGAGTTTATGAGTTTTGATGTACCGAAGGAGTTCGGAGTCCCGTATGAGATCGGGGACATGACGAGGAGTCTCGAAATGGTCGAGATGTAAAGATCGATATATTGGACGACTACATTCGGAGTTCGGAAAGTTTCCGAGTCATTCGGGTATTTATCGGAGTACCGGAGAGTTACGGGAATTCGCCGGGGAGAAGTATTGGGCCTTATTGGGCCCTGCGGGAAAGGGAGAGGGGCTGCCTAGGGCAGGCTGCGCGCCCCCCAAGGCCTAGTCCGAATTGGACTAGGGGGAGGGGCCGCACCCCCTCCTTCCTTCCCTTCTCTCTTCCCCTTCCTAGTCTCCTACTCCTACTACATGGAAGGATCCCTAGTTGGACTAGGAAAGGGGGAATCCTACTCCCGGTGGGAGTAGGACTCCCCTATGGCGCGCCTCCTCCCTAGGCCGGCCTCCTCCTCCCTCCCTCCTTTATATACGGGGGCAGGGGGGCACCCTAGACACACAAGTTGATCATTGAGATCGTTCCTTAGCCGTGTGCGGTGCCCCCCTCCACGATATTACACCTCGGTAATATTGTAGCGGTGCTTAGGCGAAGCCCTGCGACAGGAGAACATCAAGATCGTCACCACGCCGTCGTGCTGACGGAACTCCCCCCTGCACCTCTGCTGGATCGGAGATCGGGGGTGTGTCATCGAGCTGTACGTGTGTCAAGAACTCGGAGGTGCCGGAGTAACGGTGCTTGGATCGGTCGGACCGGGAGGACGTACGACTACTTCCTCTACGTTGCGTCAACGCTTCCGCTTCGGTCTATGAGGGTACGTAGACAACACTCTCCCCTCGTTGCTATATCATCACCATGATCTTGCGTGTGCGTAGGAATTTTTTTGAAATTACTACGTTCTCCAACAGCCATGGCCTTTGAGGCTGTGCTTGGCATAGATGATGATGAAGTCGATCGCGCTATCGCTCGGCTCCTGACGGAGCGAACGGTAGCAGCACTACGCCCCCGCTGTTGCGGTGCAACCACCCGAATGACAGGGTGGTGAGGCGGAGGCGCTCAAGGGCCATCAGCTCCGTTGGGCGCATCAGCTCGGTCGACCCGCTCGGGTGAAAGCGCATGCGCAGCGGTCACACCTACGGCAGGGGTGGCCAGAGGGCGGCGATTCGCCCCAGACTGAGCGCCATCGCTGTGGATGTGCCCGTCGGCGAGCGGAGTGCGGTCTTTGAGGTGTTGCTGATGTTGCTCTCTTCCAGTGTCTCCTGCTCCTGTGTAGGCCGCGGGGAAGGGGTGTAACGCCCCGAGACCGATGCGCGAGGTGTCTTCCATTTATTCGCCATCGTTGCCATGTCATTCACTTGCGTGTTTCACTTTCCCATGTCATCATATGAATTTCATTTGCATGTTTTTCCAAACTTGCGTCCGCCTGGGTTCTCCCGGTTCTCTCTGTTGTCCGTTCTGAGCCTAGACACTCTTGCACGCGCCCGTCGCACCTCCCAGATCTCGTTTCGTGAGCCACAAAAAAATGTTCTCAGAATGGGCCGAGAGTTGACGAGTGCTCTTGGTACATCACCGGTAGACCGCCTGTCAAATTTCATTCCATTTGTAGGTCGTTTGATGCCCCAACGGTTAACCACGTTAACCGCCGGACCCCTTTCTCTTTGCAGCCCAACACCTCTTCACAACATCCCACTAGCCCATCAAACTCCCATCCATGCTCTCCGTCGTTGGATCACGATCGTGTGGGCGAATACCGCACCTCATTTGGACTCTCCTAACTCCCCTATCTATATAAACCCCCTCTCCCCCGAAATTTCAAGCAAACCCTAGTCTACTTCATCCTCCTCGCCTCCGGACGTGTCCGCTCAGCGTTGGACATGTCGAATGCCTCTAGCCACCTCACTCCAGCCAATCGCGGCCCGCCACCTCAGCATCGCCGCCGGCCCCAGCCAACGTTGCGCCGCCACGTGGCATGCCGGCCTCCTCTCTCCTCCCCATTGCCCGCACGGCCCGAAGCCGTCTTCACCGCCCGCCCGCAGGCGCCCGCCGCCCCGCGCGCTCCCGAGGGACCCCGCCGCCGTCACCGGTCACCGCTGCCGTCCACCTCGCTCGCTCCACCATCGAGCGCCTCCACCAGCGCCGCTGCCCGCCGCCGATACAGCCGCCACGCCGCCCGCCGCGCAACCGCACACCGTCGCGCGCTGCCTCGCCTCGCTGTCCGCCGCCGCCGGTACGCCGCTCGCCTCGCTGGAGGACCTCGCCGGTGCCGTCTCGTCGTCGGATCCCGGCGGGTGGGACGAGATCCACCCACCCCGCGATCCAAATGCCGCGTCCCGATCCGGATCGCCTGGTCCAGCTTCTCCTCGTCCCATTGACTTTTGTGAGGTCCTTTATTTCCTCCAAGTCCCAGTCATTTTTGCATTATGTGTGCATCTTTGACCTGCTCTAACTTTGTGCATGATGCTCAGTTTAGCGTGTATGATATGTCAAAATGTTGATCTGTTGATGCTCTACATGATGGCTGCATTTGCATTCATGTTACTGTTAATCGTGATGTCTTAATCTTCGTTGCAAAACTGCTAAGTGATATAAACTATTGTATGTTAACATCATTTATGCATCTTGTGAATGGTGTAACTTTGTCCCTATTGATCCTATGGTGATGATCTTGATATGTACATGTTTGATTATTTATGCTCTTCATGTTGGTGTCCTTTGCATTCATGTTAGGGTGCATCTTGAGATGACAATTTCTGTTGCAAAAGTGCATGTTTCTGTTAACTGCTGAGAACTGATATAACTAGCCTATTTGTCTTTTTAATATCTTTTTGAGCAATTTTATTTTGAGCATCATGTCTACATGTTTTAGGAGAATAATTATGCCAGCTTTGCTGTGGTGCAAACCATGTATTTTTATATCTCTGTAGTGAGTGCATCAAGCTTATGAAGTGGGCTACTTGTTGTAAATGTTGTCAATGCTGAATCCGTTATATCATGATGCCATGTTTTGGTGATGTTACCTATTAATCCATGCATAATTTGGAGATGCTTAGTTGATATGTTTTATTATCCATGTTATGGTCTACTATTACATGCCTTTTGATGCCCTATATGTGTCATATATCATATGTTTTAATTGCCATGAACATGCCTACATGCTGTTCCAGTTTTCTGTTAACTTCATGGTGCCATGTTGTGAGCTTGATATTAGTTAATCTATGCCTATTCTGGAGATGGTCGAATTACATGTTTTGAATTATGCTATGAGTACTTTGTTCACATGTCATGGTTGTTAATTTTGACTTCATATGACCCCTGTTCCATGCTTGCGAAACATGCTATCATAATGTTGCTGTTGTACACTTGCTGAAACTGTTTCAACTTTCAATCTTGTCTTGTTGGTTCCCACTAATAGATGAGCTATATGTATATGATGGTTTGATGTTATCTTCTCTTTGCTATGTTTAATTTGATGCCATGCCCTTGGTTACCATGTATAGGTGTTGTAGCATCTTTGTTTCATGTGTCCAACATGCCATCATATTAACTCTACTCATGTATATGTCCCTGTGTTATAAAGTTGCATTTTGCATTAATCATATTGGGTTAATCTTGATGCCTATGAACCCTAACCTTAATGATATTTGAAGTATGTTATCTGTAAATGAACTGCATGTCAAGTTTGTGCTCATATGATTCCTATAGCATGTTGTTTCGATGGTTGCAAAGTGCCTACTTGCTGTTTTGGGCAAATTGTGTATGAAACTTGTTTGGAGTGTATGTGTTGCACCGTTGCTCCGTTTTGAGCATGCTCTATATGAAACTTGCTTAGAATTGCAAGTAGTTTCATCATGTCATGTTGAATCCTTGTTTTGAGGTGTGTGCTTGATGTTTGTATCCATTTCATTAATGCCATGTTTAACTTGTTTTGCTCATATCTTCTAGGTCGTAGCTCCGAATTAAATGAACTTTATATGTAACTTGACTAGAATCTCGTGTAGATCATCTTGGTGCATCTTAACTTGCTGGTTAATAACTTGAACATAATGTGTATTCAGATCTGGACCAATTTCGAAATTAGCATATGAGGACTTACCGGATTTGTTATATGTTGTTTTCGGCCTCATTTAAACTTGCTTTGATGTGTTGTTCTTTTTGCATCATCCCTTGCCATGAGTAGCATCATATAGCCTTGTCATGCATCATACTTGGTTGAGCATCATGTCATGCTTATGTGTTGTGTGTTTACCGTGTTGTTTGCTTCTTTCCGGTTGTGCTTCTTCTCGATAGTTCCTATTTCGTTGCGACCGTGAAGATTCGTTCGAATATGCTTGGTTCGTCTTCGCCCGTTCGTCTTCTTCACGGACTCGTTCTTGCTCCTAGCGGGATTTCAGGCAAGATGGCTGTTACCCTGGATCTCACTACTATTTTTGCTATGCTAGTTGTCTTGATGCTATCGCTGTGTCGCGCTATCTACCACTTGTTTATCAAGCCTCCCAAATTGCCATGACAGCCTCTAACCTTTTTCACCCTTACTAGCAAACAATTGTTTGTCTATGTTACCACTTTGCTCAACCCTTCTTATAGCGTTGCTAGTTGCAGGTTGTTCCATGTTGGAACATGGATATCATGGATATTTTGGGATATCACAATATCTCTTATTTAATTAATGCACATATATACTTGGTAAATGGTGGAAGGCTCGGCCTTATGCCTGGTGTTTTGTTCCACTCTTGCCGCCCTAGTTTCCATCATACCGGTGTTATGTTCCTTGATTTTGCATCCCTAACACGGTGAGGGGTATGGGACCCTCTTGACAGTTCGCTTTGAATAAAACTCTTCCAGCAAGGCCGAACGTAGGTTTTCCATTTGCCTAATAACAACTAAAACTTAAATAAGGGATTTTTGCCTGCCCCCTAGTATTTTTAATCACCCCCCGGGCCAGTGCTCCTCTAAGTGTTGGTCCGAGCCGAGCAGCCTGCGGGGCCACCCCGGGGAAACTCGAGGGCTGGTTTTACTCCTAGCTTGACTCAGTCGTTGTGCCCTGAGAACGAGATACGTGCGGCTCCTATCGGGATTTGTCGGCACACCGGGAGGTCTTGCTGGTTTTGTTTTACCATTGTCGAAATGTCTTGTGCACCGGGACCCCGAGTCTGATAGCATGTCCCGCAATGGAGGATTGTCTCCGTGGATCGTGAGCTTATAATGGGCTAAGTTGGGACACCCCTGCAGGGTTTAAATTATTGAGAGTCGTGCCCGCGGTTATGTGGCAGATGAGAATTTGTTAATATCCGGTTGTAGAAGACTTGACACCAGACTCGAATTAGAATACCCACCCACGTGTGTGACCGTGATGGTCTCTTTTCGAGTGGGTCAAGAAGAGAAGACGATGGTGTTATGTTTGAACGTAAGTAGTTCACGATCAATTCTTGATCATTACTAGTTTGCAACCGTTTGTGTAGCTTCTCATCTCATTCTTGTATTCATAAGTTAGCCACCATACATGCTTTGTCGCTTGCTGCAACCTCACCACTAATCCTTTCCATACCCATTAAGCTTTTCTAGTTTTGATATCCATGGTAATGGGATTGCTGAGTCCTCGTGGCTCATAGTTTACTACAACAACAGTTGCAGGTACAGGTAATGCGATGATCATGACGCGAGAGCGATGTTTACTTGTTTTGGAGTTCTTCTTCTGCTTCTTTTTTGTTCAGGGGATAGTTTCCTGGTTGGCAGCCTGGGCTAGCAGGGTGGATGTCGTTTGAGTTTCTGTTTGTGTTTCATTCGTAGTCGGATGTTGCTTTTATGTATGATGTTGTTGTATTCATGTGGCATTGTATGCCTCTTGGAGGCGATGAAGGCGACGCACTGCTCACGTCTTCAGGTTTGCACAAGCGAGCCCCCTACCTGGCGCGCCAAAGATGTTGCGGGAAACCACGGCCACCTATGGGGCTAGGGCGTCCCCTTGCTGGTTCGGCGGGGGGAGTCGCATTGCACAAAGAGTAGACCAATGTGGGCGCAGTGCGGTAGAGATCACACATGCTGTTTTACCCAGGTTTGGGCCGCCGTGAGGCGTAAAACCCTAATCATGCTTTGGTGGATTGATGGTGGAAAAGTGGTGGCGGTGCGTAGTACACTTGCCCGACAACGGTTGCCTCAGGGCAGCAATGGCTACGCGCGTATGAGGGTGCGAGTGGTCTAACTTTCCAACCTCCCAAACTGTTGCCATGGGCCTCCTTTTATAGGCTAAGGGGTCACCACAGTGGCAAATTAGTCATTGGACATTGATAAGATAGCAAATAGTGCTATCATACCTAACTCTGTGGGCTGACATTGTGCATTTAATGCACCGCTTAACGTCATGTCGTTGGTTGCCCAGCAAGGTTTGTCGGGCCATCTTGCTAGCTCCATGCCTGCTCGTCTGACACATCATAGGACGGGTGTCATCTGTGGTTTTCTTGGTAGAGAGTGGCTGCCATGTGGCGACTGGCTGCCACATAAGCACTCTCAGTTTTACACCGCACTGATCGACGATGTGGGTCATGGTGGACTAGTTGGTGAGGTGATTTGGCCTTCGCGAGTCTTGACATGCCCTGCCGGGATGCCTTGGTCATCTCCTTCTGGGGGTGGCCTCGCCCCTTGCCGGGCTTGCCTGCCCGGCAAGGGAGGCTTCCTAATTGATGATATCTGGCTTCTTTGACTTGGCCTTGGTCCTTTCTGATCTGCTTGTTGATGCTTCGAATCTCTTGGTCTCTTGTTCATCTTGGTCTGATGCTTCAACCTTAATCTTGTGCCTGTGCATAGTCAGGGCGACATGCCCAGGGTCTATTGCACCGACACACTTGCCCTCGGGGTGAGAGTGGCTACGCGCGTATCAATGTGTGAGGGTCCGAATCAGCCAACCCTTTCTATGGTCGCCACGGGCCTCCTTTTGTAGATTAAGGGGTCACCACAATGGCATATCAGTCTTTACATACTGATTAGATAGCAAATAGTGCTATCATACCTAACTCTACAGGCTGACAGAGTGCATTAAATGCGTCATCTAGTGTCACATCACAGCACGCTCGGCAAACCTTGCCAGGCTGTTTTGCCAGCGTTGCACCTGCTTGCTTGACACGTCTCAGGACGGGTGTCATACGGAGGTGTTGCTGTAGGAAGTGGTTGCCATGTGGCAAGAAGCAGCCACTTAGTCACTTAGGGGCTTAACCCTGCACTAATCGATGACTTGCGTTGCTTGTGAGGTGGAGCAGAGGTGTGGCTTGCCTTCGCAAGCCCCGACAGGCCTGCCGGGACGACTCGAAAGCTTGCTTTCATGGCAAACCCAACCTTGGCAGGCTCGCCTGCTCGACAAGGGAGGTTCTTTCCTTAGCGATATCTTGCTTGTCTGGATCATCTTGGTCTTGTTGATCTATACTTGGATCCTTCAAAGGAATTGATCCCTCATGCTTGGGTTGATCTTGGTGCTGTAATCTTGTCCTCGGGTCAGGGGAAAACATATACCCCTATTTGTGTTCCCCGACAGAAGCCCCCGGGCCTGAGCCATACATATCGCTGTGCATGTTGGGTTAGGCCCCAAATAGTGCACGGACACGTGGCAGAAAAGGGTTGCTGCATTATGGTTTGTCATGATGATCAGTCAATCCAATGTGCACTTTATGCAATTATCACGAGTTGTGGGGGCGTGGGACTGTAGCACTTAATGTAAAAACGGTAACTTATCCGAAGAGCGGCGCCCTCTTCCCATGTTGTTTCCCTTAAGAGGGAAAACGCTGAAGGGTACTGCCCATTCAGAGTTTGCCTCACCTCTCCATCATCTTCCTTCGCAAGCCAAGCAACCGCTCCTTCTCTTTGCGCACGCTCGCCGCCGCCCCCTTTCCAATCTCCTTCTTGCGCCCCACCACACCTTGGGGATATCGGGAAGAAAACCACGACCAGGGGAAAGCTAATGACCGCCGTGAAAGAGGTGGCCGCCGAGGGGAGCAAGAAGGCGGCGAATTTGGACAAGAAACTAATGGGAGATGTCGTCTTCTACCCGTGGCACCTCGATGGTAATGTGCTCCAGGCGAGATATGGATATTTGTGGGGGAGAGAGGTCCTGAAGGGGCATGGAGCTCCCAAGTTTCTGGAAGAGGGGAAGGAGGACCCGCCAGATTCATACAAATTTTTTTGCGCATATTTCATCTGCGGCCTCTACCCTCCCTTCTCGGATTTTCTTGAGGCGATGATGGCGGTCTATGGGTTACACCTTTTGTATTTCAAGCCAAATGCAATGGCGTGTATGGCGATCTTTGCCCACTTGTGAGAGAACTTCGTTGGAGTGGCCACCAACGTTGATCTGTTCAGGCACTATTTTGTCCCACGGGTGGAGAACAAGAACCATCATTCCAGGAACATAAGCTCGATGCCATGGGTTGTGCCAAGAGAGAACTGGGATTACATCTCTGGCCAACAATGCAGCAAATGGGAGGAGTGGAGAGGAGACTGGTGTTGGATTCATGATGAAAAGGCCCTCGAATTCTGCCAAGCACGGACGGAATACCTTAGCGCGACAATGTCTGGAGGGCATTTTGCCTCTCCGAGGATAGGCTCTGCCCCACTATAAATAGGATTTCTCGTCTGAAGACTGTCGGGCTGACCGTCGAGCATGTAGGGGCAGATTTCTCCTTCGTCGTATCGCTCCTCTGTAGAAAAGGGACAGATTCGCCTGGGAGTACGGAGATGCTGGAGATAGGATGAGATTGCTTCCTAGCCTGGCCAACAACCTAATAGTTTATGGCCATGCTTGGTTATTCAATCAACTATTCATCCGCTTTGGGTTATTCAAGCTGTCAGCAAACATCAGCCCATTGAACATCAACTCTGCCAGGAATTAGATCTTGCAATGGATGCCTCACTGTAATGCCGACTGGCAGTTACCCTCTTTTGATGAAGAGCTTGCATGGTCTTCCACATTAGTAGAAAGGTCCACTAAGGTGGAAACAAGAATGTACAAGTGCACCTCCAAGGTGGAGGTGGAGTACATTAAGAAGCGGCTTGAGGAAGACAAGGCGGCCCAAGTTGCAGCTGCGGTGAAGGCCGGGAATGCAGTAAAGGGAATAGGAAAAGCTGGAGATGAGAGCTGTTCCCACGGCAGGGGTGACACGCATGTCTCGGAAGAGGTTCTTGGGGGAGAGCATGCTGGGGGTAGAGCCTGCTAGGGACGGGCCTTCCTGAATTGAGGTTGTGTATGCCGCAACAACAGAGGCCTTAGAGGAACAAGGGGTGGAGGAAGCATTGGTACCTAAGGAGGGATGGCTCGTAGAAGGCCCTCAAGCCCCCGAGCCAATCTTGGACCCACGCCCTTGCAAACGGGCGCCCAATTGGGGAGCGGCAGTCTCTGATCCCGTGCCCGCAGCTAGGAGGGCGAAGGAGATCAGTGTTCCCGAAGTTGTACGCTGGAATTCTGCTCATCTCTCCGGGGCTACGGCCCTTCGCGCCATGCAGCCAACAGCTATGGAGGGTGACTCCAGCGCCCAATCGAGTTCGATCTCTTCGCAAAGCTCATCCTCATCAGAGCTTCCTGCGCCCCGGTAGGACTTGAAGCTACCAGAGAGCTCTGTTCCCCCGCCCCAGAAGATGAGCAGGGCGCCCTCGCCACCTATAGACTTCGAGCTGAACTCCATGCTTATTGATGAAGAGTAAGGGAGACCACTTCCCTCTTTCTCTCCTTTTCTTTTATTATATTTAGTATGTTTGCTTCCATTTGCTGATTGATCTTGCTTGCTTGTTAACAGGGAGGAGGAGGAAGAGACGGAGACCATCATCCATCGGACCAAGCGGCTCAAGCGCGCAGAGCCCTCGACAACAAAAAAAGGGACGAGCCTGGCAGGGAATGCCACGAGTGCCCCGACATCGAGCCCCCAACTCAGGCCCCGGCCAAAAGCATAGAGGAAGTTCCTTCCGCTGGAGTTAATGGTGGAGAACTCCCCTCCATTGATGCCCAAGGAGGGGACATGACCATTCAAGAAGAGCCTCGCCAGGAGGGGCCCACCCCGCCGATTGATATGGTCAATGGATCCCTACCAAGGGTTTCAATGGAAGAGTCCGGGCTTGACCCGGCAACTAACGTTGCCGGAGAAACTGAAGCTTCTACCCAGCAGACTCCTCTGGGTAATCTATCTATTGTCCTCCCTCCCTCAATACCTTGCTTCGCTTTCTTTTCTTGTTAAGCAACTTTTTTTCTGCCACTGATTGCTGGATCCACTTGGAGCCCCTTTGAGCGAGGAGCCAAACTTGTTGGATGGGGTGGCCATCATTGGGAATGATGCCACGGACGAAGCCACCAAGATCGTTGCTGCAGAGGAGCAGAAGCATGTTGTAGGGGGCGCCCTGGGTCCCCTAAAGGAGCCCGAGGAAGTCCCAGGCAGCGTGTCTCGATCAGGGGTCGTGGTCGAGGAGAAGATTCCCCTTCAAACCATGGGCCCCTCCCTTCATTTAGCACCTCAGTGGAAGTCCTGCCACCATCTTCAAGCAACTTGGCGCTGGTGCTCGCACAGCCCGGGCTCAAAGCCCCAGGCTCATCAACGGCGATGAGCAAGAGCTTGACGAAGAACTCCAGCGCATCCTAGCATCATTATACCAAGGAGTCGAGGAGGTGGACGATTCCGTCACCGTCGCCATGGACCTGTCCTTCATAGAGTCCGTGGCGGCAGGCCTTAAAGAGATGCGGGGGCGGCGGAGCTGAAAGTGGCAGGAGCTCAAGGAGCAGCACCAGTCTGCCAACAAGCTGGATCAAAAGCAGAAGCATAAAGGTGTCGAATTGCGCAACTGGCACGACAAGAAATTTCAGGTCCTCTTGAGGCAGCAAGAAACAATCTCGATGGCAAGGAAGGACGTCATCGCTCGGGAGGCAGGCTTGGCGGACCGCAAAGCACTTCTGGATGCCAGGGAGAAGGATATCTCTCTCTAGGAGGAGAGGCTCGAGGCCACTCTCCATGCCAAGGATGATGGTCTGGAAGTCCTTGTGCGGTAGTGCACTAAGGAACTGGAGGACAGGCACAAGGCCACCCTGGATGCTCTCACTACTGACTCTGCTGCTCGACTAAAGAAGCTTGCCGATGATCTTGCCGATGTCTCTACCGCGAAGGCAGACCTTGCCCGGTAGGTGGCCGAGCTGACGGAGAAGATTGGCGGGAGTATCAGGGAGGTATCGGCTCTCAAGGAGGTGGCGCAGAAAGCAGAGTCCCTCCTGAAGGACACACAATCACAGCTCTCCTCCAAGAGCCAAGGCCTCGAAGTCGCCAACGGCACCATCAAAGATCTAAAGGCCAGGATCGGCTCCTTGGAAAGCTGAGGCCCGCGAACAGCTGCTGTCGAAAGATCTGGATACTGCAAAGCGTCTTCGGAAGGATGCAGAGGACAAGCGGGCAAACCAATCTCAACAGGTCGACCTCTGGACCAAGAGCTTGATAGACGCTGCCAAACGCCTCGCTACCCAAACTGCAGCGATGTGCATGCAAGGGCCAGTTTACTCGGCCAGCAAGTAGGAGCCCCCCATTGCAAAACTAGGGGTCTTCTTTAATGAGATTGTCAAGAAACTGAAAGTTCATGAAGAAGGAAGGGCTGGCTGCTTCGCAAGTGAATCCCGGAAGCTTGCCCGCAATGCCCTCTTCATGGTCCTAAGCGACCTTGCCTGCCACCACCTAGATGTCGATCTTAACGACAGCTTCAGGAAGCCGCCGCCAGGTGCAGATGTTCCTGCTGCCGAGGAGAAGGCCACTCCCCTTGCCAACAAGGTTCTTGGTGTCCCCGCTACTTCAAGAAGCCGCCAGGCCCAACACTGAACCATTTTCACCACCGTGTTGGCTTATAACCAAAACAATAACGCATGTCCTATTTTTAGACGTTGTTCTGTTTATGTTTCATGTGAACTCAACGTTTTTGCTTAATATGGAGTGAACATTTATCCCTTTTGAGTTTTATCCATGTAGCGTTCGTACGATTAGTCCCTATGTACATTCAGGTTGCCTGCCGGTATCATATTGCCGCAATGGTCGTAAGGGTCTGGCCCTTAATAGTTATATTGGGGTGATGATGCATCCCGACATATTTTCCTCAGCAGTTTCCGATGCAGCCACTCGTTCCGCGAGCGGGCTCTGATCGGAATGAGAGTGCAGACAAGAATCTAGCAGAGGTACCATCTTGTACAAGAATCCTTCATACGAACACTTAGATACTCAAGGGATAAACAAATGCAAATCCTAAATTTGAAAGCATAGCAGAGATTGTGTACACTTAGCTCTTATTTATGCTCCCATCTATGCCTGGACGTGACTGCTCGCATGGCTCGCGTGTTCTGGGAAGGACTGCATCGCTTGAATACCAACCTCTAGCTCCCGACCCGGATCGGCTAGAAGCTCATGCAAATTGCGGCGGCAGGACGCGGTGTTAGGTACGGCCGATTTTCTCTCTCTTCCTCTCCGCACCTCTTGACCAATCCTACGACAAATGGCAGAAGAGCCACGCAAACACGGGCGGCCTTGCTGGTGCATACTTGCCGGGGCATCAATCAACGGACTTGCACTGGCGATCTACTCAAGATTTCCCTAAGCTGGGTAAATGCTGGACCGAGTATCGTGCGGGCTCGTCGATGTTGTTCACGCTAAAACCAAGAGTAGCATGATTGTCAATGAGTGGGAGTGGCAGAGAAAGAAAACCTGGTACATTTGCACGCCTCTCCTTTCCCCTGAACGGGATTTTAAGGGCATTCTTGTTGCCTCGCCCGTTCAGGGTGGTAGTATTGCCCTTGCCGCTAGCTTCCGTTACCGCCACGACCACGACCTGTGGAGATGGCAGGGAGCAGGCGAGATCGGTGCGGGAGCAAAATTGCTTTTCCGCTCCGCCTCAGCCATCCCCTTGGCCGTCACCAAGGACGACACCATTGGCGAATATAATGTGCTTCATACGCTCCTCGGGTTCACACAAGTGATCACCCTACCTGGCGTGCTAAAGATCTCATGGGAAACCACTGCCACCTATGGGGCCATGAGCCCCTTTTAGGTTCGGTGGGGGGATAGGCTCGTTGCACAAAGAGCGAAGAAGCATAGCACAACGCGATAGAGATCACACGGGCAGCTTTACCAAGGTTCGAGCCGCCGTGAGGCGTAAAACCCTACTCCTGCTTTGGTGGATTGATGGTGGAAATATGGTTGAGATCGTAGCACAAATGCCCGGCAAGGTTGCCTCGGGGCAAGAATGGCTACATGCATATCAATGTGTGAGGGTCTGAATCAAAAAACCCTTTCTACGGTCGCCATGGGCCTCCTTTTATAGATTAAGGGGTCACTACAGTGTCAGATAAGTCTTTAAGTACTAATTAGATAGCAAACATTACTCTCATACCTAACTCTGCAGGCTGACAAAGCGCATTAAATGCACCGTCTAGTGTCACATCACAGTGTACCCGACAACCCTTGCCGGGCGGTTTTGCCAGCTTTGCACCTGCTTGCTTGACACGTCTCAGGACGGGTGTCATATGGAGGTGTTTGCTGTAGGAAGTGGATGCCATGTGGCAAGAAGCAGCCACTTAGTCACTTAGGGGCTTGACACTGCACTGATCGATGACTTGTGTTGCTTGTGAGCTAGAGCGGAGGTGTGGCTTGCCTTCGCCAGCCCCGGCAGACCTGCCGGGATGACCTGAAAGCTCGCTTCCAGGGCAAACCCAACCTTGTCAGGCTCGCCTGCCCGTCATGGGAGGTCCTTTCCTTAGCGATATCTTGCTTCCCTGGCTCATCTTGGTCTTCTTGATATGTACTTGGATCCTTCAAAGGAATTGGTCCTTAATGCTTGGGTTGATCTTGGTGCTGAAATCTTGTCCTTGGACCTGTTGGCTTGCTGATGTGCACTAGTCAAGGGAAAACATATACCCTTGTCTGTAGTCCCCGATACTACTTGACATGAACGTGATGCCTATATTCATAATCATTGCCTTGGATACCATCATAACTTTGTGCTTTTCTATCAATTACTCGTTGTTCACCCACCATGTTGTTTTCTTCCGAGAGATAAGCCTCTAGTGAAACCTATGGCTCTCGGGTCTATTTTCCATTATATTTTCAGATCTATAAACCAAAAATAACTTGCTGCAATTTATTTGTTTTTACTTTTTTTTACGTTCTAGTAATCTTTTATATCTATCTTTATCAGATCTCATCCTAGCAAGTGACCATGAAAGGATTGACAACCCCTTTATCGCGTTGGGTGCAAGTGTTTGATTGTTTGTGCAGGTGCATAGATTGGAGATTTGTGTGTACCTCCTACTGGATTGATACCTTGGTTCTCAAACTGAGGGAAATACTTATCTCTACTTTGCTGCATCACCCTTTCCTCTTCAAGCGGGAAAAACCAACGCAAACTCAAGAAGTAGCAGGAAGAATTTCTGGTGTCGTTGTCGGGGAGGTTCTACATCAAGCCTACCAAGTACCCACCATAAACTCTCATCTCTTGCATTACATTATTTGCCATTTGCCTCTCATTTTCCTGTCCCCCACTTCTAAAATAATTTCAGAAAAATACAAAAAGATTTGCCTTTTTATTCGCCCTTCTCCCGTTCGTCTTTTCATTTGCTTTTTGGTTGCCCGTTTGCTAGACCGGTTTATTGCCACCATGTCTGAATCTGGGGAGTTTATCATTGAAAAAGATAGCAATAATCATGAGGAAGGTTTTAATGATTTTGCCAATAATGATCCTCATGAAGAACCCACTATTATCCATACTAAAAAACTCTGTGTGGGTAGCGGAAATATTATTGGAAAAGGGGTGATTCAAGATTTCTTTACTTGTGCTGGTATGCTACCTATGCTAGGAGGATCTATTCTTAATAAAACTAATAGCCTCGCGGATGCAATAACTTTGCTCATAATTGAGCTTGAAAGACAATATGTTCATATGCATCCATGCATACAAGGGATTTTTCTAGAGTTCTCCAATATTCAACATTCTTCTGTTAAGCGTGTTGCCACTATATTTCTAGCTCATGAGTTTAGATTCATTATGAAAGAAGCTAGTGAAATTTTGCTCATTACAAAATAAATGGTGGTTGTCCTCCCATACAGGAGATCCTTTTTAATCAAAGAGGAAATAATGAGATTGCAATCTCCCAGTTATGTTGCCTATAATGAAAATTTGAGAAAAAGGGTCCCTACCGAGGTTTTGGTTGATAAGATTTCTGAACTTAATGATAATTTTGCTATACAAAACACTGGACTAGGGTTCGTGTAATAGATAGGCTTATGACATTCCACCAAAGGAACGCTTATAATGATGAGTTGATTATAAAATACAAGGGGCCGAACGAGGAACCTATTCCTCCTAAACTTGATCTTAGGGATCCTTATTCTATTAAATTTAGCCCTTTTGATTATTTTTGCTCACCACAAAGGAAACTTGCTACTGAAAGATGGGAGTATGAGATGAGCATGGATGATATCCCTTATTATTATGACAATACCTAGATCAACATTTTATGCCTAGATAGGGGCGTTAAACAATAACGCTTGTCGGGAGGCAACCCAATTTTATTTTTATGTTTTTTGTTTTTGGTTCTTTTTTCAATAAATACACATTAGGCTATATTTTCCTCCCAATAAAAACAGAAAATTTTACACTCAGTAAAAAAAATTAAAAAATCACAGAAGCGTGCTTTTGATCTGAATTTTTTACACAAGATTGATATACAAATTACCCAGGTTGTCCTAATTGTTTAGAATTTGTGGAGTTACAGAAGTATACGAAGTTTACAGATTGCTACAGTCTGTTCTATTTTTGACAGATTCTATTTTCTATGTGTTGTTTGCTTATTTTGATGAATCTATGGGTAGTATCGGGGGGTATGAACCATGGAGAAGTTGGAATACAGTAGATATTACACCAATATAAATAAATAATGAGTTCACAATAGTACCAAAAAGGGGTGATTTATTTTCTTATACTAACGGATCCCATGATTTTTTGTTGAGTTTTGTGTTGTGAAGTTTGCATGTTTTGGGTAGAGACTTGATGGACTATGGAACGATAAGTGGCAAGAGCCTAAGCTTGGGGATGCCCAAGGCACCCCAAGGTAATAATCAAGGACAACCAAGCATCTGAGCTAGGGGATGCCCCAGATGGCATCCCCTCTTTCGTCTTCTTTCCATCAGTAAATTTACTTGAGGCTATATTTTTATTCACCACATGATATGTGTTTTGCTTGGAGCGTCTTGTATGATATGAGTCTTTGCTTTTCAGTTTGCCACAATCATCCATGATGTACACACCTTTTGATAGGGACACTCATGAATCATGAATTTATTAGAATACTCTATGTGCTGCACTTATATCTTTTGAGCTAGGCAATTTTGCTCTAGTGCTTCACTTATATCTTTTTAGAGCACGGCGGTGGCTTTACTTTATAGAAATTGTTGAAATCCCATGCTTCAATTACATTATTTTGAGAGTCTCTAATCAACATGGTAATTTGCTTAGGTTATGAATTTAGTCCTAATATGATGGGCACCTAAGAGGGATATAATAAAAACTTTCATATAAAGAGCATTGAATAATATGAGAAGTTTGATTCCTTATGATTATTTTGAGATAGAAAGATGGTGATATTAGAGTCATGCTAGTGAGTAATTGTGTATTGGTAGAAATACTTGTGTTAAAGTTTGTGATTTCCGTAGCATGAACGTATGGTGAACCGTTATGTGATGAACTCGGAGCATGATTTATTTATTGATTGTCTTCCTTATGAGTGGTGGTCGGGGACGAGCGATGGTCTTTTCCTACCAATCTATCCCCCTAGGAGAATGCGTGTAGTACTTTGCTTCGATAGCTAACAATTTTTTGCAATAAGTATGTGAGTTCTTTATAACTAATGTTGAGTCCATGGATTATACGCTCTGCTTGACGTATCCTTGAAAAATAATACGCACTATCACCCTTCCACCATTGCTAGCATCTCTAGTACCGCACAACTCCCGCTGGTGCACTACACCCACCATATACCTTCCTCAAAACAGACACCATACCTACCTATTATGGCATTTCCGTAGCCATTCCGAGATATATTGCCATGCAACTTCCACCGTTCTGTTTTTTTATGACACGCGCCATCATTGTCATATTGCTTTGCATGAATGTAAGATAGCTAGCTTGATGTTTTCATGAATTGTCCATTTTTTATGTCATTACTATGCTAGATCATTGCACATCCCGGTACTCCACCGGAGGCATTCATATAGAGTCATATTTTGTTCTAAAATCGAGTTGTAATTCTTGAGTTGTAAGTAAATAAAAGTGTGATGATCTTCATTATTAGAGCATTGTCCCATGTGTGGAAAGGATGATGGAAGCTATGATTCCCTCACAAGTTGGGATGAGTCTCCAGACTTTACAAAAAACAAAAGAGGCCAAAAGAAGCCCAAATAAAAAATGAGAGAAAAGAGAGAAGGGGCAATGCTACTATCCTTTTACCACAATTATGCTTCAAAGTAGCACCATGATCTTCATGATAGAGAGTCTCCTATGTTGTCACTTTCATATACTAGTGGGAATTTTTCATTATAGAACTTGGCTTGTATATTCCAATGATGGGCTACCTCAAATTGCCCTAGGTCTTCGTGAGTAAGCGAGTTGGATGCACACCCACTTAGTTTTTTTCTGAGCTTTCATACACTTATAGCTCCAGTGCATCCATTGCATGGCAATCCCTACTCACTCGCATTGATATCTATTGAAGGGCATCTCCATAGCCTGTTAATACGCCTAGTTGATGTGTGACTTTCTCCTTCTCTTTGTCTTATCCACAACAACCATATTCTATTCCACCTGTAGTGTTATATCCATGGCTCACGCTCATGTATTGCGTGAAAGTTAAATAAGTTTGAGAACACCAAAGTATGAAACAATTGATTGGCTTGTCATCAGGATTGTGCATGATTTATGATTCTGTGTGATGAAGATGGAGCATAGCCTGACTATGATTTTGTAGGGATAACTTTCTTTGGCCATGATATTTTGAGAAGGCATGATTGCATTATTAGTATGCTTGAAGTATTATTGTTTTTATGACAATATTAAACTTTTGTTTCGAATCTTATGGATCTGAATATTCATGCCACAATAAAGAAAATTACATGGATAAATATGTTAGGTAGCATTCCACAGGAAAAATTCTATTTTTATCATTTACCTGAGGACGAGTAGGAATTAGGCTTGGAGATGCTTCATACGTCTTCAATGTATATATAACTTTTGATTGTTCATGTTATTATATTATCTGTTTTGGATGTTTATCTGCATTAATATGCTATTTTATGTTATTTTTGGGACTAACATATTAACATAGAGCCCAGTGCTAGTATCCGTTTTTTCCTTGTTTTTGAGTTTTACCGAAAAGGAATATGAAACAGAGTTCAAATGGAATAAAACTTTCGTGATGATTTTTCTTGGACCAGAAGACACCCCACAAACTTGGAGAGGGGGGCCAAAAGATCCCCAAGGAGGCCAAAAGCCTCAGGGGCATGCCCTAGGGGGCACCCTGAGGGCTTGCGGGCAACTCAGAGGTCCTCCAACCCTAATTTCAGCACTATAAATTCCCAAATATTCCCAACCGACCAGAAGTGTCCACTAAAATACTTTTCCGCCTCCGTAACCTTCTATTACCGTGAGATCCCATCTTGGGGACTTTTCCGGCACCCTACCGGAGGGGGATTCGATCATAGAGTGCTTCTACATCAACCCTATTGCCCTTCCGATGAAGTGTGGGTAGTTTACCACAGACCTAAAGGTCCATAGCTAGTAGCTAGATGGCTTCTTCTCTCTCTTTAATCTTCAATACAATGTTCTCCTTGGGTTCTTGGAGATCTAACCAATGTAATATTCTTTTGCGGTGTGTTTGTCAAGAACTGATGAATTGTGGATTTATGATCGGATTATCTATGAATAGTATTTGAGTCTTCACTGAATTCGTATATCCATGATTTTATATCTTTGTATTTCTCTTCGAATTATCAGTTTGGTTTGGCCAACTAGATTGGTTCTTCTTGCAATGGGAGAGGTGCTTAGTTTTGGGTTCAATCTTGCGGTGTCCTCACCCAATGACATAGTAGGGGTAGCGAAGCACATATTGTATTGTTGCCATCAAGGATAAAAAGATTGGGGTTTTCATCTTATTGCTTGAGTTTATCACTCTACATCATGTCATCTTACTTATGGCGTTACTCCGTTCTTATGAACTTAATACTCTAGATGCATGCTGGATAGCGGTCGATGTGTGGAGTAATAGTAGTAGATGCAGACAGGAGTCGGTCTACTAGACACGGACGTGATGCCTATATTCATAATCATTGCCTTGGATATCATCATAATTTTGCGCTTTTCTATCAATTGCTCGACAGTAATTTGTTCACCCACCGTCTTGTTTTCTTTCAAGACAGAAGCCTCTAGTGAAACCTATGGCTCCTGAGTCTATTTTCCATCATATATTTTCAGATCTATAAACCAAAAAAACCCAAAATACCTTGCTGCAATTTATTTCTTTTCACTTTGTTTTAGGTTCTAGTGATCTTTTATATATATATATCTATCATATCTCATACTTGCAAGTGACCGTGAAGGGATTGACAACCCCTTTATCGTGTTGGGTGCAAGTGTTTGATTGTTTGTGCAGGTGCATAGATTGGAGACTTGCGTGTACCTTCTACTGGATTGATACCTTGGTTCTAAAATTGAGGAAAATACTTATCTCTAGTTTGCTGCATCACTGAGGGAGTCCTGGACTAAGGGGTCCTCGGGCGTCTGGGCTATGTGATATGGGCCGGACTCATGGGCCATGAAGATACGAGATAGAAGAACCTTCCCCATGTCCGGATGGGACTCACCTTTGCGTGGATGACAAGCTTGGCATTCGGATCATGTACCTTCCTTTCTCTGTAACCGAATCTGTACAACCCTAGATCCCTCTAGTGTCTATATAAACCAGAGGGTTTAGTCCGTAGGGCAAGATCACAATCATACAGGCTAGACATCTAGGGTTTAGCCATTCCGATCTTGAGGTAGATCAACTCTTGTGACCCCTATATTCATCAAAGTCAATCAAGAAGGAAGTTGGGTATTACCTCCATTAAGAGGGCCCGAACCTGGGTAAACATGATGTCCCCTGCCTCCTTGTTACCTTCGATCCTTAGATAAACATTTCGGGACCCCCTACCCGAGATCTGCCGGTTTTGACCGACATTGGTGCTTTCATTGAGAGTTCCACTGTGTCGTCACCAGAAGGATCGATGGCTCCATCAACCATCCACAACAAAACCACCCTGAGGGAGACTTTTCTCCATGGCCAAATCTTCATATTCGGCGGCTTCGCACTGCGTGCCAATTCGATTGGTCATCTGGAGCAGATCGACAGCTACGCCCCTGCTCATCAGATCAGGTTTGGAAACCTAAACTACGTCGCTGATATCTGGGGAGACTTGATCTTCCAAGGGTTTGCGGCCTCAACCATGGCTCCGGCCTTAGGTCCGGAGCACCTCGTCAAGTCCGAAGATGGGAGTTTAGAGCCCGCCGGACTCACCCCAGCTATCGAGCTCAACACCGAAGATACGGAGGGAACCATTTCACCGGCCAGCCCGGAGTCACTCCAGGCTCCCTCTATCCTCATCGAGCCGACTCACCTCCGTACACCAAATCCAAACTCTCGAGGTCTGTACTATATGAGCTCGGCCAGGGAACTCCTGTCCCGCCACGCTCCACGGATTCTCGCTTTCCGGTCCATACCTCACCCTTAAACGAGGCTCTGGACGTAATGTGATCTCTCGCCATTAAGGAAGGATCGCTGCTGAACTATGCCCAACCCACACTAGGGGCTGAGAGCGGGGAGTTTTATGTCCCACCCACCACCCACTTCATAGCCATTGTCGAGGATTTAACCGACATGCTTGATTACGCTTCCGAAGACATCGACGGCATGGACGATGACGCCGGAGGAGAGCAAAGCCAGAACCCGCCGTTTACCGGACGCTGGACGGCCACTTCTGCATATGAGGTGTACATGGTGGAGACACCCAAAGAGAATGAACCTACTGAAGCACCTACGAAGCATCGACGTCAGCGGCGCCGATCAAAATCATGTCATGAAAAACACAACAATACTACCTCTTGAGCATTGCGTTGGTTTTCCCTTGAAGAGGAAAGGGTGATGCAGCAAAGTAGGATCAGTATTTCCCTCAGTTTTGGAGAACCAAGGTATCAATCCAGTAGGAGGCTCCATGCAATTCCCTCGTACCTACACAAACAAATAAGAACCTCGCAACCAACGCGATAAATAGGTTGTCAAATCCTTCACGGCCACTTGCAAAAGTGAGATCTGATAGGGATAATAAGATAAGATAAATATTTTTCATATTTTTATGATATAGATTGGAAAGTAAAGATTGCAAAATAAGATAGATCGGAAACTTATATGATGGAAAATAGATCCGAGGGCCATAGGTTTCACTAGTGGCTTCTCTCAAGATAGATAAGTATTACGGTGGGTGAACAAATTACTGTCGAGTGATTGATAGAAAAGTGCATAGTTATGAGAATATCTTGGCATGATCATGCATATAGGCATCATGTCTGCGACAAGTAGATCAAAACGATTCTGCATGTACTACTATTACTCCACACATCGACCGCTATCCAGCATGCATCTAGAGTATTAAGTTCATAAGAACATAGTAACGCATTAGGCAAGATGACATGATGTAGAGGGATAAACTCAAGCTATATGATATAAACCCCATATTTTTATCGTTGATGGCAATGATACAATCTGTGCCTTTCTGCCCCTGCTGTCACTGGGAAAGGACACCGCAAGATTGAACCCAAAGCTAAGCACTTCTCCCATTGCAAGAAAGATCAATCTAGTAGGCCAAACCAAACTGATAATTCGAAGAGACTTGCAAAGATAACCAATCATACATACAATAATTCAGAGGAGATTCAAATAGTTCTCATAAATAAACTTGATCATAAACCCACAATTCATCAGATCTCGACAAACACACCGCAAAAAGGGTTACATCGAATAGATCTCTAAGAAGATCGAGGATAACATTGTATTGAGATTCAAAGAGAGAGAAGAATCCATCTAGCTAATAACTATGGACCCGAAGGTGTGTGGTAAACTACTCACAACTCATCGGAGAGGCTATGGTGTTGATGTAGAAGACCTCCGTGATCGATTCCCCCTCCAGCGGATTGCCGGAAAGGGCTCCAAGATGGGATCTCATGGGTCCAGAAGGTTGCAGCGGTGGAAATAGGTTTTCGTGGTGCTCCTCGGTGTTTTCAGGGTATGCAAGTATATATAGGCGAAAGAAGTCGGTCAGGGGAACCACTAGGGGCCCACGAGGGTGGGGGGCGCGCCCACCCCCATAGGGCGCGCCTTGCACCCTCGTGGCTGCCTCGGTTTCTTCTTGACGTCCACTCCAAGTCTCCTGGATTGAGTTTGTTCCAAAAAGATTGCTCCCGAAGATTTCATTCCGTTTGGACTCCGTTTGATATTCCTTTTCTTTGAAACACTGAAATAGGCAAAAAAAAACAGCAATTCGGGCTGGGCCTCCGGTTAGTAGGTTAGTCCCAAAAATGATATAAAAGTGTAAAGTAAAGCCCATAAACATCCAAAACGGGTAATATAAAAAATTATAGATACGTTGGAGACGTATCAAACAATACCGGTACCGGAGACAATGACACCCCGGATAACGCCGAAGACCAAGAAGCCCCTGTCGAGCCAACATCCGAGCAGGATGATTGGGAAGAGGGACAGGTCAACCCCCATGATCCTATCGGGGACGAGGGCTCGGAGGTCGGGGACGAGGGCTCGGAGGATAGTAACTACCTACCGACCTCCGAAGGATGAGAGCCTGGGCGATGAAGACTTCATCATACAAAGGACCCCCTCGAACAAGAGCGCTTCAAGCGCCGGCTAATAGCCACGGCAAGAAGCCTGAAAAAGAAGCGGTGGCAACTTCAAGCCGATCAGGATTTACTCAATGACAGATGGACTAATGTCCTGGCAGCCGAGGAATACGACCTCGAGCGCCCAAATAAGGAGTTACCCAAAGCATAGGTTGATCTCCCAATTCGACGAGGAGGTCCCAAAGCCTATACCGACATCACATAACACAGCTGACGGACCTGGCCGGCCACCTCGTGGTCAGCACAGAGCGGAAACCCAAGCCGAACACCAAGCTGCGTCACCTCTCCCTAGAGGCAGAGAAACAGCGGCCGCTGGACGCACGCACGACCTGTGACAGGGCCTGGACGATAGTGCCGGTCATACCAGATCAATTTATGGATCACGAGGGCATGCACCAATGTGAGAAGACGACCATCAAGCTTGGCGCGATAAACACAACCTCACACGGGCCAAAAAGGACTCCATCCGAACTGCGTCATGACATCGCCCGATACACAGGAGCCGCACACCCTCTATGCTTCACCGATAAAGTAATGAAGCACCAGTTCCCAGAAGGGTTTAAACCTGTAAACATTGAATCATACTATGGCACCATAGATCCTGTAGTATGGATGGAAGAATTTCTTCTCCATATCCACATGGCTCGCGGTGATGACCTACATGCCATCAAGTACCTCCCCCTAAAACTCAAGGGACCAGCACCGCATTGGCTGAATAGCCTCAGAGAAAACTCTACTGGAAGCTGGGAAGACTTGGAGGATGCCTTTAGAGACAACTTCCAAGGTACCTATGTTCGGCCCCCGGATGCCGATGACCTTAATCACATAATCCAGCAACCCGGTGAATCAGCCCGGAAGCTCTGGACCAGGTTCTTAATTAAAAAGAACCAAACTGTGGATTGTCCGGACGTCGAAGCCCTCGCAGCCTTCAAACACAGCGTCCGAGACGAGTGGCTCGCTCGACACCTCGGCCAAGAGAAACCGACGTCTATGGCAGCCCTTACCGCACTTATGACCCACTTTTGCGCGGGAGAAGATAGCTGGCTCGCTTGTAGAAGCAATAGCACCAGCGACCCAGGCACCTCTGAAGTCAGAGACGGCAATGGCAAACGATGACGCGACAAGAATAAGCGTCGAAACAATACAAAAGACACGGCGGTGAACGCCGGATTCAGTGGCTCAAAATCCGGTTAGCGGAAGAAGCCATTTGAAGGAAATAAAGATGGTCCATCTAGTTTGGACAAAATACTTGATCGGCCTTGCAAGATTCGTGGCACCCCCGATAAACCTACCAATCACACCAACAGAAAACGGTTGGGTGTTTAAACAGGCTGGCAAGCTCAACGCCGAACACAAGAGGAAAAGGCCGCCCAGCAAGGACGACGATGAAGAGCCTTGCCCATCGAACACAGCGGGGCAGAAGAAATTTCCCCTCAAGGTAAAAACAATGAATATGATCTATGACACACACATCCCCAAACAGGAGCGCAAGCGCGCGTTAAGGGACGTCTACGCCGTAGAGTCGGTCGCCCCAAAATTTAACCCATGGTCGGCTTGCCCTATCACCTTCGATCGAAAGGACCACCCGACCAGTATCCAGCATGGAGGATCGGCAGCTTTGGTCCTCCACCCAATCATCGATGGATTCCATCTCACTTGAGTCCTCATGGACGGCGGCAGTAGCCTTAACCTGCTCTATCAGGACACCGTCCGCAAAATGGGTATTGATCCGTCAAGGATCAAGAACACTAAAACTACCTTTAAAGGAGTAATACCTGGCGAAGAGGCCCACTGCTCGGGATAAATAACGTTGGAAGTCATCTTCGGCTCACCCGACAATTTTCTTAGTGAATACTTGATCTTCGATATCGTACCCTTCTGAAGTGGCTATCACGCACTGCTCGAACGAACCGCTTTTGCTAGATTCAACGTGGTGCCGCACTATGCTTATTTAAAGCTCAAGATGCCCAGTCCACACGGTGTTATAACAGTCAATGGAAACACGGAACGCTCCCTCCTCACAGAGGAGCACACCACAGCTCTCGTAGCCGAGGTACAGAGCGGCCCGCTCAATTCACACACCTCGTCACCCATCAAGCCGCCGGACTTAGTTAAAAGAGTCCGGTCAGTCCCGCAAGCTAGCGGCTCGGTACATCCAGAGCTAGACTAGTAGTTTCGCCTCCATAGATCGCCGCGCACACTCGTGGAATTTGTACCGCGCATGCATCATTACGCACTCAAAATACCTTGGGCATCGGCGGAGGCACAATACAGGAAGGTCCATAGTATGGCTCGACCCTATATGACCTTCCACTTTTTTGCTTACCTTTTTACCACAAGTGCATTCGAGCTCATGTATCCTACGGACTTACAAGGACTCCCTCCAAGCCCAGTTCCGTATGGCAATCAGAAGACCGTTTCCTTCAAGGAACCCCTCTCTACAGGACAAAAGCGGCGCAGACGTGCCGTAGGACATCCAAAGGACTCTTTGGACCAAACCTTACTTAAAAGGACCTATATTGAGCTTTTATCCTTGTTATCAGACCCCCAGCATGTAAAATGTTTTTGGTGCTTATGATACCCTCTGTAAGATCACGTTTTGATGTATCAATCAGATTCTAGTAGTGACAGTTTTTTCGGTATCAACTTTTACTTATAAAACTGTGGTCCGTCTCTCCAGTTGTCACACATACCTCAACACTCATTGCCAGGGGCTCTATATGGCCACTTATGAACCATTAAATGAAAGCCCGAACAGCTTTGTAGCACACTTCGGCGTCCTGAGATTGGCATTATATGCATCGGCTATGAATCATGTCTTTGGTCAATAGTTGGGTTACCCGGCTCCTGTGTTTTCTACCTTACGTTATGTTTGTTCGGCTATGGTAGTAAAGGGAGAACTACTGCGATTGTGTTTCTGGTTCATCCGGTAAAGCACCTCAGTAGAGAAAGCCGAAAACTGACTGTCATGATGCGGCGAGAGCTGGTCAGCCGTTCGATGACTTACTAAATCTTTAACGATTTTTCTGTTTTAAACGAAGGACTGTTTTTTCAGTCATACACGTAACGCATCCGCATTTGGATAGTCACATACGTACTAGGGGCTATTTTATAGCCCCATCGTCAAACTCCTATGGCTAAGTGAGAGCGGTAAAGCCGTATAGTTCGATTGCCTGGTTCGACGCACTGACACCTCCGTCCCGGACCAAGACGTTGGGTCAAGAGTGTTAATGTGCCATTCCGAACACCCCCGTAGCATCTACGTGGGGTTGAAGCCGACTACTGGAAAACTCTAAGGCATTCAAAAAAACGGCCACACGGGAGGAATGCAATTTTAGATAATGGTGCAAATATATTACAAAGCCTTAATATCTATAATACACATGATCGGGTCATTCGATTACATTTATTTGAATATGATGTCCATTGAGCATTGACCCTTTATCAAACGAGCACCCTCTAGGACGTCGCTCAAATAACGCTCTGCTGTGTGATGGTCCTTGCCTTAGGCAGGACCCTCCGCCGCAACAATGGCGGCTTTCATCTTGGCCCAATGCACCTTGACATGGGAAAAAGCCCTCTGTGCACCTTCTATGCACACTGACAGTTTGATGGCATCAATGCGGGGCACGACATCGACGAGTCGCCATAGTAGGCCAAAATAACTGCTCGGAACGGATTCAGCCGACCATAGTCGGAGTATAACCTCCTTCATGTCCGCTCCGAACATCTTGTGCGTCTGGACCCACTGTGCCATCTGGTCGTTCAGCAGCGTTGAACGTTCCTACGTCGCATATTGCGACCAGAACAACTTCTCCGTCGCATGCCCCTCCTAGGCCCAGTAGAATTGCGCTGCTTCAGCTGCGCTCTTTGGTAGATCCGCAAAGGAGTCTGGAGAACTCCATAGTTGATTAAGTAAGGCATACCTCTGATCACCAAACTTTGACTGTAAAAGAAAGGGCTTACCAGCCTTTATCTATCCGGCCTGTCGGAGCTCCTCGCGAGCCCCACGGGATTCGAGCCTCGCCTCTTGGGCGTCCTGAAGGGCCTTGGCGAGTTCAGCGCCTTCATTTTATTGCCCTCCTCGAGGAGCTCGCACTTGCGAGTTGCGTCCTTGAGCTCTTGCTCAATCTTGGATACGCGCTCCTCGAACTGGCGCCGTGTGGCCTGTTCATCCTTCAAATCGGCAGCTGCTTTCTCAGCGGCCGCATTGCTCACCATTTCTCGCTCCATTGCATGGGAAATGTCACTCCTAAGGTGTAACACCCCAAAAATTTAACCAGGTTTTAGTTATTAAAATTTTGCCAAGAGTTTAAAAAAATTTGCCTGCAAGAATATCTCTGTTTATTTCAAAACTTTTCTTTTAATATTAAGGAGTTTTTCACAAGTGGATCCTTCCAAAACATATTGGACTTATTTTCCCTCTCATTTAAAAACATCTCTCAATCAGTAGATTTATTTATTAAATTATTTCACCCTGAGCTTTATTCATTAAATGACTTGTTTTAAAATTTGGAGCTCTTTTTGAACTACAACCATTTGATATATTTATCTAAAAATCCAACCAAAATTTGGAGATGTCATATGATGTCTCTAAATCACTTTTGAGCAATAATATATTTAATTCATTGCATATGTTGAGTGCTACACCTGTTTTCCTTCTCTGGTCCAGTGGGCAGTTTTGCACTACAACCCTTTTAAATATTTGTTCCTAGCTCATGAAATGTTGCCATCCATCTCCTGTCCAGAACTGAAGTTCATCAAAACATGCACTAGCAAGTTTCTCTTTTTGCCAAACTAACCTTACCACCTTCTCTTGCTTCTAAAGAGACACTGATCTGGAAGATTTGGCCCCTCCAAGAAATGCCTAGGTGCCTGTGGCATTGTGTCAAACACCTGGAGTGCATGATCAGATTTGACATGAATGGTTGCTTGCATTATGAACTTGACCACCTGACCAAACCAACTTGTCCCTTGAGTTTCCCTCTATCTCTAACCTAGTACTGTTGCTTGCCAACCTCACTTGTGACCTGTAGCATGCCACGGCATTGTATCGAACACCTTTCGTGCGTGCACTGGACGTGCCCAGAGCGTGCCAATTGCAGCCGCGCGCCCGAGCCGACACGCTGGCCCCCCCTGGGTTTTGGCCCGCTCTGCAGCACCGCGCCACGCACTACCCTCCTCACAGCAACACGCCAAGCCACCCTGGCAGCCTACAGCGCTGCCGACAGAGCTTTTGGCGGCACACCGGCGGCCGCAGCACGCCTCTGCCGTGGCCGGCGCCGCCAAAGCCACCCCGGCTCGCCACCTGCCCCTGGAAACAGCGCAAGCCTATCCCCTCGCTCATCGGCTAGCTCCCGTCGTCGCCACGTCGCCATTGCTACAGGGAGGCGGTTCGTCGTCGTCCTTATCGCCGGCCGCCTCGAAACCGACCTCCACCGCCTATATAAGGGCCCCGGAGCTCCATCTAGCCCTCGATCAACCTCCAGTGATCCTCCTAGGGCTACCCTGGCAAGCATTCGAGGAGGGGAAGGCCTTCTTCCCCGAGTCCAGCCAGTTCGGTCGCCGCCAAGCCCCGGTCGATTCCGTCACCACCAGGGCCTCTCCTTCTCCAATCTCTCCACCAAGAACTCCCCCTTCCACTCGCGAGTGCAACCCCTCAATCAATTTTGGTAGGAGACCACTGCAGCCCAAAAATCACTCTGTCACCGAAGCTCCCTCCGCCGCGGAGCTCGCCGCCGGCGATTCCCTCCGTCCCCGCCGGCCAGTCGACCACCGGGAGGACCGCCTAGGAGTGGTGGATCCATCCCTGGCCTCGGATGCCCTCGAGGAGCCTCCGTTCGCCGGCAACGATCGCCGGAATCCCGCCCCCGCTCGGGCAGAGGATAAAGGAGGCAGAGGCGACTGGTCAAACCTGACCAGTGGGCCCCGTGGACCCGCTGTCAGTGACCCAACCCCGCCTCCACGTGTTTTAAGTGAAGGCGTAAACTTCATAAATACGTCTCCTCTGCCCCGGAAGCGTATTTCTATCTGAAACGTTTTCTTTTTCTATTTTAATTTAAAAACAGATTTTGACCAGAACTTTGACTAGCTATAACTTTTTAAATATAAGTCCAAATGAATTGATTCTTTTTCCTACCTCTCTCAAATATTTTCTAGTTTATTTTAAGATTTATTTGAAAAAAATTTAGAACAACTTTTTGTGCTGTTTTTATTTTGTGTGTTAATTCAAATTTATTTAAAATAGGACCTTGAAGAGAGGAGAAATATTTCAAGAGCTTGAAATGCACCCTGCCTTCCCGTGACCTGAAGGCAAGCATTCTGAACCCCGGCATAATATTTTTGTGTGTTCGATGACACGTTTATAACATCACCTCACTTTGGAGAAACTTTTTATTTCATGTGATATGATCATATGCATGGGTGCATGTCATTGATTTCCATGCTGTTGGAAATGAACACACTTGTGATGATAATCACCCTCATGTGCCTTGCATGCATACCAGCAGGAACCCGGGAAAACCTCTGCCTTGGGTAGGCATGAGTTTGTCGCCGGTCTCCGTCGGGACGGTTATGTCTGGTATGGCATGGTAAGGTGATATGAGCGGTGACTCTGTTGGTTGAAATATATTCGTTATACTAATCATGCAGGGAATACTTAAACCTCCTGAGTCGACCGTAGATCGAGTCTTGTTCCAGTAACCCCCATACTTGCTTCGTACTACCACTCGTCTCTACAACAAGTAGAGTACGGTTCGGTAAGTTGTCAACCTCTTTCTAGCACACACCGTACAGAGAGGCCATGGTGGAATATACCGGTTGTAGCTGGTAGGCAGGCCACCTGGTCCGGGGGCATGGGTGTTTCCGGTTGGGACCGAGAGGGGAGGCCACCCCTTAGAGCGCGCGATATAAATTTGATCCCATGCTACGCGAGGTTGTAGCCTTCCCACTTAGAGTTTGCTTAACAGGTGTCGTGGGTGATTCCAGACACGTGTGAGTTAAGCTGGTGTGTGCAAGTTAGGTGTGTTTTCAACTAAAAGGCCGTAGACGGAATTAGTCTTGATGGAGTAAAGGAATCCATTACTCGTGGGTAAAGAGTACACCCTCTGCAGAGATTAAACCTATTCGAATAGCCATGTCCATGGTTAAGGATTACAGTCTGGGATGGGTCAAGTGTCGGTGTTAGTGTCGGTCTTCGAAGGTGATAACTGTTAACCAGAACTGGAACTACTACTGGTGACTTGTGATAATTATGATTATCATTATTGTTGACTAACCCGTGATATTATTGTTATTATCGAGTATCTCTGGGATGGTTCTACCTCCGGGATATTCACTATGATTGTTTCTTTTAAAGCCCTTTATGTGGTGTCGCTCAGATGCCCGACTGTGGCACTTCTTTTAAAGCCCTTTATGTGGTGTCGCTCAGACGCCCGACTGTGACATTTCTTTTAAAGCCCTTTATGTGGTGTCGCTCAGACGCCCGACTGTGGCATTTCTTTTAAAAGCCCTTTATGTGGTGTCGCTAAGACGCCCGACTGTGGCATTGCTTGTTATTTATTTCATAAATTTTAATACTACTATGTTATTGCATTTTTATAAATAACTTGCTTGCATGCATCAGAGTTTCATTTATCTTTTGTGACTGACGTCATGAGCCTAAAATATTTTCAGCACATCATTGTTATATTATACCTGTTTTCATAATGTTTGCGAGTACATTCAAAGTACTCACTGGCTTGTCCTTGGCTATTGTCTTGGCCAGATTTTCTTGCACGGAAAGGAGCGACGCGATGACAGCCCCGGAACCTAAGCAACGATGGTAGCAGCCTCGTGAAGATAGGAGTTAACCTGGTCAGCTGTTCCTGTGGGAAATGGAGTCCCATAGACCCTGATGATCCTCAAACCGCTTCCGCCCTCAACCACTAGAAACCATTTTTTGTACTCACAGGCCAGAATGGTCTTGTACTGCATATTTTGTATTTTGCTTGGAATTTCTGTATCAAGTTGGAGCCTCATCAGCTAACAGTAATCCTGGGGCTGATGAGCACGACGGTCTTTTTCTGGAAATTTATACCCGGAAAACCGGTCGTGACATGAGGGTCTCAACCTCAACAGTGCCATCTACAATTATGCATATAGTAGCACGTGAGCCTCACTTAAGCAATCGCAAACTAATTCAATGGAATATGGAGCACTCGAAGCATGCCTTGCGCTTTGTCAAGCCTCTGGTTAATCCGGATATTGTCCTCATCGACCAGCTGCAGTTTTTGCTTCAGTTCAAGAACTTTGGTAGCCTGAGCGGTCGCTGCTAACAATTAAGCCTGATGGTTATAAAAAAGGGTAACTATGTTATTCACTGCGGATAATTATAGACCCTCTGTTCGCCCTACTTCATTGTCCAAATAGAGTCTCAGGGGCTACTATCTATATATGGATAGATTTTTAAGGAAAGCGGCTAAAAGACATTACATTGCATACCTCGAAGCCTGTTAGTAGGCTCGTGAAGGCTTCATCCAGTCCGCTCTTAGTCGACTGAACTTTTTCAACCATCGTACACATTAAGGTACGGTTCTCCTCTAAGACGGATGCACCTTGTAGTGCATCCATCAGCTTGTTCGGCGCCTCTATATTGGTAGAGGACGCCGTTCCCCCCTCCTGCATAGGGGGCTACTGATCCGATTCCGAGACCATATGGGTCTCTGGAACAGTATCCGGCTGAGGGTTCGATGACCCAGGATCCCCATGGCCGGTCTCCATAGGGGTTGCGCCCCCCAATGTCCTCGGCAGCCTCCGGTGCCGCATTGGTCCTTTCCCGTACTTCTCTGGAGCCTCAAGAAATCCTTTGGGACGACACCTCTGGATCGTCCGCCATAGGAGGTGAGGAAGCTCGTGGAGGCGTCTCGCTCTCCATCTTGTCCGGCGAAAGATCCCCCGATGACGACGATTTTTAAGGGATGTCACGGGTCGGACTGTGATATGAAATTTGATATTATTCTTGCAATCTATAAATAATTAGATGTATATAAGACATCTTAGGAAACTCACAATTCGGCAAGGGGCTTGGTGCGAGGGCGGTGCTTGGGAATGGCTTCTGTGCCCGAATCCGAGTTATCGGAGAGGGATACCCTTTCCCACTTGGATGCCCCCTCCTCCGGATGTACGGAGGCCGCTCTCTTTTTCCCCTTGGGAGGAGGGTTCTCTACTTCCTCCTCCTCCTCCTCGTCATCGTCTTCGTCTTCCTCGCTAAAGGAAGGAGCTTCATTTTCTCCGAACATGGCACCCAAAGTCTCTTCGGGATGGAGGTCGCCTTGGGCCTCCTTGGTCTTCTTCTTCTTCTTCTTATCCTTATTTGCCAGTGCCAGGACCAGCATCTTCATTAACAGAGGATCGGCTGGGTTTTCGGGGAGCAGGGCCGGACACTTAATCTGCTCGGCCTTCTTTATCTAGTCCTATTTAGGAGATGGAATTTTCAAGACCCCTCCTTAAGATTGACAAGATAAGTAGTGTTTGGCAATATGATACTTTCTGGGGATGCCAGATTGTTGCAGTCGAGGCCAGTGTCGTCGGACGTCCGTGGCCACGTCTTCTGCTTCTTAAAAAGCAGCTTCTAGATCTTTTTGTGTGTCGTGCCATAGAAGTGCTGCAGAGTCCGTGGCCCCTCCGGATTGAACTCCCACATTTTGAGAGGGCATCGTTGGCAAGGGAGAGCTCGGCGGATGAGCATCACCTGAATCACATCAGCAAGAGTGATGTCCTTGTTTATCATGCTCTTGACACGCTTCTGCAGCGCTGACACATCATCCGGGACCCCCAATCTAGGCCCTTGTTGGTCCAGGATGCGAGCCGCCGCGGAGGTCCAGATCTGAAGGCAGGTGTAGCAGCCCATTTGGTGCCGCGGGGTACGGTGATATAGAACCACTCCTGCTGCCACACTTTGACAGTATCCACGAATCTTCCTTTTGGCCAAGAAACATGGTTGAGCTTGCTCACCATGGCGCCACCGCACTCAGTGTGTTGGCCTTCAACCACCTTCGGCTTCCATTGAATACTTTTAGCCATAGGCCAAAGTGTGGAGGGACGCGGAGAAATGCCTCACACATGATGATAAACACTGAGATGTGGAGGAAGGAATTCGGGGCCAGATCGTGGAAATCCAGCCCGTAATAGTACATGAGACCTCAGACGAAGGGGTGAAGGGCGAACCCGAGTCCTTGCAGGAAATGAGGAATAAAAACCACCATTTCGCTGGGCTTTGGGGTGGGGATGATCTGCCCTGGGGTTGGAAGCCTGTGTTTGATCTCCACCGTTAGGTACCTCGCCTCCCGCAGGTCTTGGATGTTCTTCTCCGTTATGGAGGAGGCCATCCACTTTCCCTAAAAGCCAGATCCATCCATTGCTGGAGAAGATGGGGCGGAAAGAAAGTTTGGGACTTGGGCGCTGGAGCTTAGGGGGGGATTGAAAGGCAGAGGAAGGAGAAGGCATGAGGTGCACAAATGGGTCTTTTGTCCTCTTATAGAGGCAGCGAATATCAAGCGCCCCTCATAAGCCTTAAATCTCACATGCTCCCAAGGGGACGTGTGAACGGCACGGTTGGATTACCCAAAGAAACCTATTGATGAGAATCACGTAATAAGGGGACACGATCTCTGCTTTGACAAGATGTGTCATTGGCCGTACCTCGAAATGTGAAACGAGGCTGTAAAACGGTTCAGAATAATAATATTGCCAGAACATAACGTCTTGCTAAAAAAGTGTCCCGTGGACGTGACTTATTTTAAGTATTGTTGCTTTTTACATATTAGGGTTGTACGCGTTAAGCAAGGTCGGACACGACTCTTGTGTGCGGAAAACTATGTTGGGGTATTCGGAAAGGGGAACCCGCCTAGCAATGCCGAAGACAATCTGCGCGCTGGATACATCGTCATTGAAGCCTGGTTCAGGGGCTACTGAGGGAGTCCTGGACTAAGGGGTCCTCGAGCATCCAGGCTATGTGATATGGGCCGGACTAATGGGCGATGAAGATACGAGTTAGAAGAACATTCCCTGTGTCCGGATGGGACTCACCTTTGCGTGGATGGCAAGCTTGGCATTCGGATCATGTACATTCCGTTCTCTGTAACCGACTCTGTACAACCCTAGATCCCTCCAGTGTGTACATAAACCGGAGGGTTTAGTCCGTAGGGCAAGATCACAATCATACAGGCTAGACATCTAGGGTTTAGCCATTACGATCTCGAGGTAGATCAACTCTTGTAACCCATATATTCATCAAAGTCAATCAATCTGGAAGTAGGGTATTACCTCCATTAAGAGGGCCTGAACCTGGATAAACATCGTGTCCCTTGCCTCCTTGTTACCTTCGATCCTTAGAGGAACAGTTCGGGACCCCCTACCCGAGATCTACCGGTTTTGACACTGACAATCACCCTTTCCTCTTCAAGGTAAAAAACAAAACAAGCTCAAGAAGTAGCAGTACTCTGCATGTAAATTGAGTGGCCATTAATTTTTGTCACGCGCGGCTGGATAACAATATGGAGCGCCTTCAGTAATTATGAAAATAAAATCTTGTGATTTACGCACGTATCTTTGGGCATCAGTTATTCACTGTATTAATTTTGTTGTTTTTTAAATTACACCTCGTGTGGTGCAGATGGAACAATCTGAATGGATGAAGGATTGGAGAAGCTCAGATTTTATCAGTGGCTTGACAGAGTCCATCAATTTGGCTGAAAGGATAAAGTAGAGAGTTGGTAATGAGGATTACATCCTGTATCCATGCAGTTGTTGTGCCAATACAGGGTCACATGAAGTTACAGATGTCGACTTCCACTTACTCACTCGGGGATTCATGGATGAATATACACGTTGGATTAGACACAGTGAAGAGCCAGTCATGGATGAATATACCCAGGGCTATGTGATTACAAACCCTGATCAAAGTCACAAGGATGAATCGAACATCGGGGTTGAGCGTCAAGCTACCAATGAAACACCGGAAAGCCAAAAAAACTCACTGGAAAACCAAGACGCCGACACAGACAATGACGACAACCTTGACATGCCAGATTTTGCTGCTATGAATGCAGATTTCCAGGGCCCCAAAAAGGATATGGTTGGGTAAAAGGATCTGCCATCCATTAATGTGGACTCCATGAAAGATTTGTATCTAGGTTGCAAAAGAAATATTCCAAGTTGAGAGCCACACCGGCGCTTCTCAAATTTAAAGCAACAAACGGTCTATCAAACAAGGGCTTCACATAGTTGTTAGGTTGTTTCAAAGAAATTCTTCCAGAAGATAATGTGCTCCACAAAAGCATGAACGAAGCAAAGGAAATTGTTTGCCTATTGCAACTTGAAGTACAGAAGATACATGCTTGTGTGAATTATTGTATATTGTACCGTGGTGAGTACAAAGATTTGTGTGCATGTCCCACATTCAAGCATGCATGATACAAGCACTGGAGAGCAAAGTAGACATACAAATTGGACGATGAGATCAAGACAGGAATCCCGTTCAAGGTTGTTTGGTACTTGCCTTTAATTCCAAGGTTGAGGCATTTGTTTGCAAACCCTAGAGAGGCAAAGAGGTTGTGGTGGCATCATGATGAGCAAACTGTGGATAAATATATGAGGCACCTGAAAGATGGGTGCAGCGGGATTAATCGACAACAAGTTTGAAGACTCTTCTAAGGATCCTAGAAGTATAAGGCTCAGGGGGTGTACTGACAGGATGAATCCTTTTGGCGATATGAGCACCAAACACAACACATGGCTGGTGCTTCTGTGCATATATAACCTTGCTCCTTGGTTGTGTATGAAGAAAAAAATACATCACAATGTCAATGATTATCCAAGGCCCGAAGCAACTTGGAAATGACATCAACGTTTACTTTCACCTACTCATAGAAGAACTACTGACATTGTGGGTAAAAGAGCCTATTGTAAAATGTTATGATTCTTATAAAAAGGAGTTTTTTGATCAACATGTGATGCTGTTGCACACCATTCAAGATATGTCGACAATATGCAATACATCGGGGCAGAAAACAAGGGGATATGTTGGGTGTGTCACATGCATGGGTAGGACAACAAGCAGATTTCTTCCCAACTCGCACAAAACCTTGTGTGTCATCGTAGGTTCTTACGGAAAGATCACCCATACTGATAGATGAAAGATGAATTTGATGGTATGATAGAGGTAGGTTGGGGCCCAAGGCTTTATCCAGGGAGTTGGTCCACAACATGGCTAAACAAATTAATGTTGTGCTTGGCAAGAACCATGCTTTCATGGTGAAACAAACACCTGTGGATCATGTGTTTAAGAAGAAATCAACATTCAGGAAATTACCTTATTGGGAGATTCTACGTGTACGTCACTGCAACGATGTCATGCACGTATAGAAGAACATATGTGAAAGAATCCTTGGTACTCTGCTCAAGATTAAAGTTAAAACAAAGGATGGTGATGGTGCACGACTCGATATGCTTGATGATCAACCAAAATGCAAGAATGAAGCAGAAGATGGTAACAATTTCCTCCATGCTCACTAGAGTTATAGTTTCAATATAAAAGAAGCAAAAGAGTTCTTCAACCATTTGTTGTCAGTTAAGACACCCTCTTCCTACTCCGAAAACAACAGAAGTCTCGTGGATGTGAGCTCGGGTAAAATGAAGTTGGCACACATGAAGTCACATGATTGCCATGTAATGTTGACACAAATCCTCCCGGTGGCCATCAGGAATCTCATGGACACAGATATAAGAAGCACACTCATTGATCTTTGTGATTTCTTCAACAAACTATGGCAAAAAGTGGTAGATCCTGAAGAGCTAGATTTCATGCAAGAGGATATTGCAAGAATATTGTCCAGCCTATAGAGGTTTTTCCCACTGTCATTCTCTGATGTCATGGTCCATCTCACTGTGAACCTTGTCGATGAGATAAAGTATTATGGTCATGTGTTTCTTTGCAACATGTATCCCTTCGAGCGGTTCATGGGAATATTAAAGTGTTATTGTCAGAACCGAAGCCATCGAGAGGCAAGCATCCTACAAGGTTATACCGCGGAGGAGGTGGCTGAGTTTTGCACTCAGTACATGAAACAAAGACCTATAGGTGTACCCCTCTCTCGCCACGAGGGAATGATGAACGGTAAGCCGGTCCTTGCTAGTATGCAAAAGGCTGCACCCAGTGATTTGGCCGACAAAGCCCATTTGGCAGTACTGCTTAATAGCCGAGTTCTCGAGGCTTATGCTGATGAACGCTTGGAGGAGATATGCTGAAGCTTATTACCAATGGTGCATCCATTAGATGTCGAGATGAAGGTGCACAATAAGGACTGTGCTAGATGGTTGAATGATCATTTGGCACACGGTTCCATGGATGACATTGCTATGTGGTACCAAGTGTATGACGTAAATGGCTACATGTTCTACAGTGAGGAACATGATGAGAATACCTCATATCAGAACAGCTCTGTTCAAATAGAATGCATGATGGTAGAAGAAACTGATAAAAGGGTATACTATGGAACCATCAAAGAGATTTGGGAGCTTAACTATGCACTAGTGCAGAAAATTCTAGCTATGGTGTGCCAAAAACAGCCTTGCTGGCGTAGGAGCCCCACGCCACCAATATGGCGCCAGTGTTAAAAAATAGTGGTGGCGCTGGAGCCTACATCAACACTATCCTGCCTACTAATGGCGTTGGGTTTAACCACACGACAACATTATCAACAATAGCTATGTCGTGTGACACAGTGCAATGACAGTAATAAGATAAATCTTCTCCGGCGTCGCGCATTGTCCGATGCCAGTACTAGGTTTCTGAAAGCTGTAAAAAAATGCTATGAGGGCAGCAGAAAATCGCTGCCATGGCAGCGTCATTTATTACAAATTTATATAAACACGTTTTTGTCCGATTTCGACAAGATATTTGCATTAATATATACACACACATCGTTTATTTACATGCATACATATATTAACAACACACTATATGGGTAGTTCTATATATCGATCATGATCACTAATTCGCTAAACTAAAGCATGCGTGCATATTACGTCTTATTCATTCAACCATCATTACTACTAACACGATACTCCTCTCTTTTAGGGAAATTTTGAAGAATAGGAAACCCTTGACCTCAAGTCAAGGACTCGCAGTCTCTTAGTAGTTGGCTCCATTCATTAATTTCGAGCCATGCATCTCGTCGTGGTTGTCATCCATCACGTGAGGCACAACACATCTAGGGAGCACTTGTTCTTGAAATTGATAGTAACATATTAAGCAATATACATAGTAACATATACATACTATGAGTTCAAAAAAGAATGTGTATATGAAAGCGATCAAAGTCATACCATGCATTTTCAAGAAATGTTGTTGTTGTTCAATGTGTGCACTAGTGGCAGCGCGATATATATGGTGCATCATTATATTTGGACCAGGTCCGTAAGTGCTCTTAAGCATCTCAATATGGAGGAAAAACTTGTCTTCTACAAAAGGTTTTGAAGCGTGAGGGAGAAGCCATTATTGTTGTCAACTTGAGGATCATCGCACATTCCCCTGGTGTTGCAACAGTAGGGGCACTCTTCCATTTTGGACTGCATTCATATAACGAAAATCAGCATAAAAATCGGCATGAGCTTTGCTAAAAACTGGACATATGTATTGAGTGCCAGAAATTTGACGAAACAGAACTAAATAGCGCCAGAACATTGGCAACTCTATAGACATTCCCTGCAAAAATGAAACATAGCGCGAGAGACTTTTCGAAAGCAACGTGTAATATCACATATATGTAAAACAAGAGCACACCAAAAAAGTCGATCAATTCATAGTTATTGGATATATATAAATACACATTAAACACAGTTGCACACATGTAATACATTTCATCAATTCAAAAGTACACATAATGTGTGCATTCTATCACAATAATATGAACACTAGAACAAATCTACATGAAAATAAATTGGTAGAGGGAGGTCTTATAACGTCCGGACCAAGAGGGACGCCAGCGGAGGAGGCCGGACATGATGAGCTGTGCAGCAGAACGGCGAGGCGGTGGGGGGGGGGGATTGGGCGGTGGTGGCGGGACCGCGTTGGCACGGCGGGGTGGGGCGGGCAGCCGGTGACATGGTGGAGGGCAAGGCGGGGGCGAGGTCGGAGGGCAGGGCGAGTGGCGGGATCGGTGGCCGGTGGCAGCGGGACAGTGTTGGCACGGCGGGGTGGGGCGGGCGGCTAGTGGCACGGTGGAGGGCAAGGCGGGGGCAAGGGCGGGGGGCAGGGCGGGGTGACGGGAACGGTGGCCACTAGCAAGGTGGGGGGATACGGCGGAGGGTAGGGCAAGGGCAAGGGCGGCGGTGCGAGATGGGGGGAGAATGTGAAAACAAGGTCATTTTCACTCTCATGGGGTAATGAAGCCTAGCTAGCTATTCATTGTTATTGCTGGCACAGGTGACATTGCCAACGCCAGAACTAGATTTCTAAAATAGGGTCAGACACATATTCGTGGATGGCATTTTGAGCAACGACATGCATAATACAGATATTTACAATGACATAAATTCTTCTCATGGTTCAGAGTACAAATATGATACGGTTAATTTAGGGTACGTACGCGTACGTAGACGGTACACATAGAAAAATGTACAAAAATGAATCATGTAGTACGACGTCGTTTGACAACCCTCTCAACGATGGTTTGGGTCTTCTTAATCTTGCTTGAGTACTTCCAGCCAGCTCTATGACTCTTTCCCAGGTAGGGACGACCTGTCGCATGTAAGGTAGTTCTACACATTCTAGTGGTGTAGTCTTGCTCTTCATACATCTCATCTTCTATTGGGCCCACACCAAATTGATCATAGTCATCCTTGTTGGCGACTTCATCCATCCCGACGATGCTCCTTTTGCCTCTCCAGACGACAACCCGACTCGGCTTTGAAGGATCTGTTAATTAGAAGCATTACGCCACGTCCTTAGAGAATACCCAAGGCTCGGATTTGGCAGTGATTCCTTTCACTCTTTTTGCACCAGCAGGTTGTGCTTTCGGCAGCGACATGGTAATGGAACCTTGTTCTTCATGCTCTACATTCCTCACCCATCTGACCCTGAACAATGGCACCATGTAATCTTCGCCGTACTCAAGTTCCCATATCTCTTCGATCCTACCGTAGTATCTATTACTCTCATTCTCGGTCAAGTGCAGCATCATCACACCCGAGTTCTGGTAATCATAGTTTTTGTCCTTTGCCTCAGTAGGGAATGTGTATCCATTTATATCATATGATTGGTATGTGGCGAAAGTGCAAGCGGGGCGTATTGCTAATGCATAGATGAGATTTGCATTGGCTATACCAGTTGGCAGTGGTTTGTCCCGAATTCGCTCTTTGAACCAGGAAGCAAATTTGGAGTTGTGCTCTCTAATGATCCGAGCCTCAGTCCTCTACCTCCCTGCCATTCCATGCTCTCTCTCCTTAAGGTCTCCTTGTGAGTTTGCAGCTAAGGACTGATTATATCAGTGTGTTGTAACACTACTATGTGCGCTCTTTCGAAGTCGTCTTGGCAGTTTTTGATATCCACATTTAAATCACGCTTCAGCTGTGAGTGACCCACTCCTTCGATCCTATCATCATGTTACTTCAAGGGCAAACCAAGAGATTGATCATCATTTATGACATTCTTGCAAATGATATACACTCCTCGATTAGATAGGCCTGGACGATACTTCCATCCGGACGGGCTTTGTTGCGAACGTATCCCTTCACAGTTCCATTCATCCATTCAAAAGGGAACATGGTATGCAAGAATGTCAGTCCAAGGTCTTTCACCTCCGCAACAATATGAACTAGTAGATGGACCATGACATCAAAGAATGGTGGTGGGAAATATATCTCAAGTTCACATAGTATTGAAATGATCTCCTCTTGTAGTTGTGTCAGATGCCGCACACTGATCGACTTTTGATACATGGCATCGAAAAAGTTGCATAAGTCAATGAGTGTGTTGCGGACGTGATCGTCCATTATGCCTCTCAGAGCTTCCGGAAGTAATTGTGTCATCATCACATGATAGTCATGCGACTTCATGTTGCTAAACCTTTGGTTTTTCGAGTCAAGATACCTGCGTATGAGTCCCTAGTAGCTGGAAGGAACTTTCATGCCGTCGAGGCATTAGAAAACTTGAGAAAGCTCATCCTTGTCGAGAGTGAAGAAAGGTGGGGTCAATAATCATCTTCGGTTTTGGAAACAGTTTTGCCCTGGGCTGACTCGTCAGCTTTGCCTTTTTTCCCTTCACCTTGTCCTTGGTTGTAATGGACGATGAGGGTTGAAGCTCTTCCCTAATACTGATATCTTTCAAGTCTTGTCTAGCCCTCGGACTATCTTTACTCTTTTCTGGCATGTCAAACAGTGTGCCAAGCAAACTCTCGCACACATTTTTTTGTGATATGCATCATATCAAGAGAATGAGGCGTATTGAGTAGTTCCCAATACTCCAAGCCCCAGAAAATAGTTTTCCTTTTCCATACTTTTAGCAGTGTTTTCTCAAAGGACTTCTTTATTTCCTTTCCTACCTTAGGGCAATCTTCCCAATTCATTACCATTTGCATGATTTCTGCTCCAGGCTCTTACGAGGTGGCCCTCAGGTCTCATCAGTGTTGTCGAATAGATATCCACGAGTTCTCCACTCATCATCTTTGTGAAGCCACCTTCTATGGCCCATGAACACTGTTTTGCTACTTCCCTTTTTTGATAGCTGCCGAAAAGATGTCTCATCCATACATTTAACACAACCACAGTGTCCATGGCACGCGTGTCCGGAAATATATCCGTAACCCAGATAGTCATGAACGATCGTGAGCAATGCTGCTCTCATGTGAAAGTAATTTCCTATGCTAGCATCCCAGGTTTTGACCCCTTCGGGCTTCCATAATATTTCTAACTCCTTCAATATGTCAAGATATGTGTTGATATCATTGCTAGGTTGGGTTGGCCCTTGAATTAGCATAACCATGTGTATGCACTTTTGTTTCATGTAGAGCCAGGACGGGAGGTTGTACAACCATACAAATCCAGGCCATGTACTATGTGTGCTACTCTTGTTGCCAAATGGATTTAGTCCATCACTACTGACACCCAACCTACGGTTTCTTGCTTCAGCTACGAATTCTAGTTCGAAATTGTCCAGTTCTTTCCACTGACAACCATCTGCAATATATCTCAGAATCCGATCACTTTTAGACTTTCTTGTCTTGTGCCAAGTCATGTTCTTTGCTTCCTTCGGGTCAGTGAAATATCGCTGCAAGAGAGGAATAAACAGATGGTACCATACAACCTTTTGAGGTTCCTTCTTTCCAGGCTTGTATCGAGGTTCGTTGCAAGTTGTACACTCAGTTCTGTTCTCATGCTCATTCCTACATAAGATGCAATCATTTATGCATGTGTGATATCTTAAATGCGGCAAATCAAGCGGACACACGATCTTCTTCGCCTCATCTACACTATGAGGCAACAAATCCCCTTCGGAAAAACTTTGTGTAAATTTTCCAATGTAGCATCCAAACTTGCATATGAACTCTTAAATCTTGCCTTGATGTCCAGAAGTTTGAGCGTGACGTGCAAGCAGGTGTGCTCGGGATCGCAACCTTCATACTGTGGAGTTTTCGCGTCTGTTTCTAGTTGCACCAACTTTAGAGCCTCTTTAATAGCAGCTCTCTCGGTTGTCATCTTCTTCCCAAGCAGACCGTTGACATGGGATCTTGTACCATTGTAGCCAATGACATATCCTGTGTGACAGTCTCCTGACCCTCTTCATGTTCGGGTGGCATTTCATCATTTCCTCCTCCATGCGCATGTTCATTGTTTCCTCCTTCTGGCGGCTCTTCTTCATCGCCAAAGTTTTTAGCATCATTGTTTCCTCCTTCATGATCACTAACATCCTCCTCACCATGCTTTGTCCACCGTGTATAACCTTCGACGAAACCGCGACGGCGCAAGTGCGCCAGCACGCTGCCATCGAATGGGTTGTGCAAAACTCCATTTTCGCATGTCGAACATGGACATAATATCTGCACTTCACCCTTTTGTATCATATTTGCCACCGTGAAATTGAGAAAGCCCTTCACACTCTGATCCATATTGAATCTTTCGATAGGTGGTGATCAACTAGCGCTGCAAAGGTAAAAGTACTAAAATAATTACATATATTAGCAATGACAGCATAAAAATTTCGGCATGACCTTTGCTAAAAAAAGGGACATATGAGTGCCAGAAATTTGATGAAACAGAAATGAATCAACGTTTCGCCAAAACATTGGCAACTCAAGCTGTAGACATTCATACAAAATGAAACATCGATATCACACGACACAACAATAATTCACGAGCATTGTGCAATTCTATAGCTAGCAACTAAAGACACACACATACATATCCATCCATATGCGAATTCCTCGGATATATGCACATAAATTAACGAGAAGTTTGGTCTTTTTACCTCATCAAACATGCGGGAGAGGGGTCTAGGGGGGCAGGGGCCGGCCGACCGTTGGAGGCACCACTAATGGAGTGTGGTGAAAATTTAATGCAAGGTGTGTGTGTTTGAGTGGGTGGAGAAGAGAAGTAACAAGATTAATTAGTGAGTGAGAGTGTGTGAACTAGCATAGATCTAGCTAATTAGCTATGTACCTAATAAATCAAGAGAAAATATTTGATCTTTTTCTCAAGAAGAAGAGAAGAGAGAGAGGAGGAAGAGGGAATAGGGAGGAGGAAGAAGAAAATATCTATATGTGAAACATGAATAGGGAGGCGACGTAATTACTAGCGTTGACATACTATGGAACGCAATTAGAAACTTTTATATCCCTGACGTTCAGGAAATGCCCACGCCGGTGTTATGTTGGCTAAAAATTTGATGGGCCTGCAAAACCTATTGCTGGCGTCACTTACCAGGATACGCCATAGATATTCCGTTTAGTACCAGCGTAGTGAACTTTTGCTACGCCAGCTCTAACTTGGGACATGGCAGAATGTTGGGACCCACTTACAGGTGCCGTTCCCTATTATTCATACGCTAGCAATAACTGCGTGCCTATGTCATACGAAATAGCCCGATGCCACTACTATTTTAAAAAAATAGTGTTGGCATTCTTTCAAAATGGTGAGCCATCAAGGAATGTTGTGGCTAGAACTTTTTCCACTAGTGATGTGAGAGTTAAGGTGGCATTATTCAGGTGCACATGGATCCCTCTTAGTTAGGTAAAGGTTGTGGTTACAGGAAGACATGTGTCAACAAGACAACAATGGCATATCACACGGACCCGTTCATTCTTGCCAGCGATGCTACCCGGATTTTCTATGTGAAAGACCCCTTGCATAAGAACTGCCATGTAGTGATGCATGGGAAGAGGAGGGTACCGGGTATCGAGGATGTTGCTGAAGTCGGAGTAATGGGCCACGGGTAGGCTGACCCGGGACCCTTGATCTTTCAAGACATCGGGGCAGGCTGCGCCCCTTCAGCCGAGTCCCAGCTGGCGACCTCCAGAGAGGCCGAGTCCCAGCTGGAGATCTCCAGAGAAGCCGAGCCCCCGATGACGACTCCAAGGCAAGCCGACTCCAAGCTGGCGACCTCTAGAGAGGCCAACTACGGGAGTCGGCCCGTGACGCCTCACGAAGCCCGATGCGGAGTATGGTCACGACGTGGCCGTCCCTCCTGCCTACGAGGGACTGGCATGGCTACAGTGAGCCGTATCGTCGGAAGATCTCCGGCGAGGCGCGACACTGTTGCCATGCCTGCCCTGACCTCAGCCACAGTGCGCGACGCACTGTGCCCGCGACGTCAGCCTGTACGCCCCGAAGACCGTGGGGCCGCCTGTCAGCGGGTGGACCGAAGGCGGCCAGAGCGCCCGAAGACGGCCCTGTGGGAGTCGGCCTCCCCGGAGTCGGCCGTCTCCTCTCCAGGGCCCCACAAGCCATTAACCAGATTGGATGGGGAATGGTGACAGTGATCGCCTGATAGACGGCGGCACTGTTGCCACGACCTGGTGACCAAGCCTGCGTCATCAGGAGTGTCGCACAGTGTCGGGCTTGTCCGTGGGGCCCACCAGTCGGCGGGCCCCAGAAGCCGGCGGGAAGAGCGGCGGTGTGAGAGACAGACGGCTGGGGCCCGCGCCCAGCCGGATTACCATTGTACCCCCGGGGGGTAGGCCTATATAAACCCCCCGGGACACCCATGCAAAGGGTTCGGACCTTGACAGAGATAGAACACATAGCTCAGGAAGCAGAGAACTAGCCTTGCTCTGTCCTGCCTCCCGATACAGCTCCAGGAGCACCATTGTAGTCACCTTGCTTTAGTGACCATGCGGAGACCCCGCAGAGCAGTAGTAGGGGTGTTATATCCCCGGAGAGCCCCGAAGCTGGGTAAGATTCGCCGGCGTGCATGTCTACGCCTTATCCCGTTTCCATGCACCGGCAACGTTCTACTCGCCCCCACCATGATAAGCCATCCTTTGGCATATGTCGCACCCAACCCCCGACATTTGGCGCCCACCGTGGGGCGAGGTGCATCGTTGTCCGGAGATCTATTCTGGACGGGAACCCTCTTCCTCCCTGGCGAGCGCAGCCAGCCAGGCTCGCCAGATGGAGTCTGCGTCGACGTGCTGCGCGGCGCTGAAGCCGCCTGTGCGGCGAGCAGCCTCGCCAAACTTGTCTGCGAGGTGCGCCTCTCCGATGAACCTGCATCCGACGCAGGCACGGGTGGCCCCGAGAGCCTTCTCACGGGCCTCCTCGACCAACTCCACGTCGCCGGCGAGCCTGCCGTAGACTTGGAGTCCGTAGGCTCCACCGACCCGATGCTGGTCGACTTCGACACCGTGTCGCTTGACATTTTCCCCACCAACGTGGTGGTCTACGACGAGCCACTTCCGTACGAGGAGAGCGGCGGAAGCACCGTCACGGAGGTGCTCGTCATCAGCCACGGCGAGCACTCCGGCGAAGAAGCCCAGGACCCGCTAGCTGCGGCCCTGCAAGACCTAACCGCGTGCATTCCAAAGGACGCAGATGCCGAGACGCTAGAGATGCGCCGCCTTCAGATCATCGAAGGCGCCAAGAAGCTGGCAAGCATGAGGCGCTTGTCAGAGGCATACCAGCATGAGATGGATCGCGCCATAGGCGGCTCGCCGGCTCCGACTGGGTCGAGCCGTCTAGGTGCGGTCCCAGCAGCGCGGCGCAGCCATCGCCGACTTGCTCGGGGCAAAACGCCCCGTGTACGCCACCCCAGCGGAGAACATCCGCGCCACCCAAGCAGCGACTGACGAGCTGAAGAACTTCGAGGGCGAAGAGCGCCGTGTGATGACGGAGCGAGTCCAGCAGCTCCTTGATGCGGTTGCTGTGCAAAACGCGGCCGGCGGCCGCGCAGATGCGCTGCAGCAGCCGAACGACGACTTGCCTCCCCGCCGAGATCAAGGCGCGACCTCTCGAACGCCGACTGGTGGAGTCCGCGGAAGAAAAGAGAAGGAGCCGCCTGTCAGTCACAGTCGGACTCACATCACCATCGAGCGCGACCAAGACGGCCGCCCGAGAGCAGTAGAGCAGCGGGACGATTACCTGCCTCCCCCGCCCAGAAGAGAGCGGCGAGTTTCCCCGCCGCCTGTGGAGCATCCGGCTCTCGGAGGTCGCCTTGGCCGCCAAGAGGGAGTCGGAGAGAATGACGCCCGCCATCGGATCGACCGACTCCACCAATCCCTGGCGCTGGAAGAGGAAGACGAGCTGGGTCCGCCTTGCTTCAGGCCCCGCATCAGAGACGAGCCCTTCCCCAAAGGGTTTACGCTCCCCCGAGACACACCCAAGTACACCGGCTCCGTGAAGCCGGAGGACTGGCTGATAGACTACTCCACAGCCGTCAGCATAGCGAACGGCAACAAGCGAGTTGCCGTGAAGTACGTTCCTCTCATGCTCCAGGGCATGGCCCAGACATGGTTGAACAGTCTGAAGCCCCGCAGCATCAACAGCTAGGTTGACTTCACTGAAGTCTTCATCCGCAACTTCACGAGCATGTACAAGCGACCTCCCAAGCCGCGCCAGCTCTCCTTGTGCGTGCAAGGCCCTGATGAATCAACACGCGACTACCTCACGCGCTGGGGCGAGCTTCGAAACTCCTACGAGGGCGTGCACGAGGTGCAGGCTATCAAGTACTTCACCGCAGGGTGCCGAGAGGGCACCCTCCTCAAGCACAGGCTCCTCTGCGACGAGCCAGAAACCCTCAACGAATTGCTAATCATAGCAGACAAGTACGCCACGGCCGACTCGTCCATGAAGACGGAGATTCAAGTCAACGCGGCTGGCAAGGTGACTCCCCAGGCTCCCAGAACTCCGGCTGGAGACACCAGTCGGCGACAGCATCAGAGCGACAACAAGCGCAAGGCCCAACAGCCGACTTCCAACAGTCGGCAAGTGGCTACAGTTGAAGATCAACAGCCGGAGGGACAGCCTCCGGCCAAGCGGCAGAAGGGCGGTGAGGGAGTCCTGGACTAGGGGGTGTCCGAACAGACGGACTATCATTATCCGCCGGACTCCAAGACTACGAAGATACAAGATTGAAGACTCCGGCTCGTGTCCGGATGGTACTTTCCTTAGCGTGGAAGGCAAGCTTGGCAATACGGATATGTAGATCTCCTACCATTGTAACCGACTCTGTGTAACCCTAGCCATCTCCGTGTCTATATAAACCGGAGGGCTTTAGTCCGTAGGACGACATACATTACAACAATCATACCATAGGCTAGCTTTTAGGGTTTAGCCTCCTTGATCTCGTGGTAGATCTACTCTTGTACTACCCATATCATCAATATTAATCAAGCAGGACGTAGGGTTTTACCTCCATCGAGAGGGCCCGAACCTGGGTAAAACATCATGTCCCTTGTCTCCTATTACCATCCGCCTAGACGCACAGTTCGGGACCCCCTACCCGAGATCCGCCGGTTTTGACACCGACATTGGTGCTTTCATTGAGAGTTCCTCTGTTTCGTCACCGATAGGCTTGATGGCATCTTCAACCAGCAACGCTGTCCAGGGTGAGACTTTTCTCCCCGGACAGATCTTCGTATTCGGCGGCTTCGCCCTGCGGGCCAATTCACTTGGCCATCTGGAGCAGATCGAAAGCTACGCCCCTGGCCGTCAGGTCAGATTTGGAAGCTTAAACTTCACGGGCGATGTCCGCGGAGACTTGATCTTCGACGGACTCGAGCCACAGCCAAGCGCGCCGCACTGTGACGATGGGCATGATCTAGCTCTGCCGCCGAACAGTGCCTTGGTGGATGCACACGGATCTGCTCCGGCCATTAGCCCGGAGCCGATCGCCCAGATCGAGGGCCGGTGGATAGACGCCGCCATGGGGGCTTCAACATCCACGGCGATGGAGCCAAACACTAATCTTGTCCCCCGCGAAATTCGTGACTCCGAGGAGCCGGACTCCTTGCCGGACTCCGAACTTCCCGCGCCCCTGCCAATCGATCCGGATTGGGCGTCGGTTATGGAATTCACCGCCGCAGACATCTTCCAATGCTCGCCTTTCGGCGATATCTTGAATTCACTAAAGCAACTCTCGTTATCAGGAGAGTCTTGGCCGGACTATGGCCAGGACGGTTGGGGTACGGACGACGAAGAGATTCAGAGCCCACCCACCACCCACTTTGTAGCCACTATCGACGATCTAACCGACATGCTAGACTTTGACTCCGAAGACATTGACGGAATAGACGACAATGCTGGAGACGAACAAGAAACAGAGCCTATAAGGCACGGGAGGACTACCTCGTCACATGACATATATATGGTAGACACCCCAAAGGAGAGCGATAACGAGGATCAACGGGCCGCGGCAGAAGATGACCACGCCGATAAACGACCAAAACGACGGCGCAGACGCCGCCCTAAGTCCCGCCTCAACGGCAACAATGCTCCCAAGGAGCCCGCGATACGGCATGGCTCACAAGAGGACGAAGAACATGCAAATAAGCAACCGTCCGAAAACGATGAGTCAGATAATCAATCCAAGCCCGGCGAGAACAGTCCGGACGACCTTATGCCGGACACGTCGCCGGAGAGTAAGAACCTTCGGAAAATACTCGTCAGTACTGCAAGAAGCCTGAAGAAGGAAAAAGGGAGGCTCAAAACAGCGGAAGACACACTCAGAATGAGATGGAACAAAGTGCTCAAAACCGCAGATAAGTATGACAATGGCCATCAATCAAAGAGCTACCCGAAGCGCAAGCTGCTACCGGAATTCGACGAGGAGGCCATAGAGCCTCCGCCGTCCAAAAATAAAGGGGCCGCCTGGTTGGATAGACGGCCAGATGACAGGCCAAATTTTGACAGCGGCGCCACATATAAATCAACCAACAAACTTGGAAGGATAGATGGCCCCGCCAGGTCCATCTACGGGCCAAAGAAGAAGGCCCCAAGAAGCAAGGCAACACGTCAAGTGTCCGATGATAGCGGCACACACAAATACAGGGGCGTCGCACACCCACTATGTTTCACCGATGAGGTGCTGGACCATGAATTCCCAGCAGGATTTAAACCCATCAACATAGAGGCCTACGATGGAACAACAGACCCTGGAGTCTGGATAGAAGATTATATACTACATATACACATGGCCAGAGGAGACGATCTCCACGCCATAAAATATCTACCCCTCAAGCTCAAAGGGCCAGCCCGTCATTGGCTTAAAAGCCTCCCAGAAAACACTGTTGGAAGTTGGGAAGAGCTCGAGGACGCGTTTAGAGCAAATTTTCAAGGGACTTATGTCCGTCCTCCAGATGCAGATGATCTAAGTCACATAACACAACAGACCCGAGAGTCAGCGCGGAAATTCTGGAACAGGTTCCTTACCAAAAAGAACCAAATAGTCGACTGTCCGGACGCCGAAGCCTTAGCAGCTTTCAAGCACAATGTCCGAGACGAATGGCTCGCCAGGCACCTCGGTCAAGAGAAACCGAGGACAATGTCTGCACTAACAAGCCTCATGACCCGCTTCTGTGCGGGAGAGGATAGCTGGTTAGCAAGATGCAGCACCAGCGACCCAAGTACATCCGAGATAAGAGATGGAAACGGAAAATCACGGCGCAGAAAAGAGCAGCGCCGGAATAAAGAGAAAATCCCAAAGAGCACGGCAGTCAACGCCGGATTCAAAAGCTCGCGGCCCAATAATAAAACACAGCCTCTAAAGGACGACAGTGACGAATTGTCCAACTTAAACAAGATTTTGGTTCGGATATGCCAAATCCACAGTACCCCCGGAAGGCCTGCAAATCACACCCACAGGGATTGTTGGGTTTTTAAACAGTCCGGCCGACTAAATGCCGAACACAAGGGGCTCGACACGTCAAGCGAAGAAGATAAACCCCACCAGCAGAGCACCGGAAAATAAAAGACTTTCCCACAAGGGGTCAAAGCAGTAAACTCACTTCATGTGACAATACGGAAAAATAGTGCGACACTTTCTAAAAAGAGCTTCGCCCGGTCCAACCCAGCGGACCGCAGAGATTGGATATCTAAACCAATCACTTTCGACCACCTGGACTATTCCAGAAGCGTTCGAAATGTGGGACGGACTCCCCTAATATTGAATCCCATAATAGACGGATTACAATTTACTAATGTCCTGATGGACGGAGGCAGTGACTTAAACCTGCTATATTCAAAAACAGTCCGTAGGATGGGGATAAACCTGCCAAAATCAGACACAGCCGCACTTCCTTCAGAGGAGTGACGCCAGGCCCTTACGCCAAGTGCACAGGCTCTGTATTACTAGAAGTCGTGTTCGGATCGCCGAACAATTCTCGACGAGAAAAATTAATTTTTCATATCGTCCCATTTGAGAGTGAATATCAAGCACTCTTGGGACGAAAGGCTTTTGTCCGCTTCAACGCCATACTGCATTACGCGTCTCTTACACTCAAGATGCCCGGTCCGCGTGGCGTAATTTTAGTGCGAGGGTCACTTAAAGACCCCGGACTTGGATAGACGAATCCGGCGTCAGTAGGCTAGGGGCTCCCTAGCCGCATACCCCTTCACAGGGGGCTGCGCGCACAAACAACCGCGGGTTCATACAAACCCCGCTTTAATTATTTATATTTCTCATATTTTTCGCACGAATTATTTTTAAACTAAGCGTTCCTCTCTTTTTACAGATGAACAACGTGCATACCCATCCAGGATAACGGCGCAACGGAGACACAGGCGCAGACGTGCAGTAGGGACCCGTTGTGAGGATTCTTTTCAGATTAAGACCCTGCGTAAACCTTTTTTACTGTCTCTTGTTGTTATTCTCCCTTGGTTTCTTCCTATAGCCAAAGCGGAGCCTGACGCTTTGGCATCGGCCGCGTCAGAAGACCATGCCCGTACCTGGACACTAGGGGCTTAGGGCATCGTTCTGCCCATTATTATAAAGACCGAACACCTTAGGGAGTGTTCGGCGTCTCGAGTTAGGCATTATATGCATCAGCTCTGAATCATGTCTTTGGTCAAATGTTGGGTTTGCCCGGCTCCTGTGTTATGCTGCCTTACGTTCCGTATCATCGGCTAACGCGGCACCAGGAGAACTACTGCGATTGTGCCCCAGTTCGGCTGGGCGAGCAACTCAGTAGAGAAAGCCGAAAACTGACTGTCATGATACAGTGAGAGACTGGTCAACCACTCAATCGACTATCGGAATGTTTAGAATTCCCCGCTTTGACGAAGGACCGTTTCCCGGTCAGGCACACGCGCTCCGACTTCGGAGAAGGGCGATGCCACCAGGGGCTATATCGTAGCCCCACCCTCGAGCTCCACTGGCTAAGTGAAAGTGATAAAGCATTATAGTCCGGATTGCCTCGTTCGCTACGCTACCACCTCCTTATAACAGGACCGAGACGTCGGATTAAGTGTGAAAACGCACTGTTTTTGCGAACACCCCAGCACCTTGTGCATGGGGGTTGAAGCCGAAGACTGCCATCTTTCAAGTTATACACAAGTATACGTAAACGGCCGCACAGGAGAAGTTTTACCACTTGGACGCACAAGTATAAAAAGCAGTTATAACATAATCATCGATTTACAAGCTAATGCGTTCATTTGAACGTTACATTCTTCGAGCACTGCGACTCTATTACACAAGAGCCACGCATAACTTCCCCGAAGTAGTGCTCGGCAGGGAGCCGGTTTTCATCCGAACCCTGGGCGGCAACAGCGGTGGCATCCCTCTCCGGACAATGCGCCTTCACACGGGCAAGAGCCATCCGCGCGCCCTCGATGCAGGCCGACCACTTCATCTCCTTTATATGCGGCACCGCTCCAAGGAATTGCTGCAGTAAGCCGAAGTAGCTCGTCGCCTTGGACCTCTCTGGCCAGACATGGGCCACGATGTCAGTCATGGCAAGTCCGGATAATCTATTTAACTCGGCCCATTCGGCCAACCGGTCCGTCAACGGAAGTGAGCGATCCGGACTGTGGAATTGAGACCAATATAGCTCTTCCGTCTTGTGATCCTCCTGGCTCCGGAAGTGCTTAACGGCATCAGCCGCACTCGCAGCTAAATCCATATACGGATCCTCCGAACTCCACAGCCGCTCAAATTGACAATACTTTGCATCCATAAACCGGCGACGCAGCAGAAAAGGCTTGCCAGCCACGATCTCTCCGGCCTGGCGCAGTTCCTCCTTCATAGCCCGCATTGCAGAGCGGGCATCCTTGGCTTCGGCGGTGGCCTTCTTCAGGTCTTCCCGCTTCGATAAGCGCTCCTTTTCAAGAGCCTCATTGCGGTCGGTAGCATCCTTTAATTTCATGGCCAATTCGGCCACCTCCGCCCTGCTTAGGCAGTGTGTAGCCTTTTCGGCTTTCAATTCCTCGGCCGCCCTCGAGGCAGCCGCGTCACTCCTTCGGGCTTGCTCCTTAGCTAGAGCAAGTTCGGCCCGAAGGCTCTCCACAGCAGCAGCACCGTCTGTACGAACAGCATATAATTTATCAGAGGTGGGCTTCGACCCCCTTAATAAAGCGACTGCGGAGAACTCTTTTACCTTGCGACTCATCAAGTCGCATGTTGACAAGTGCGATGTCCTCATCTGCCAAGTCAAGTTGCCGAGTTAATTCGGCAAACTCACTAGTCCGGCTAGCCCCCAGACCATCCGCCACCTGCATAGGAATGACGGAATTAATTACTTTAGATTTCGATCCTCGGTACGCTGTCGTTTCCGACAACCTACTGATTCTCAGGGGCTACTATCTATACAGGGCGCATTGTTATATGCAAAACTGTTAAAAGACAAAGGGGTGCGTCATTCTCACATACCTCAAATCTAGCCAGCAAACTCATGACGGCATTACGCAATCCGCTTTCGGCGGACGAAATCCTTCCAATCACCATACGCATCAACGCACGGTGATCTTCTGAAATGGACGCCCTCTCAAGCAGACTCTTCAGTTCTCCCGGCTGGATACTAGTAGGTGCCGAACTCTCTGGCCCCTCCGGACTCGGGGATACCCTCCGTGACGACACTTCGGTCTCGCCTGCCTCATCTGGCGGCGCTGCGGACGGAGGCGTATCGCTCTCCATCATCTCCGGAAGAAGGTCCCCCGAAGATGAACTCATCTGAGAAGGCTGCAGATCCGAACTGCAATATAAATATTTCGGTTACCCACAGAAGCACAAATGAAGGTATTTCCTTACTAATTAACTTCCCCTTTCATACTCACAGCTCGTTGGAGGGCTGGTCCTTCGGCGATGATTGCGCGCCCGGATTCTCTCCGGACGCCGGTGAAGATCTCTTCCCACGCGTAGGGGCTTTGGCCTCCGGATCTTCGGAGGCGGTCCTCTTCTCCCCCTGAAGGGAAGGGTTCTTGGTTCCCCCCTCTTCAGTCGCCCCTTTGGGCGAAATATTAGCTCTTCTATTTTCCCCGTCGCCCCCTTCTGTGGGCGCAACCACCAACATTCTGACCAGCACGGGCTCCAGTGCGGTCTCTGGGAGGGGGGCCGGACACCTTATCAGCCTTGATCGCGCCACCCATTCCTGTAAAGAACAAGGGGTCAGGAGGCGAACTCCAGAAAGGCATATAAACAGAATGTCCGGACTCTGAGCTATTTACCTGAGTATCCGGGCGATCGCGGCTTAGGCCTGCGTCCTCGGCGGAATCCGGACACGCCACCTGCGGTCCGAAGAACAGCTTGTACATCTCCATGGGTGTTGCACCCATAAAGTGTTGGAGAATACGAGGTCCCTCCGGATTGAACTCCCATAGACGGAGAGGACGGCGTTTGCAGGGCAGAAGATGCCTGATTAGCATAACCTGCATCACCTTGATCAGGTCGATCTCCCTCGCTTGGAGGTCTCGAATCCGGCCCTGCAGTGAGGGCACATCCTCGGACGGCCCCCAGTTGAGCCCTTGGTTGACCCATGACATCAGTTGGCGTGGAGGTCCCGGGCGGAATAAGGGCGGTGGCTTTTGCCTGCTGCCCCTTGGAGCGGTGAAATAGAACCACTCCTGCTGCCACAGTCCAAGTTCCTCTTGGAAGGAACCCTCGGGCCACGGGGCATCGACCTTCTTGCTTATGGTCGCCCCGCCGCACTCCGCTTGACGCCCCCCGATCATCTTCGGCTCCACCTTGAAGGTCTTCAGCCATAGGCCGAAGTGGGGGATGACGCGGAGGAAGGCTTCGCAGACGATGATGAATGCGGAGATATGGAGGATAGACTCCGGAGCCAAGTCGTGAAAGTCCAGCCCGTAGTAGAACAGGAGCCCTCTCACGAAGGGATCCGTCGGGAAGCCTAAACCCCGACGGAGGTGGGATACAAAAACGACGTATTCACCGGGCTCGGGGGCGGGCACGGCCTGCCCTTGGGCAGGCAACCTGTGCGAAACCTCGTAGGCCAGGTACTTGGCCTGACGCAACTTCAATATGTCCTCCTTCGTGACGGAGGAGGGCATCCACCGGCCCTGGAGGTCGGAGCCGGACATGATTAAGGATCTGAAGCGCTCGAATCTGAGGCTCTGGGTGTTGGAACTAGGAGCGGGGAAAAGATTCGATGCGAGATTGAAGAACAATGGTGAGCCTTGGTCCTCTTATAAAGAGGAAGAAATACCAAGGGCCGTCTCCGTGACCGTTTGGGATTCCCCTTCGATATAGGAGGCGTGGCGACGGGAACGGTTGGGTTACCCACGCATGTATTGATGAGGATCCCGGAATAAGGGGAACACGATCTCTGCTTCGACAAGACGTGCCAAGGAAACCGCTTCGCTAAACGTGCTGAGGTGGTATAGTAAAAAGCGATTCAAACAAAGGCTTGGTTGCGGTGTGATGTCACGCCGCATAATACGTCAGCAGATTGAGCTAAGTGTGCATTTTATTCTCTCTACGGTGGAATGTGGAAATTATTTTTGCAGAGCCGGACACTATCCTGGTGTTCATGATCTTCTCTGGATTATTCAAGGGAGGAACCCGCCTTGCAATGCCGAACATTATCCGCGCCGGACTTATCGTCATTGAAGACTGGTTCAGGGGCTACTGAGGGAGTCCTGGACTAGGGGGTGTCCGGACAGCCGGAATATCATTATCCGCCGGACTCCAAGACTACGAAGATACAAGATTGAAGACTCCGGCTCGTGTACGGATGGTACTTTCCTTGGCATGGAAGGCAAGCTTGGCGATACGGATATGTAGATCTCCTACCATTGTAACCGACTCTGTGTAACCCTAGCCATCTCCGGTGTCTATATAAACCGGAGGGCTTTAGTCCGTAGGACGACATACATTACAACAATCATACCATAGGCTAGCTTTTAGGGTTTAGCCTCCTTGATCTCGTGGTAGATCTACTCTTGTACTACCCATATCATCAATATTAATCAAGCAGGACGTAGGGTTTTACCTCCATCGAGAGGGCCCGAACCTGGGTAAAACATCGTGTCCCTTGTCTCCTGTTACCATCCGCCTAGACGCACAGTTCGGGACCCCCTACCCGAGATCCGCCGGTTTTGACACCAACAGGCGGCAAGTCCAATTGGCTGCCAGCTTTCTCCTATGAGCAGACTTTGGATGGTCCCTGCAAATTCCAGAGTGGTGCGAAGCCGTCAAACCACACCACCAGAAAGTGCCACTGGCTCACCCGGATCGCCAAGGGAGACGGCCTCACCCCTCCACCGCCTGCTGGGCCGCCACCTCCACCGCCGCCTCAGCAGCCGGCTGCCCGGCCAGTCGGCGCGGTGCAAGACGAGTTCCCAGAAGAGCACGAAGCCTATGTAGTGTTCACCAGTGTGGCAGATGACCGGCGCAGCAGGCGCCAACAGCAACAAGAAGTAAATGTAATAGCAACAGATGCTCCAGAGTTTATGCATTGGTCCGAGAGGCCTATCAGTTGGAGTCGGGCGGATCACCCAGAGGTGATGCCGAGTCCAGGCTCTTATGCCCTGGTCCTAGGTGCGACCTTGGCCACTGATAGGCGGGCCGCCCGTTTTTCGCGAGTCCTGATAGACGGGGGCAGCAGCATCAACATCCTGTACAAGGACACCATGGAGAAGCTAGGAATCAAGCGAAGACATCTACAGAGCAGCCGGACCGTGTTCCATGGAATTGTACCCGGGCTCTCCTGTTCGCCAATTGGCAAGATCCTGATAGACGTCCTCTTCGGAGACAAAGATCATTTCCGCTGAGAGCCGGTCTGGTTTGAGGTGGTGGACGTGGAGAGCCCGTACCACGCCCTGCTTGGCCGACCTGCCTTGGCCAAGTTCATGGCAGTTCCCCACTACGCCTACCTCAAAATGAAGATGCCAAGTTCCAAGGGGATTCTAACCGTAGCTGGCGACTACAAGAAGTCATCCGCTTGCGCAACCGAGAGCAGTCGGCTGGCCGAGTCCTTGGTGATCACGGCCGAGAAGCGGCTCCTTGACCGAGTCGTCGCGATGGCCGGAAAGCAGCCAGAGATGTCGCCCGACCCCAAGGAGTCGGAGGTAGAAGGATCATTCAAGCCGGCCAAAGAGACCAAGAAGATACCCTTGGACCCGGAGCACCCAGAAAGGTACGCTGTCATGGGCACGGGCCTTGACAGCAAATAGGAAGGCGAGCTCGTCGATTTCCTCCGTGAGAATCGCCACATCTTCACATGGTCCCCCAAAGACATGCCTGGTGTCCCGACGGAATTCGCCGAGCACAAGCTACACGTCAGGCCAGATATGAAGCCTGTCAGGCAGCCCTTGCGCCACCTGTCAGAAGAGAAAAGAAGAGTTGTTGGAGAAGAGATAGCCCGGCTCCTGGCAGCCGGCTTCATCATGGAAGTGTTTTTTCCAGAGTGGCTGGCAAACCCGGTTTTGGTGCTGAAGAAGAACAAGCAGTGGCGGATGTGCATCGACTACACAAGCCTCAACAAAGCCTGCCCTAAGGACCCGTTTGCCTTACCAAGAATTGATCAAGTGATAGACTCCATAGCCGGATGCGAGCTGCTGAGTTTCCAAGACGCATATTCAGGATACCACCAGATCAAGCTGAACCCAGCGGACAGAATGAAGACCGCCTTCATCACGCCATTTGGAGCCTTCTCCTACCTGACGATGACGTTCGGCTTGAGGAATGCCGGCGCCACCTTTCAGCGTTGCATGCAGAAGTGCCTCCTCAAGCAACTCGGCAGGAATGCCCACATCTATGTGGATGATGTGGTGGTGAAGACGGAGAAGCGTGGGACGCCGTTGGAAGACCTGAAGGAGACCTTTGAGAATCTTCGCCGATTCCAGATCAACCTCAACCCTGAAAAGTGCGTTTTCGGAGTACCAGCCGGCCAGCTCCTTGGCTTCCTGGTCTCCGAACGCAGCATAGAGTGCAACCCCGTGAAAATCAAGGCCATCGAGAGAATGGAGGTACCCAGCCGACTGTTGGATGTGTAGAAGTTCACCGGCTGCCTGGCGTCCATCAGCCGATTTATCAGTCGGCTGGGCGAGAAAGCTCTGCCCTTGTATCAATTGATGAAGAAGACCACCTTTTTTGAGTGGAACCACAAGGCGGATGAGGCATTTCTCCAGCTGAAGAAGATGTTGACTACTCCCCCCGTGTTGGCGGCTCCGATTCCCAAGGAGCCCATGCTCTTGTACATCGCCGCCACCAGCCGAGTATTCAGCACGGTCATCGTAGTCGAGCGCAAGGAGGAAGGCAAGGCGCTCCCTGTACAGAGACCGGTATATTACCTGAGCGAGGTACTGTCGACCTCCAAGCAGAACTACCCTCACTATGAGAAGATGTGCTACGGCGTGCATTTTGCCGCCAAGAAGCTGAAGCCCTACTTTCAAGAGCATCCGATCACTGTGGTTTGCACCGCTCCACTCGTCGAGATCATTGGAAGCTGAGACACCTCTGGACGAGTAGCCAAATGAGCTATAGATCTGGCTCCGTACACCATCTACTACCAGCCCCGCACCGCCATCAAGTCGCAGGCACTGGCCGATTTCCTCGTCGACTGGGCCGAGACCCAGTACCTGCCGCCAACGCCTAACTCCACCCGTTGGCGGATGCATTTCGATGGCTCCAAGATGCGCACTGGCCTGGGAGCCGGCGTGGTCCTCACCTCCCCTAAGGGCGACAAGCTCAAGTATGTGCTGCAGATCCACTTCACCACCTCCAACAACGTCGCCGAATATGAGGCGCTCATTCATGGGCTCTGGCTTGCCAAAGAACTCGGCATTCACCGGATCCTGTGCTATGGCGACTCTGACTTGGTGGTCTAGCAGTCATCTGGCGACTGGGACGCCAAAGACGCAAACATGGCGAGCTACCGCTTCCTGGTGCAGCAACTCAGCGGATTCTTCAAAGGGTGCGAATTTCTTCACGTGCCAAGAAATGACAATGATCAAGTAGATGCCTTGGCACGAGTCGGCTCCACCCGCCAAGCGATACCTTCCGACGTCGCCCTTCAGCGCCTTCTCAAGCCGTGTATCAAGCCTTCACTAGAGTCAGACTCCATCTTTGTGCCGTCTCCTCCAGAAGTAGTCGGATCCGACTCCAAAGCCCCAGCAGACAGCCTCAAGAAAACCACAGTTGAAACCGGCCCGGGGACTTCAGAACCCGGCCCGGGGACTGTGCCAGTCGGCCCGGGCACTTTAGAGCCCGGCCCGGGAGCTGCGCCAGTCGACCCAGAGACTCCGCCAATCCAGCAAACGGCCGCAGACTCCAGCCCACCGCCTCCCAGCCCAGCCACCCTTGTCCAAGTCGTTGTGGTAGCAGTTGAAGAGATAGTAGCACCTTCATGGGCGCAGCCCATCCTCAAGTTTCTAGTGAACAGAGAGTTGCCAACGGATGAGATCCTGGCTCGGCAAGTGCAGCGCCGAGCGGCAGCATACACCATAGTCAACAGAGAGCTAGTCAGGCGCAGCGTCACTGGTGTCTACCAGCGCTGCGTAGAATCAGAACAAGGCCAAGCAATTCTCAGAGACATCCATCAGGGCGAGTGCGGCCACCATGCGGCTTCAAGGGCACTCGTCGCCAAAGCCTTTCGGCACGGTTTCTTTTGGCCGACTGCCCTGGAAGAAGCTAAAGAGCTAGTCAAAAAATGCAAGGGGTGCCAGATGTTCCGCTCCAAGCCACTTCAGTCGGCTTCCGCGCTGAAGACAATCCCCATCGCCTGGCCCTTCGCAGTTAGGGCCTGGACATGGTAGGACCATTCAAGATGGCCCAAGGTGGCCTAACTCATTTGCTTGCCGCGGTGGACAAGTTCACCAAGTGGGTGGAATCAAAGCCCATCAAGAAGTTGAACGGGCTGACTGCAGTAACCTTCATCGCCGACATAATGGTGCGGTACGGCATACCGCACAGCATCATCACCGACAACGGCACAAACTTTGCCAAGGGCGCCTTGGCCCGTTTCTGCACGATGCAGGGCATCCGACTGGACTTAGCGTCCGTTGCCCATCCGCAGTCGAACGGCCAGGTGGAACGAGCCAATGGCCTCATCCTGTCCGGCATCAAGCCTCGACTGGTAGAACCACTCGAGCATTCGGCCGGTTGTTGGGTCGAGGAGCTACCAGCCATCCTCTGGAGTCTGCGCATGACTCCAAACAAGTCAACCGGCTTCCTGCCTTTCTTCCTCGTCTATGGTGCCGAAACCGTCATCCCGACGGATATAGAGTTTGACTCTCCACGAGTCACCATGTACACCAAAGAGGAAGCTGAAGAAGCACGCCAAGACGGCGTTGATCTGCTGGAAGAGGGCCGACTATTGGCACTCAGCCGGTCCGGCATCTACCAGCAGAGTCTGCGCCGATACTACAACCGCAAGGTCAAGCCGTGATCGTTCCAAGATGGCGACCTTGTGCTCCGGCTGATTCAGAGAACAGCCGGCCAGCACAAGTTGTCGGCACCTTGGGAGGGTCCCTTCATCATCAGCAAGGTTCTAGGGAACGATGCCTACTATCTGATCGACGCTCAGAAGCCTCGAGCGCGCAAGAGGGACGACTCCGGCAAAGAAACAGAGCGCCCGTGGAACGCGAATCTTCTTCGAAGATTTTTCAGTTGATGCAGTATGTATCGCACTACCCCCTTTTGTATTAAAGTACTAAGACCATTAGGCTCCCCGAGACGAGATCGGGGACTGCCTTTTTGCTATCTGTATGATAAGAATCACGCTTCCGAATATGCTACTCTTTTTATCATACCGTCTGGCACCGGGTCCAACTAGTCAGCCCGGGGACTTGCCGTCTTGCGGTATGAAATGCTTCCTACAGTCGGACAAGTAATGTGTTGCGCTCAAGCCGTCTCCTGTCGAAAGCCGCAGCTCGCAGAGTGACTGCTGGTAGGCAGAGAACAAGCAAGAACGAGCGCACGCATGAAAAAATGGCTAAGGACCTAAGAGCTTACGCATAGCTCAAGCCGGCTACCAGCCTCCCTCCGCAGAGCCGACTCATGAGTAGTCGGCTCGCCGTCTTAACTTTTATCAGCGACGGCCGACTCTTGGGTAGCCGGCCTGTCGCTTTCTAGCCGACTTGCTAAAGAAACTCTAAACGGCCAAGTACTTGCCTTCCCGAAGTAGCCAAGCACTTGACCTAGCGACAGTCCGCAGAGCGGCTGTCCAGCCGGCAAGGCGGCAACTAAGGGAAGACGGCAAAGGAAAAAGTCTAAGGAGCAATAAGCAAGGCAAGGCGGAAATCAGATAAATATTTACATAGGCCCTTGGCCGAATTTTCGAATAGAAATTTAGGATACACCCCACGGGTGGAATTGTTCGAACCTAACAAGTCTTTCAAAAGATTACTAAAGACAGATAAACAAAGGAGGAAAAGGCAGTCTAGGAGGTGGCCTCCGGGGCCGGAGGATCGGAGGTGACGGCGGTGTCGGGTGCCGGGGCAGTCGGCTGGGCGGTCTCAGCTTGGTCGCCTCCGGCGGTAGTCGCCTTGTCTCCGCGCGGCTCGTTGCTGGAGGCGCAATCGGGCTGAGGCTGGCCGCCTGCTCCGTCTTCTGGCGCCTCCTCCTCGCCTCCGTCCTCCGCCTCATCCTCCTCCTCGGCGCTGGAGTCGATCACCTCCGCCGAGTCTTCGCCGTACTCCGGGTTCATCCCAAACCAGTCCGGCGGCACCTCCTCGCCGCCTTCAGCCCGCTCGGGCACGAAGACGTTGGTGTCCGTGTACTCGGCGATGGCCACCGCGCGCTCGACAAGGGCTGCCTCCACGGCCTCCAGCTCGGCCTGGGCCTCTGACCGGAACGCGGCCAGGCGGTCCAGGTCCAGCCCCGGATACCACGCCTTGACGAACTCCAAGGCCCGGCGTGCTTCGGCCCGGGCCGAGGAGCCCTTCCAAGCCTCGAGACGGCCGGTGGCAACTTCCAGCCAGTCGGCAGTCCGACTGGCGGTGCGCAGAGCCGGCATGTCGGGCCACAGGGCGGCAACCGGCTGGGCACCGGCACGTTGAAGCCAGCGCAGCAGCCGGTGAGCCGGACGAAGACGGGCTTCAATACTCAGGAGCTGCTCGTCAATGGTTCGGGGGGCATTGGCGGCGATCTCCTCGCCCTTCGCCCTTCGCGCCTCCCGAGCAGCCTCGATGGCCAGAGGGACTGCCTGTGAATGACGAGGAAAGAAGTCTGCCAAGACAAAAGAGAAGAAAGCCGAAAAAATCAGAAGCCGGCCTGACACATAGTCAGATGCCCAAAGAAATGAAAGAGACTTACCATCGACAATGTCCTCAATCTCGTGGTAGCCAGAGGTCAGCATCGCCTCCTTATCAGTCCAGGCGGAGCGCTCGATCTGGAACTCAGCCATGAGGGCGGCCTCCCGCGTCTTGGCCTCGTCCTGCGCCTTCTGGAGCAGCTCCCTCTGCTCGGCCAGCTGCGTCGCCAGCAGATCACGCTCTTTGGCGAGCCTGCCGCACTCCTCTTCCTTGGCACGCCGAGCAGTGTTGGCCTCGCCCAGCTTCTCCTGAAGGGCGGCGTTGGCACCTGAAGAGCGAAGAAAGAGACAAGAAAGTCATCAGTAAATTAGATCGCCGGGGAGATCCGGCCCGACTGCTCAGCAGTCGGCCCAAATCTCGGGGACTACAGCCCGCGGGTGCGCCAGCGCGCCCCCGCGAAGAAGGAAGAAAAGAGCTCACCCCGGCTTTCCACCAAGTCGGCGGTCCGCTCGTTCAGCTCCTCGACATTGCAGTTGAAGGCAGTGGCGCGGAGGTTATGATAGTCCTACAATAAGCCGACAAAGGCAAAGTCATTATTCGGAACTCGCCAGAGGGAGTTCCGAACCGCCTGCTCAGCAGCCGGCCCGGAACTCGGGGACTACACCCAGTGGGTGCGCTGGCGCGCCCCCACAGAGGAAGACAGGAATCAAAAAGAAGAAGGAAACATACTCGGACGGATGTCCGCACGGCCAGATGCGCCCTGGTGCAGACTTGGAGGGCGTCGCTTTCCGCGCGCAGCTTCGCCTGGACATCCAGGACCACTTGGTTCAGCGGACCGGTGCCGCCTCCGCGCAACCACCCGGTGGGCGCGGCACTGGAGGCCTCGACGTCCAGACACCCTGAGCTGGCAGCGCCGGTCTCCCGAGCTCGCGGCGCCGAGGTTGTCCTCTCAAGCCGGCGGCGCGCCAGCGTGGTGACTTGAAGAAGCAGCCGCGCCTCGGCCTCGTCCGCGATCAGCGGATCCAACGGGCCCACCAGCTGTTTGCCGTGCGGCCTCCCAGACGGTTGCAGAGGCGGCGGAGGCGGCGCAAGGGTGTCCGAGCTTGAAGCCTCGCCGCCCTCCTCCACGAGGGGGTTCTCGGTGCCGACCTCTCCGGTCTGCCCCGTGAACTCTGGAGCCGGCGGCGCCGACGACAGCGGAGGGACGAGCATCGCCGATCGGCGACGCGCGGCCTCCTCAGCACGCCACTTCGCCGTAGCGGCAGCTCCCGCGTCCTCCAGCTTCTTCTGAGCGTTGGCGGCCGCCTTCTCAGCCTGCGCCTTCTCCAGACGGTCGGCCTCCTTCTCGTCGCGCTTCTCCCGCGCGTTCCGCTTCGTCGCCTCCCGAAGGTCGGCGGCGGGATCGACCCGCCGGGTGTTGGCGGACGTCTCTACCGACCCCATGACAGAGGGGACGGCGACTCTCTCAAGGGAGAGGGGGGCTCTGGAGAGGAACGGAGGGAAAATCAAAGAAGACTCGGACTAGATCCAACAAAGAAAAATAAGAGAGCTTAAAGACTTACGCGGAAACTAACGGCGGCCTTCTCACTTCCCTTCGGAAGCGGGTTACCTTCGCGGCCGCCTCCTCCTGTTTGGTCGCGGCGGCCGCCCCCTTGAACTTCTTCGGCTTGCTGCCGGGTGCACTCGGCCCAGCGTGACGCCTCTTCGCGCCGCCTTGGCCGGCCTGGCCGGCTCTCGGTTGGCGGCGCGGGACGACTTCCCCGTCGGCGTCATCTTCAGGCCAGTCGGCGAAGGTGGCCGAGGGCCAGAGGCCGCCGTCTGCTCCTTCCCCGCCGCCTTCGGCGTCGGCCTCCAATGCCGCCGCCCCCAAGTCGGGATCGTCAACATCGCTCTCCGCGCGGTCTGGGACGTAGTCGCGGGGCTCTCGCGTGGCGCCGGCTGCGGGCTCCATGAGGGGGTTCTGCCCAGAACAGACCAACAAGAATTAGAAGCCGGAGTCGGCCGCAAAGAAGACAAAACTGCATAAAGATACGACTTACCACTGGAGGGGGGTTGTCGCGCGAGTACGGCTCCTTGCCAAACTGCCAGTCCTCCGTGAACTCGCAGTGCGCGATGTGGTTCACCAAGTTCGCCACCTCCCTGCGGGGCATCTCCTTGGTGCACAACCAACTCGGGTCGTGGCGGCCGCTCATCTGATAGAGAAGGTGAGGCCGTCCTTAGAGTGGGAGGAATCGGCGCGCCACAAAGGCGGCCAGAAGGTCGGATTCGATGAGGCCCTCCGACTGCAGCAGGACTCGGAGTCGCGCTACGGCAGCGGCTCCGGAGGGAGTCAGCGACTTGGACCAGTGAGACCAACTGGGGAGCCTCCCAGTTAGGGGGGCCGGGTTGGAGGGCGGCAGGTTGACCTAGTCGCCGTCGGTGGAGAGGTTCTTCACGTAGAAGTAGGAGCGCTGGCACATCTTCACCGACTTTATCAGTGAGATGGGAGGAAAGGGGTTGTCGGCCGTCGTGCGCCACACCGCGATGTAGGTGCCGCACTGAGCCGGCGTGCCGGCGGCTGGCGTACCAAGCTTCGACGAGAAGAATTCCCCCACAACTCGAGGGTGGGGAGAACGCCGAGGAAACCTTCGCACAGAGTGGCGAAGGCGGAGAGCAGCACCACCGCATTTGGAGTGAGGTGGTGTGGTTGGAGGCTGTGGAACTCCAGGAACGAGCGGAAGAACCCGCTCGCCGGCAGCCCCAAGCCGCGCATGAAGTGCGAGCGAAAGACGACCCGCTCGCCCTCCTCCGGCGCGGGCCTGGTCTCTCCCGCCGGCGCGGGGCGGGCGCACACGAGGTCCACACTGGGAAGACAGCGGTTCCGGCGGAGGAACTCGATATGTTCCGCCTCCACATCTGAACCGTCCCACACGCCGGAGCGCGTGGCGGGGGCCACGGCAGAGGAGGAGCTCATCGCCATGGTGTGAGGTGCTCTTGCTCGCGGCGGAGGAAGAAGAGAAGGCAGGAGAGTGGGGGAGAGGATGCGCGTGCGGTGCCGTCCCACTCCTGCCTGCCTATTTATAGCCCTGTGGGCTGAGGAGCCGAGGGGGCAGGCGTGGGATTAACTGCGCACGAAGCCCCACGCCGTCCCACGATTTACCCCACGAAGTTACTGCGTGCAGTAACGACGCGGGGAAGCCAACCGTTCGCAACCACAGCGGATCCGTTCAGATGCCGAGGCACGGTAGTGGCAGGCCCTGCCCGACGGCACGTCCCGTCACGCGCGTGGGAGAGCAGACTATCCTCTCCACGTGGCGCCACGCGATAGGACCGCCTCGATGGCAGCAGGGAAGCGTATCCGATACGCCGCCCAGTTTGCCGCCGCAACTTACAAACAGCGGCCCCTCGAAGAACAGAATCCAACTTCGGTGAGTTGGCCAAAATGAAGACGACGGCCGGGTCTCAGAGTCTGCACGGGAAAGTTTGAAACTGTTGAAGCCCCATGAGGGGACTACTGTCGGAGTAATGGGCCACGAGTAGGCTAACCCGGGACCCTTGATCTTTCAAGACATCGGGGCAGGCCGCGCCCCTTCAGCCGAGTCCCAGCTGGCGACCTCCAGAGAGGCCGAGTCCCAGCTGGCGATCTCCAGAGAAGCCGAGTCCCCGATGACGACTCCAAGGCAAGCCGACTCCAAGCTGGCGACCTCTAGAGAGGCCGACTATAGGAGTCAGCCCGTGATGCCTCACGAAGCCCGATGCGGAGTACGGTCACGACGTGGCCGTCCCTCCCTGCCTACGAGGGACTGGCATGGCTACAGTGAGCCGTATCGCCGGAAGATCTCCGGCGAGGCGTGACACTGTTGCCATGCCTGCCCTGACCTCAGCCACAGTGCGCGACGCACTGTGCCCACGACGTCAGCCTGTACGGCCCGAAGACCGCGGGGCCGCCTGTCAGCCGGTGGATCGGAGGCGGCCAGAGCGCCCGAAGACGGCCCTGTGGGAGTTAGCCTCCCCGGAGTCGGCCGTCTCCTCTCCAGGGCCCCACAAGCCATTAACCAGATTGGATGGGGAATGGCGACAGTGATCGCCTGATAGACGGCGGCACTGTTGCCACGACCCGGTGACCAAGCCTGCGTCACGAGGAGTGCCGCACAGTGTCGGGCTTGTCCGCAGGGCCCACCAGTCGGCGGGCCCCAGAAGCCGGCGGGAAGAGCGGCGGTGTGAGAGACAGACGGCTGGGGCCCGCACCCAGCCGGATTACCATTGTACCCCCGGGGGGTAGGCCTATATAAACCCCCCGGGACACCCATGCAAAGGGTTCGGACCTTGGCAGAGATAGGACACATAGCTCAGGAAGGAGAGAACTAGCCTTGCTCTCTCCTGCCTCCCGATACAGCTCCAGGAGCACCATTGTAGTCACCTTGCTTTAGTGACCATGCGGAGACCCCGCAGAGAAGCGGTAGGGGTGTTATCTCCCCGGAGAGCCCCGAAGCTGGGTAAGATTCGCCGGCGTGCATGTCTACACCTTATCCCGTTTCCAGGCACCGGCGACGTTCTACTCGCCCCCACCATGATAAGCCATCCTTTGGCATATGTCGCACCCAACCCCCGACAGCTGATGAGGACGAGTATGGTGAATTTTCTGAGTTGCTAGCCAAGGTATCAAGGACCATCCAAACAGAGAAGTGTAAAATCATCAAAGAACCTGAGTTCATTCGGGGTCAACCTAATGATCCTAGTTCCCCAATGTACATGGGAATTAAGTCGTAACACTAGTTTTTATGCCTATTCTGCAACTTAATTCGTTCAATTTAGAACTATCGCATGTACTGAATTTGTGAGCTATGCCTGACCTTCTGTTGATGTAAGAATAGTTAATATGTTGACCTTGATATGTTGTCAGCCCAGGCAATGAATTTGAACTATTTATGATTATTATACCCTAGAGGTAGCACACTCAATTGATCTCACTCCAGTATGTATTAGCAGAAGATATGCAATCTAGTTTGCGAATAGCACATGGTTCATTCATGAAAGTCGTGTGCTGACGAAACCGCGCGCGCGATGTGAGTCGTATGTTCTGATTGGCCAGAACCCAAACCCCGCGGATCATACTCTACATCGTTGGATGCTCCCAGATAGAATGGCAATCCTCATTCCTTTCATCAGCATACGCAGTTGCGGTTGGTATTTAATTTATATGAATAAAATACACGTTAAATTCAAAAAATATAGCAAGCGATACCTGAAATGCGGTAGAAAATCAAACCTGTGGTATAATGGTGATTGCGTACCGTGGAAATTTTTATTAGGCCAAGTGATGAAGTCACCGGCCACTGGAGTTTGAATTGCCACGTCTCCTCTTGGAAACCATGATCCTTCTTGTGATATGCTCCGGTTTCCAATGAGCGACCATCAAAACTTGTGCCAAACTTTACCACTTTTTTCCACGGGGTCATGAGGGCACACCACGGTCACACACCGACCTTCATGATTTTCGGACTCCATCTGAATTTCCTATAATTAAAATACCAATAAGGTCTACGCCGGTGACTGCACCTTGTAGCCGAAATGTTTGAAAATTCTCCCCGCTTTTCGGACAATGGATGAAAACTCGCAAAGTGACACACAAATGATTTGTACACCTTCTTTGCTAACACCCACATGTAGTTCTAGTAGGGTTTTTGTCGTGGAATTAACACGTCAGATGTCCTCATGAAAGGACTTAGTCGTGGAGCCATCGCAACGGGTTAGCTCGAAGGGGTTAAACCGGACAAGGGACACGAGAGTTTATACTAGTTCGGCCCCTTCGATGAAGGTAAAAGCCTACGTCTAGTTGTGATGGGATTGATTGGGTTTCGATGACCAGGGAGCAAATACGCTTGCCTGAGTCTCGAGTTGTTGTCTGTTGTCCCTGAACTGCCGCCGGGTCGTCCCTTTATATACACAGGTTGACGCCCGACCGGTCTACAGAGTCCCGAGGCCGACTCATACAAGGATCTGGCTCGAACTCTCCTTTCCTAACTTACAACACAAGTTACATAACGTGGCGGTTTGTTATCATGGGCCCTAATCCGCCACTGGGCTCCGGGCTTCTATGCTTCACAGTAAAAGGCTATCTTCTGAGTCTTCATGGGCTTCAATATGGTTGAGGGTAAACCGGCCCCTCCTGGGCGGTTTATACTCAATAGCTATATCCCCAACATTAGGCCCCAGAGTGATTTGAATTTGTTCATATCAATCTTCAGTACTTTGGAAAAATCCTGTGAGCATCTTCCTTTGCTTCTCGTAAACCGCCATGATGTCTTGTTTTATGAACTTTGTTAAACCGTCGTGACGTCATCCTCTGGATACAGCAATGGATCATCATGACGTCATCTCTGTAAAAAATGAAACAAAAAGATTCCCTTCATAAATGTTGTCCCAGAAATCGAGGCGACAGATGCACCACTCGCCGCTTTGGACTCCTCGATTTTCGCGTCAGTCTTTATCCATTTTCCTTATAAATAAACCCGAGGGCCCTTTCTTTTCCTGCCCTTCCATTCTTCTTCGTCCTCGCGACGCCCCAGCCCTGAGGCTCCACCGCCGTCCTCGACCTTCGAACGCTGCGTCAACTAAGGCCGCTGCATCAACCTGGTTGTACCAGAGATCTTCGGTGTTCTTCCGCTATCCTGCGCATCCGGTAAACTTCTCCCTCATAACCCTAGATCTGCATTTTAGGGCTCCTGTTTTCACATGCGTTCATAGGCGTTCATCCCTAGTTTCTTCGTATTCGCTTCTGCCATAGCTTGTTTGATTCAACTATAGTATAAATCTCGTGCGGTAATCACTCCGTATCCAGTTTAATACTTAGTAAGTCTTCCTTCTTGTGCAGAATCCCTTGATAGAACGCACGAATTTCTCTGTTCTGTTTACCGCCTTTATAGATCACAGAAAAAATTCTTTACGGAGGCGTGGTTGATCCAAATAAATTTAATCATTGTGTGAAACCTGTTTCTATCAACACATAGCAGAAAATTTGAATCCTGGCCCTTCTGCCTATGGGCGGTTTAACCTTTCATAGCCAATCCGCCATATATCATTAGCCCTCTCTTTAAACCACCAACTGAACATTGCATAACAATTTTCCGGTTTAACACTGAATTGTACACTTTAAACCGTGAAAATTATAAACCGGCATTTATTTTTCCTTTCAGTTCCCCCCTTCCGGGATGACCAAACAATTTTCTGCTTGCAATTGGGTTCCGTCCCGGATCACGGAAACACAAATCAACGATTACGTCACCACCGGTGCTTTAGCCTCAAAAAGGGTTCTCCATTGGCGAGTTCCGGAATCGGCATTTCCCCCTGAACCTCAATAGGGAGAGGTGATTGTATTTATGCAACACTTAGACCGGGGATTCAGCCCGCCCGGATCAAAAAATTTCCGGGATGTCCTCGCAGGCTTCCAACTCCATCCGCAAGATATTGGTCCGAAATCTTTGTCCAATATATGCAACTTTCAAGTATTCTGCAAAGTCTATCTTTAAGAAGAGACAACCGTGGAGCTGTCCCAGAACTTCTTTCATCTGAACCGCCGTACAAAATTCTCAGACGGTCCCAACACAGAGCTTGGTGGCGTTTCAATTCAGAAAAGGAAAGAAGTTGACTTCCCTCATGCAAAACATCATAGCCATCCTAAAGATTGGAACCAGACCTGGTTTTACTACCGGAACACTGCCCCTGATGGAGAGAATCCTTTGTCGGGTTATCGCCCTCACCGGCTTAGGAACGGCCACCCATTACCTTCACGCTTGACCGCCGCCGAACGGAAGAACTTTGCACCTCAACTCGCCAAGCTTCGGGCTCTGATGGCCAATGGTTTGACTGGCATTGATCTTGTCCGCTGCTGTGTTTCTTGGGGCATTTTGCCTTTAAGCCGCCGCCCCAGATTGATGCATGAATACACTGGCAACGTCAAAGACCCTCAACGATATCATGAAATAGTAATAACCGATCTTGAAGTTACTAAATTTGTGAAGAAAATGCTTGATGAGCCGATCTCTGCATGCAGCCAAACCGGGTGGCCACCTTTTTGCGTCTCCAATGAACCGCCAGCGGTAAAGGTCATCTGAATACTTTACTGATTTGCCTCCGTATTAACTGTGTACTAACCTTTCCTTGTCTTAATTTCAGGCTAACAGCTCCTTTTGGAAACGGACTAAACCGGCCCGGGCTCCTCGTGCAAAGAGCAAGGCCACCAAGAAAGCTGCTAAGAAGAAAACCACCGAGTCTTCTGATCCGCCAGAAGATAAGGAATCAGATGCAGAGGTAGAATTTGACTCACTTGGTTCCTTTTTCATACATCTTATTGACAATGACTATTCCTAGGATGATGCTGAGGCCAGCCACGCAGACCATGTTGAGGTAATCCTTCTTTCTTCCGATTCAGATCTTGTACCGGTTCAAAGAGTTCACCGCACAGTCCGGAAAGTAAAACAATCTCACCCCCTTGCTCATTTGGATCCAAAATTTTCTTTCAAGACACAGCAAGTTGAAGAGCGTCGCACAACCCGGCATAGTGGTCAACAAATCACTTTGTCCGATTTAGTCGATACGCCAACCCAGAAGCGTCGTCCAGAGGTGACTTGTTCTCCTGAAAAACGTTATCCTTTGAAAGGTTTCTTCTGATGCCCACTCAATCCGTCTGACCCGAATTACGAGGCTTCTTCCAACTCGTCTGGCGGTTCATCAACCACTCAGCTGCCTCCTCTCAAGATCGTTGCTGGGTAAGTACATTACTCCTCAACTTGTTTATTCATGTGTCGGTTTATCATATCCTAAACTTTGATGTTGTAGTGCCAAGGCCCGATTAAGCAAGAAAGCCAAGACTAGCGACCCTACTGATGATGTTGATCCGGAGAAAACCCCAGAGAATGATGGCGAGACTCCTGAGATTGCCATAGATAGCTCTGGTGCGCAAAACCCAGGCGCTGATGCTAGCCCGCCAGAAGTTGAACCGGATGTACACGTTGATACATCACATCTCCATGCCCCTCCAAGTCCAACTGTTGATCAGCGGGATTCAACTGCTGATCCACCAAGCCCAGTTAATAGACCGCCGAGCCCTGCTGCCAAAGCTCCAAGCCCTGTTAAGAATGTCAATCCATCCAGTATGGGCAAAGATGATGATGTTGTTGTTACTGGCACTGCATATACCGCCCCTGGTAATCCGGTTGCTCTATCAAAGCACTCTGCCAAGGATGAATTCGCTGCTATGGGCAAGGGGAAGGGAAAGACTGATTTGTCAGCCTATGTTGATCTTTCTGCTCAAGACCTTCACTCCGGTTTCTTGAACCGGCTTTACACCAGCCGTGATTATGAAGCCGGTTTAGTAAATCTGATGAAGGAGCGCTATGAGGTAAACAGTTTGATCTTTGCTCTGTACCTTCATTGCATTGTAGCCCCCGAGGGCCGGTTTGTCTTTAGAAAGTCAAACCGAGACTTTGTAAACTCCATATTGTGCTTTGTTAATTATCTTGTGTACTTCTGATCAAACACACATTAGCCCCCAAGTGCCATGATGAAAACTTGTATTAATCCGTGGGACTTCAATAACTAGTAGAAAAAATGATCCGCATGAGCCCCCAAGTGCCAAGTGTATAACTGGTTATATGCTTGGGACTTTGACAAAGATATTGACATGCTCTTCTTACTGTGACAGTGAGATAAACCAACAAGTCTCTCAAATTGCCAATCTTCAAGAAAATCTGAAAACCCAGCAAGTAGAAACCACCAAGGCCAGGGACGAATTGAAAACCGTCTTGACCACTATGGAATAGCTCAAAGAATGGTTCAAGTCTGAGCAGACCAACTGGGATACCAAAAAGGCTGGATTGCTGAAGCGGGCGGAAGACGCTGAATTAGCTCTTAAACCGGTGACGGAAGAGCTTACAGGATTAAAGCGCCAGGTCAATGCCATGACTTCTGCAATATTTGGTAAGCACTGCTGACCAAAACTTTACAAATAGTCCGCCTTTGAAATTTTGCCAGTTTAACGTGAAATCCTTAAACAGATGCATGTAGCCGCATTGCTCATCTGGGCTCTGACATGCGGAAGAAGCTAAAGGCCGCCTATACAATCATTGAACAGTTGTATACCGGTGTCCAACGGGTTATCTGTGCAACTTCTTATGACAATGCAGCTCCAACACTAATCAAGGACACGCTGGACCAGTTATCTATGACGCCAGCACAGATAGAAGAGTTGAAGCGATCCGCTGCTAGGGCTGGCACTTTGTTAGCACTTACTCAAGCCAAGGCATGGATAGCTGATCTTGATCCAGCTGATATAGCCAAGGGCTTCCCCAAGGGCCATCTCATTATGATGTGATGACTCGGGTCTTCAATGAGGTGAGAAAAAATGACTTTGCATTAGCCCCCAAGTGTCATGGTGCATGCTTGCAGCAACATGAGAATTGCATATTTGATATAACCTCAATTTGAATAATGTAGCCCCAAGTGCCGGGTCGTAAGCCTGCAGCGACTCGGGACTATTCCTTCCATTGTAGAATAAATCATATCCATTAATAAAATAATAGCCATTGCGCTGAAGCGACTTTGAAGACCTCCATCATAATATTGGCTATTGATAACCATAATAAGAATCCAGCCATGTTGGCTATTAAGGATATGAAAACCTCAATAATTCAATATCATCATGAAAATCCAGCCAGTTTAAATACCTGGCGGCTCTTGGCCGATGACGACTTAATGCACATTCATTGTAAGCCGGAATTTTTGTAACCCGATGGTCTATAGCCCTTGAGAAAATCAATAATTGATAACCCTTTTGAGACACCAATTTCAGTGATGAGCTTGGACTGAAGCATTTATATAAGTCATAGTTCTGCAAATCCTGCACAGAGTTTAAACAACATACGCCCTGACGACTTAACGTCAAAAGCCAGGGCAGGTAACCACCCAAATGTAGTCTTATCCTGCACACAAGTAGATCACAAGATCCCTATGATCCTTTTAATGATACCGCCGGTGTATGTGACCCGGACAGTGAAGTTGATAACTCAACTCTGTAAGAGCCGGCACATATGATGTTTGTTATGTGCTGACAACTTTATTGATCAAGGTTAAGCTGGTGGAATCGTAGCCACTCCCTAGATGCTTTCAAATATGATAAAAAAAAGTCTCAAGACAAAGTCAAATAACTGCAATTGCAACAAACTGTACAAGAAACAGACAAAATTTTGAGGCTTCTTATTTGAATATGATCAGTAAACCATTCCAAAGGGGTTAAGCTAAGATTCGAATACGATCATATAGCCCCCAGTGGCTTTGGTGATGCCGATCAAGAGGGTATCGACAAATATGTTCTCTTTGGTTCGAATACGACCTATGTTTGAACAGGAAGCCCCCAAATGACCTTAAGAGTTGTTTAGCGACGCTGATTCGAATACGATCCACGTCGATTCCCAAAGGGGTTGAGCTATGATTCGGATATGATCAAGAAGCCCCCAAGTAGGTTCAGCAGTTTGCTAATCAAAAGGGTATCGAGAGCTATGTTCTCTTTGGTTCGAATACGACCTATGTTTGAACAGGAAGCCCCCCAGTGACCATATAAATTTTGGCATTGCACCGATCAAGAGGGTACTAATAGATATGCCTGATGAGCAGGAAGCCCCCAAGTGACCATAATAAGATAAGCCGTAAGGCATGATACCTATGTTTGAACCACGCATCATGGCAGCAAGTTCTTTTTGGCACCCTTTAATCTTTCTGAGAATTCGAACATGCGAGAGATTAATTCTTTTTGAACCGGAAGTTTAAACCGGATTTGAAAGCTTCAAAACTTTGAGAGAGATAAATTTACCTTGAGCCAGATTTGATCCGGATTTGAGAGCTTCAAAGCCTTGTGGTAAATAAATTTCCCTTGAACTGGTTTTTAAACCAGATATTAAGAGTGCCAATGCTTCTGGGAGAAAGATATCTCTTGAACCGGATTTTAAACTGGAGTCCTTCTTTTTAAGCCGGAAATTTTCTAATGGCCTTTAAATTTTTGACCAATATAATGATAGCCTCTGGAACCGGGTTACCTTCCCTCCAATGACCCGGAGTTCTTGAATCCATTGAAACCGGAAATTTTGCCGAGCCATACCATTGTAGCCCCCGAGTCTCAAGATGACTCGAAGAGTTGGCTTGAGATTCTCCATATTTGACCATAGCAGAAGGTGTATATCATGGGCATTGATAACGTGCTGTGAATCCACAAAAGGTTGAGGTGACTGCGGCGGGTTATAAATGATCCCGTATGAACCGTGTCAGCAACTCGGCCAATGGTTCCTTCCAACTGGCTGTTTGAAGTTAACCAAACCGTAGTGACGGTGACTTGTGCGTCTGCCCAGTGAGTCATCCAGTCCAGACGGCGGCTGATAATACATGATAATTTACCTCCAATTTGTTGGAAGAAAACCGGGCTTCCCAAGTAGTGACTTGCTCATACTCAATAAACAACTCATGCAGATAGGTGCGGCCCGATGTGTTGATGTAGACCAGGCCATGAGAGACGGATGGTAAAGACGACCGCAACATCTAAGGCGGCACAGACAGATAAACTGGCCGTGGCGTTGTAAGCCTGTGCAGACGGGCAAGTTGTCCTCCTTGTTGTAAACCGGCATGGTCGCGAGGGACGGCCACGGCGTTGTAAGCCAGCGCGGGAGTCCGTTGAGTAACGACGACCACCTGTGCCAAAAGATGTTGGCATGCCTCCATCTCCGCGGCATAATATCACTTTTTGTCATAAATAATTGCCCTGCATAAACAGTATTGCAGACCAATGCAAAGATAATCTTGTTCTTTGACAAAAATGACATGTGCTAATAAAACAAATTTGGATGGGTATCACCTGATTTGTTTGGACGAGGATGATCCGTTTATCGTGATAGAGGTGGCTCAGGTAGACCAGCGACTCAATATAGTTCCGGCGGGTTGATGTAAATTAAGCTGCACGAGCGGCGACTTGCGCACACCTGTTCCATCAGTAAGAGGGCGCAGACACCGGTGCATGATGGTGCTGACGTACACTTCATAGGCACAACATGGCACCACCTTTGCTGAAATTTTGACTGGTTGCGCAACCAGCGAGCAGTACCATGCTCTTTTGTCTACACATACCAACTGTTTTCTTGATTGATTTTTCTTTCACGTTGTTGGTTCCAGAGTCCATAAAACCTTGAATTTTGTGCCAGAGAATTATACTTAAAGTGGCTTGCTTTGGACTTGTGGCTGCTAGAAACCGGCGTGACCGCATGAGCTTGTGCTCGTACTTGATCTGCTATAACCACTGCAGCCCTGGGAAATTTGCAGCCTCGTGTACGACGCGGCCATTGCAGGACCTGCTGTAGTTAAAACGGGCGGCGGTTCAGCACTGCTGTGGTTGCCGCTGCAGGGGAAGCCGGCCATGACTAAGCGCGAAGGCATACGGCGGCTCGCGGCAGCGGAGTGACCCAGAGGCACGCCGGCCACGGCGACTCGATGCAACGGGGAAGACCATGATGACCGCGAGGCGACTTAAAAATCCGGGTTTCACTGATGTGGCAAAAAATTATTGTCAGTACGCTATCACGGAGCAACATCGCCTTGTTGGGTGTAATCGTAGAGACCCCAGGGCATGGATCAAGCATCTCCTTGGTTCTCTTTGTTCTTATCTTTAGACAACTGGACAGGAAGTTGGTAATCCTCTAAGGTCACCACGGCATAGAATCCGATCGGGAGATAACACTTCTCATCATCACGGGGCACGACTCCAAAGTCCGCTCAACCAATTAGCATCAAGAACCTGGACGCTCCCAAGGGACGAGACGGAGGTGGCATCTAGTGACACGAGGCCGGTGAAGCAGAGCCGTGGAGGTGGAAACGAGATTGTTGCAGCCTGGTGCGGGCGGAGGAACAACGCCAGAAATAAGCCGGTGCCCTTGTCGTGGTACAAGGCGAGTCAACGGCGACATTGGTTTATAAGAGTCGGCGAGTCACAGTGGCAGACTGGCAGCTTTGGCATGAATCGCATGGACGGGAGCGCAGTGGTGCAAACCGGCACAGGGCACATGTGATGCAGTAGCGGGCGAAGCAAAGGGCGGGCCGACCGGCTTGCAGGCAAAGGAGAATCGGCAGGTTGGCACGACCACGGGAGCGGCATGGGAGCGCGGTCGAGCAACGAGGCGAGGGTGCACAGCGGCGGGCGTGGACGCGGACCACAGCAGCAGCTCGATGAAGAACAAGGTGCTCGGGGTGACTCGGAGATGGCGTCAGGTGGCGACTCGGAGGCGGAAACGGTCGGTGATGTAGAGACGAGGCGGCTTGAGAGGCCGATTCTTAGCACGGCGGCGACAAACGAACGAATCCGCGGAAGTGGCCGTATCCATTCCTGAGTCATGGCCGTATCCAATTCCGGGTCTGGGCCCCTTTTTTGGATCTAGTGGACCACTTGATACCCTCGATTGATGGATCTTGGCTTTGATGGATGGTCAGATATTGCAAACAACAATCGCTGAAAAAAGCTGATCGTGTGCCCTCCAATGCACGGTCGTACGCAGATGAATTTCGTGTTGGTTTCGATGGATCGCGTCGTGTTGCCGGCGGCGCATAGAATGTCAAATCTTAATTATCTTTTATCTCAATCTGGTCTCTGTTATTCTGGCCGCTCGTCGTGTAAATGATGTAAATCCTTTGTATCGGCTCTTTCCTCATCCGGCTAATCACAAGCTTATCGATCCCTTGAGGCGATCCCTCTAAGAACTCAACACCATCGTGCGCAAGCCCCACGGTGGGCGCCAACTGTCGCGGATTTGTCACTGCAGATGTCCTCTTGCAAGGACTTAGTCATGAGGCCAACGCATCTTTGCGGTAGCTTGAAGGGGTTGGTGGGAATCGAGAGACGCGAGGCGGATCAACACACAAGACAAGGATTTAGACAGCTTCAGGCCCCGGGAAACATCATCCGGTAACAACCCTACATGCTGTTTGTGGCTAGGTCTCATTATGCTCATCAGAGAGTCGTCGTAAGCCGTCTCTCCTCTTTGTGTCTAGCCCTAGATATTGTTTCTTGTTACTTGTCCCTCTTTGGGATGCCCTGCCCCTCTTTATATAAGTTAGAGGGGCGGGTTACATGTGGAGTCCAAATATGATTAGGACTAGCCTATCTTCTACTACAAGCCGGATACAAGTTCGGGTCTTGATTCCTTGTAAGCAAGATATTCCTCACGGCTTTCCTCTTAAGCCGGCCTACCATAACGTAAGCCGGCCTTCCGGGCCTTGAGCCTCCTGGGCCCCTAGGTCTTGTCGCTCCTCTGATCCGCTTGTCAGGTCACCCATAAGTCGCCAGGATCAGGCGGGTCACTTAGTGTGTCGTCCAGCCAGGGCGGGTCATTAGTGAGTCGCCAAGTCCGGCCGTGTTATACTTCCAGCCGGGTTACACCACGGGTTATATCCCCGACAGCCCTCGAGCCCTCCAACTGCCTGGATCCATCAAAATGAATAGTCAAGTATGTATTATCCGGTTTGTTTTCTGGTGCATGCAAATCGGTCCAATCATTGATAAAATCCACGAGGGCCTAAGATTTTATGGCTTTTCGAGGTACATACTTCAAACTGTGTGGTCCAAACTCAATCGCCCACTTTGCAACCAGGCCAGTTGCTTCCCTGTTTTGAGTTATATCGCCCAAAGGAGCAGAACTAACCATTGTGATGGGATGGCCTTGAAAGTATTGCTTGAGTTTTCGACTTGCCATAAAAACCCCATACACCAACTTCTGCCAATGTGGATAGCGTTGTTTTGACTCGATCAGGACTTCACTGATGTAGTATACATGTCGTTGAACCGGATATTCCTTCCCAGCTTCCTTACGCTCAACCACAATTGCGACACTGACCGCTCGGGCATTGACAGCCACGTATAACAGCAAAGGCTCATTATCAACTGGGGCTGCAAGAACCGGCGGTTCAACCAACTGCCGCTATAACTCCTCAAAAGCCGCATTGGCCGCATGACTCCAGGCAAAATCATCTGTCTTTTTCAACATCTGATACAAAGGAATTGCCTTCTCTCCCAGACGACTGATAAAACCGGCTAAGGGCTGCAATCCGACCTACTAGACGCTGAACATCCTTGACACACTCTGGTTTAGCCAGGGGTGTGATTGCCTTAATCTTTTCCGGATTAGCCTCAATGCCCCTGTTAGATACAAGAAAACCGAGAAGCTTGCCTATCGGAATACCAAAACACATTTATCCGGATTAAGCATCATCTTGTAAACCCGAAGATTGTCAAACGTCTCCTTGAGATCATCTATCAGTGTTTCCTTCTTCCTGGATTTTACCACAATGTCATCCACATAGGCATGAACATTACGCCCAATCTGCGTGTGAAGACAATTTAGCACACAACGCTGATAAGTTGCCTCGGCACTCTTGAGCCCAAAGGGCATAGAAACATAGCAGAATGCTCCAAAGGGTGCGATGAAAGCTGTCTTCTCTTGGTCCTTAACTGCCATCTTGATCTGATGATATCCTGAATAAGCATCCAAAAAACTCAGCCGCTCACAACCCGTCGTCGCATCAATGATCTGATCAATACGCGGGAGAGCAAAGTGATCGGCCGGACAAGCTTTATTCAAATCCATGTAGTCCACACACATACGCCAAGTGCCATTTTTCTTAAGAACAAGCACCGGATTAGCCAGCCATTCAGGATGAAAAACTTCAATGATAAACCCGGCAGCCAACAGCCAGCCTACCTCTTCACCAATTGCCTTACGTCTCTTCTCATTAAAGCGACGAAGAAATTGCTTGACTGGTTTAAACTTGGGATCAATATTGAGAGTGTGCTCAGCGAGTTCCCTCGGTACACCTGGCATGTCATAAGGTTTCCATGCAAAAATGTCCCGGTTCTCATGGATGAACTCGATGAGCGCGGTTTCCTATTTCGGATCCAGATTTGTGCTGATGCTAAACTACTTGGATGAATCACCAGGCATGAAGTCAACAAGCTTAGTCTCATCAGCCGGTTTGAAATGTAGGGTTGGGTCATGTTCAGTGGTGGGCTTCTTCAGAGGGGTCATATCTATCGGTCAACATTTTACTTATAGAACTTTAACTCCTCTGTAGCACAAACCGACTCAGCATAGGCCGCATCACCTTCCTCACAGTCCAAAGCAATTTTACGACTTCCGTGAACCATAATAGTCCCTTTATGACCCGACATCTTGAGCTGCAAGTAAATATAACAAGGCCTTGCCATGAATTTTGCATAAGCCGGTCGCCAAACAGTGCGTGGTACGGGCTCTGGATTCTCATCACTTCAAAGGTCAATGTTTCAGATCGGGAGTCATGATCATCACCAAACACAACTTCCAAAGTGATCTTACCTACAGGATATGCCGATTTACCTAGTACCACACCATGAAAAACAGTGTTGGACGGTTTAAGATTCTTGTCTGTCAACCCCATGCGACGGAAGGTCTCATAATACAGAATATTCATACTGCTTCCTCCATCCATGAGTACTTTGGTAAACTTATAACCTCCCACCTGAGGTGCCACCACCAAAGCCAGTTGACCCGGATTGTCAACCCGGGGCGGATGATCCTCCCTACTCCACACAATAGGTTGTTCGGACCACCGCAGATAGCGTGGTACTACCGGTTCAACAGCATTAACTGCCCTCTTGTGAAGCTTCTGATCATGCTTGCACAAACTAGTGGTAAACACATGATACTGCCCACCATTCAACTGCTTCGGGTGACTCTGGTAACCCGACTGCTGCTGATTTCCTTGATTATTCTGCTGGTTATTACCACCTTGGTTGTTCTGGTTGCCCTGATTATTTTGAAATCCAGAGTTTGAACCGCTGCCACCATGAAAACCTGGACCTGAACCGCCCGACGGAGCGTAATCATACCAAAAGAGAACAGAGTTTTTGAACTCCTTCATAATGTTACAATCCTTCCTTAGATGCAATGCAGGAGCCTCCTTGGTCCCATGCTTTGGATAGGGCTGATTCAACAAACGCTCCAGATTCATCGCCCCGCCGCGCTAGGCGGTTGACCTTTACGATGTTGCACATTAGCGTTAGCCACAAATCTGAATCCGCTTTATGCTTACCATTATTCCCATGGCCTCCTTGGTTGTGCTGCTGCCCCTTTGCACCGCCGTTCTTCTTTCCCTTCTCCGGTTTCTCATTATCAGAATCAGGATCCTTGGTATTATCAGAATCGGCATACTTGACCAAGGCTGCCATGAGGGTTCCCATGTCATTGCAGTGGCGGTTGAGCTGTCCCAACTTCATCTTCAGTGACTTAAACCGGCAATTGCGCTCCAGTGTTATAATCGCTTGACCAGCGTTAATCCGGTCGGACGAGTGCAAAACTTCTGAAACCCGGCATACCCAATGAGTTTTTGACTCGTTCTCCCCTTGAACACAAGCATCCAGATCCACAATGGACATGGGTTGTTTGCACGTGTCCTTGAAATTGGCTATAAACCGGGCCTTCAGCTGATCCCATGACTCGATGGAATTAGCTGGTAGATTTTTCAACCAAGTACGGGCCGTTCCTTCCAACATCATCATGAAGTACTTTGCACAGGCCGCTTCATCTACATCCAGCATCTCGATTGCCATCTCATAACTCTCGACCCACGCCTCAGGTGGCTGATCCGCCGTGTAATTAGGCACTTTGCATGGACCCTTGAAGTCTTTGGGCAGACACACATTACGGAGAGCCGGAATAAGGCACGGCACTCCCCAGGAACTGAAGGCAAGCCCGGTGCCTCGGTCAACTGACGCTGCTGGCTGAACCGGGGCGGGTTGATAACGACCCAAAGCGGCATCCCTTCGTGCCCTGCCATGATCCACCACATCTTGAGCATTACGGTGCCGCGCGCTGCTAGACACTTCTGGTTCATCCATACGCCTGCTATAGCTTGGCCTCGGACGAGGGATTGAATGACTTCTATCCCGGCTATACGAATAAGCCTGCTGCTGTACCACGACAGTTTGAAGAAGGTCTCTCGCCCGCCGCGTTTCAATTGCTGCTATTGAATCGCCCTCCATCGGAATGGCTGTTAGGCGTGATGCTGCAGCAATCATGTTATCCAGAGGGCTCGAGAAGTGACCCGGTGGTGTAGACACGTATTGCGGCGGGTTATCTGTTCGTCGGGGTGGCTCTGTTATCCGTAGTTGATCCGGAGCTATCCTAGGCGCATCATCCGGTTTGCAGCTGCCGGATTGCTCGGCCCAGCGCCTGGCGTCTGAAAGAGATTTAACCCTTCGTAAACCGGCGGCAGACGAGACTGGTACTTCCTTCGCATTACATCCCCTGATGCGGTCCGATCCAGCATGAGCTGGTAATTCTGCGCCTGTATCCGCTGTGACTGGGCATCCAAAGCGGCCCATTCTTCAGCCATCCTAGCATCCTCAGTTGTCAGGTCCTCCTTAGCCTATGTTATTTGGTCCTTCAGCTTCGCAATGTCCGCATTATGCTGATCCCGCGTCTCCAGGGTGACTGCCGTGGTTAACAAGGTCGCCCAGGCGTCCATCAAACCATAGAGGACTTGAGCCGGTCGGCGCGCCGGGACTCCTGCCGCGGCTGCTGATCCGGTATTCATTGCTGCTGTAGACGAAGACTGCAACGTGGGCTGCGTTCCGGCCATGTAAACAGCAACCCGACTTGGCGGTTCAAGGAGGTCCGAAATACTGCCGCCATCGGAATATCCTTCAAACACACCGTTATGAATCTGGTACAAGGACTCAGTTTCGCCAGTGGATGACTCGCCGTCGGAATATACGGCCGTCTCACCTTCAGACACCGGTTCAGATCCGATCCCATGGATACATCCTATGAACGCACGCTTCACGGCAGGCTCAACCCGTGCTGGACTCGCACGTTGAGCCGTCTCGACAAGGTCGGTGCAGATGTCCGGCTTAGGGCTTGGTTCGCCGGTCTTGCCGATGAAGACATGAATTCCGCCAAAGGGGACCCAGTACCCGTACTCGATTGAGCCGGCCTCGGGGCCCCATCCTTCATCGTCGATGTAGAGCTTGCCGCGACGACTCTTGGTCATCCGGCCGACCATGTACCCCTTGAGTCCTTCAAAGTTGCCCTTCAAGAACTCGAAACCATCATGCGATAGCCCCAAGGTGGGCGCCAACTGTCGTGGAATTAACACGTCAGATGTTCTCATGAAAGGACTTAGTCGTGGAGCCATGGCAACGGGTTAGCTCGAAGGGGTTAAACCGGACAAGGGACACGAGAGTTTATACTAGTTTGGCCCCTTCGATGAAGGTAAAAGCCTACGTATAGTTGTGATGGGATTGATTGGGTTTCGATGACCAGGGAGCAAATACGCTTGCCTGAGTCTCGAGTTGTTATCTATTGTCCCTGAACCGCCACCGGGTCGTCCCTTTATATACACAGGTTGACGCCCGGCCGGTCTACAGAGTCCCGAGGCCGACTCATACAAGGGTCTGGCTCGAACTCCCCTTTCCTAACTTACAACACAAGTTACATAACAATGGCAGTTTGTTATCATGGGCCCTAATGCGCCAATGGGCTCCGGGCTTCTATGCTTCACAGTAAAAGGCTATCTTCTGAGTCTTCATGGGCTTCAATATGGTTGAGGGTAAACCGGCCCCTCCTGGGAGATTTATACTCAATAGTTATATCCCCAATAGTTTTGATTTTATATGCACTAAATGCATGATAAATGCAAAAAATGTTTTAAATATAGCAGACGAGACCTGAAATCGGCTAGAAAATCAAACCTAGGTATATCGGTGGCACAAAATCGAGGTGGAACAATGAAGTCACCCATGATTGGAGTCCGAATTGCCGCGTCTCCTTTTGAAAACTCTGATCCTTCTTGTGAGATGCTCCGGTTTCCCAGGTGCGAGCATCAAAACTTGTGCCAAACTTTAGCAAAAATTATCCATGGGGTCACGAGAGCACGCCATGGTGACACAGCAATTTTAATGATTTTCGAACTCTATAGTCATTTCCTGTAATTAAAATACCAACAATGCCTATGTGTGTGGCCGCACCTTGAGGCCGAAATCTTTCAAAATTCCTTCAGTCTCTCAGACGACGAATGAAAACTCCCAAAGCGACACACAAATGATCTTGCCAACATCCACGTGTAGTTGCGGCATAGTTTTGACATGTGTCTATATATATATATATATATATATATATATATATATATATATATATATATATATATATATATATATATATATATATATATAGCAAACGGCTCAAATATAGCTCAAATATAGCAAACGGGACTAGGAATGCACCAGAAAATCGTACCTAGGGTACAATGGTGATTGCTTACTGCGGAAAAAATTTCGAGACGAAACGATGAGCTTACATCTTCATTCAAATGTAAATATGTTGTTAGTTGATGCAAATGTTTTCAAATAGCACATGGTTCATTCATAAAAGCCATGCATTCACCCTCCTACTGTGTGCGCGATGTGAGTCGTGCATTCTGATTGGCCAGAACCCAGACCCCATGAACTGTATGTATATACTGTTGGATGCTGCTAGATCGAACGACAATCCTCATCACTTTCATCAGCACATGCAGTTGCAGTTGGGATTTGATTTATATGCACAAAATGCATGTTAAATTCAAAAAATGGCTATAATATAGTAAACGATACCTGGAATGAGCCAGAAAATAAAACCTGTGGTATAATGGTGATTGCGCACCATGGAAATTTTTATGAGGCCAAGTGATGAAGTTACCGTCCATTGGAGTTTGAATAGCCACGTCTCCTCTTGGAAACCATGATCCTTCTTGTGAGATTCTCTGGTTTCCAATGAGCGATTATAAAAACTTGTGCCAAACTTTACCAAAATTTTTCCACAGGGTCGTGAGAGCACACCACAGTCACACACCGATCTTCATGATTTTCGTACTCCATATGAATTTCCTATAATTAAAATACCAACTAGGCCAACACTGGTCGCTGCACCTCGCAGCCGAAATGTTTGAAAATTCTCCCCGCTTCTCGGACAATGGATGAAAACTTCCAAAGCGACACCCAAATGATTTGTACACCTTCTTTGCTAACACCCACATGTAGTTGTAGTAGCGTTTTGATTTTATATGCACTAAATGCATGATAAATACAAAAAATGGCTTAAATATAGCAGACGAGACCTGAAATGGCTAGAAAATCAAACCTATGGTATATCGGTGATTGCTTACCGTGAAAAAAAAGTCGAGGCGAAATGATGAAGTCACCCACGATTGGAGTCCGAATTGCCGTGTCTCTTTTCGGAAACTATGATCCTTCTTGTGAGATGCTCCGGTTTCCAAGGTGCGAGCACCAAAAATTGTGCCAAACTTTACCAAAAATTATCCATGGAGTCGTGAGAGCACGCCATGGTGACACACCGATTTTCGTGATTTTTGGACTCTCTCTCTCTCTCTCTCTCTCTCTCTCTCTCTCTCTCTCTATATATATATATATATATATATATATATATATATATATATATATATATACCAACTTGTAACGCCCTCGATGCGGCTATATCTCCCACGTGTCGAAGCACGACTTAGAGGCATAACCGCATTGAAAGCAATGTCGCAAGTGAGGTAATCTTCACACAACCCATGTAATACATAAGGGAAACAGATACATAGTTGGCTTACAATCGCCACTTCACACAATTACATGAATAAAGCATTACATCATCCAGATACAATCAAGGCCCGACTACGGAACCAAAATAAAAGAAGAACCCCAAATGCGACAAAGGTCCCCGATCGACCCCAACTGGGCTCCACTACTGATCAACTGAAACAAAACAACACAATGAACAAGATCTTCATCGAGCTCCTCCTTGAGCTTGGTTGCGTCACCTGCTCGGTAACATAGGCACCTGCAAACTGGTTTTGGAAGTATCTGTGAGCCACGGGGACTCAGCAATCTCGCACCCGCGAGTTCAAGACTATTTAAGCTTATGGGCAAGGTAAAGGCATGAGGTGGAGCTGCAGCAAGCGACTAGCATATATGGTGGCTACGATCGCACAAGAGAGCGGGAAGAGAAGGCAAAGCACAGTCGATAAAAGTATGATCAAGAAGTGATCCTGAAACTACTTACGTCAAACATAACTCCAACACCGTGTTCACTTCCCGGACTCCGTCGAGAAGAGACCATCACGGTTACACACACAATTGATGTATTTTAATTAAGGTCAACTTCGGGTTTTCTACAACCGGACATTAACAAATTCCCATCTGCCACATAACCGCGGGCACGGCTTTCAAAAGTTCAAATCCCTGCAGGGGTGTCCCAACTTAGCCCATGACAAGCTCTCACGGTCAACGGAGGAATAGACCTCCACCCGAGACACTCCGATCAGACTCGGTATCCCGGTACAACAAGACATTTCGACAGGGTAAAACTAAACCAGCAACACCGCCCGAATGTGCCGACAAATCCCGATAGGAGCTGCACATATCTCTTTCTCAGGGCACACTCAGATGAGTCTAGCTACGAGTAAACTGAATGATGTTCCCTCTGATCACGGGATCAGAATAATATTCTTATCACAACCGGAACTGCCTGAGTAACGCGCCTGAACTTCCCTCTTTACTGGGTTGAACTTCAGGTAAAAAGTGTCCAAATGGGGCTTGCAATATACCGTTGGAAAGCTATGGACACCAATATCATGATCCAAGTTAAAATTTTGGCAAAATGTAAGCGGTTTAAGAGCAGTTTTGAAAACCGTTTTTTCTTCATACAAAAAACGTGAATCGTATTTTTGATCGCATTTCTAAACCGTTTATCGGAATGAGGTAAATAATATAGCGTTGGAAAGCTGCTGCAAAACCGCTCCTTCGACATGTTGAAAGTTTTCTCTAATTCCCTATGGATAAAGAGTAATTTTGAAAATCATAAAATTTCGCAAACCGAACAGCCGAGTTCGTATTTTTAATGTAATTTCTAAACGCCTAATCCATTTGAGGCAAATGATATGGCATTGGAAAGCTTGTGAAAATGCGCTACCTTTTCATGTTAAATTTTTTTCTAATTTGGAACGGTTTAAAAGTAATTCAAAAAATGGTACAAGTTCCACCGAGTTTGTATTTTCGAAATAATTTTTTAAACGTACGGCCGAATGCAACAAATAATAGGGCGTTGGAAAGCTTGAGCAAATGCAAAACTTTTTCGTATATATTGTTTCTCCTAATTCCTTACAGTTTAAAGTCAAATTATAAAATGGCTAAAAACATATTTTTGGCATAATTTCTACATACTTTATCGAAATGGGGCAAATAATATACTGCTGAAAAGCTACGGAAAATGCGAAACTTTTTCATGTTGATGGTTTTCTCTGATTCCTAGCCGTTTTCAAGTAATTGCGAAAATGGCGATATCATTCGTTCTGCCTTTATCGCGAAACTGATTCTTCGAAAATGCATCGCGTGAAGAACCTGAACTTCTCGGCACGTGTACTTGAACTTAACTCTGTTTTTCACATGCTTTTTTTTGCTCGTATATCTCTATCCACTGCTCCTAGCTCTCCATCCACTCACCGGAATTGAGCAAGTGATATACCGATGGAAAGCTGCTGTAAACACGCAACTTTCCCGTGTTGATCATTTTTTCATACTCGCAACGATTTTAAAAGTTTTTCATCTGAAATTCATTCAGCGTAGTAGTTGAACTTCATGCTGTTTTCATGTTGAACTTCTGTGACGTATTTTTGTTGGTACGCGCACCTGAACTTCTTTCTGTACGAACCCGACCTTCGGGCTATCTTCGCAACCGTGCCTTCTACCGCGAGTTTTTCTGGTTAGTCATGTTCCATGTGATGTAAGTGTAATCTTCAAACGATTTTTAGCAACTAAATACTCGTTTTAGATAGGAATCTCGCTCATAGGCGGATTTTGCACTCGGGTCGTGAAGAACTCGCGTTTTTTGCGATTTTACTGCCTGAGTTGTTCGACCTTAACTTCCCCCTGTGCTAGGTTGAACTTCCCGTAACATTGCCCAAACAGGGCTTGCTATATACCGTTGGAAAGCTATGGACACGAGTATCATGACCCAAGTTAAATTTTTTGCAAAATGTAAGCGGTTTAAGAGCAGTTTTGAAAACCATTTTTTCTTCACACAAAAAACGTGAATCGTAATTTCGATCGCATTTCTAAACAGTTTATCGGAATGAGGCAAGTAATATGGCTTTGGAAAGATGCTGCAAAACCGCTCCTTCCACATGTTGAAAGTTTTCTCTAATTCCCTACGGTTAAAGAGTAATTTAGAAAATCATAAAATTTCACAAACCAAACAGCCGAGTTCATATTTTTGATGTCATTTCTAAACGCCTAAACCATTTGAGGCACATGATATGGCGTTGGAAAGCTTATGAAAATGCGCTACTTTTTCATGGAGAAAGTTTTTTTCTAATTTTGAACGGTTTTAAAAGTGATTTAGAAAAGGTACAAGTTTCACCGAGTTCTTAATTTCGATCTATTTTTTTAACCCTATGTACGAATGCAACAAATGATATGGCGTTGGAAATCTTGAGGAAATGCGAAAGGTTTTGGTATATATTATTTCTCCCAGTTCCTTACTGTTTTATGTCAGTTTTCAAAATGGCTAAAAACGTACTTTCGCTGTAATTTCCACAAACTTTATCGGAATGGGGCAAATAATATACCGTTGAAAAGCTAAGGAAATGCGAAACTTTTTCATGTTGATGGTTTTCTGTGATTCCCAGCCGTTTTCAAGTAATTTGGAAAATGGCGAGATCATTCGTTCTGCCTTTATCGCGAAACAGATTCATGAAAAATGCATCGCGTGAAGTACCTGAACTTCTCGGTATGAAACCTTGAACTTCACTCTGTTTTTCACGTGCTTTTTTTGCCCGTGGCTCTCCATCCACGCACCGGAACACTCATTGGAATTGAGCAAGTGATATACCGATGGAAAGCTGCTGTAGACACGCAACTTTCCCGTGTTGATCACTTTTTAATACTCACAACGGTTTTAAAAGTTTTTCATTTGAAATTCATTCCGTGTAGTAGTTGAACTTCCAGCTGTTTTCACGTTGAACTTCTGTGACGTATTTTCGTTTTGTAATTTTCATATACATTCGTCAATGTCACAAAAATGACATTCCTTTTGTACAAATCTCTCTCACAATATTTTTTTGAACTTTCTCCGATGAAGGACTTGAACTTACACAAATGATTTCCTACTGTTTTGAAGTAAATTAGAAAATGACGAGATCATGATTCCTTCCTTCATCGCGAATGGAAATACACTGCGTGAAGTAGTTGAACTTCTCGTGCATGTCTGTTCGAATTTCACACTGTTTTTAACGTGTTGTTTTTTTGCTCTGCGTGAAGTAGTTGAACTTCTAGGACGTGTCTGTTCGAACTTCACTTTGTTTTCGACGTGCTGATTTTTTACGTGGTGTTTTTTGCACTACGTGAAGCAATTGAACTTCTGGAGCATCACTTTTTGAACTTCACCATGTTTCACTTTTTTTGTATTTTTTCTTATATGAAATACACACCATGTAGTACGTGAACTTCCGGTTGTTATCACTTTGAACTTCTCTCTGGTTTGAGAGAATTATTTTAAAACACAAAAAATAACATATTTTTTATGTATTTTGGACATCTAAATACACGGTGAACCTCTCTCAGAAGAATTTTTCAACTTTTCCTCGCCGAGCACTTGAAGTTATAGCAACCATTTTTTTTCATTTATGAGTTGTTTTTAAAAGTGCAAAAAAAGGCGTTGTGTTTTTTATTTTTTGAACAGGTAAATCCTATGTTTTAATAAATTCCGAACTTCTCTGTTTTTCTAATTTGAACTTCACCTTTTTATATTTTGAGTAAATAATTTTATTCAATTTTTATACAGAAAAAATCGAACATGGAAATTCAAGATGAACCTCTCTCGCATGAATTTTTGAACTTCTCCGGACAGAGCACTTGAACTTCTTGCAACAAACCTTTTAAGTTTTTGTTTTCTATTCTTATAGTTGAACTTCCCGCTGTTTTCACCTTGAACTTCTGTCACGTATTTTTGTTCAACCTCTCTCACATGAATTTTTGAATTTCCTCGGGCTGAGCACTTGAACTTCTAGCAACAACTTTTTTAGACATTATTTTATTTTTGAACTTCTTGTTTTCATTCTTTAGTAACGAGATAAATCTAAGTTTTCTATAATCATCGAACTTCTACATCTTTTTAATTTGGACTTCCTTGTTTTATTTCTTAATCTTTTTTATGAAATTTTGAAGCGTTCTATTGTTAAAAGTTGAACTGCTTGTTATTTAATTTTTGAACTTCTTGTTTCCATTCCTTAATAACGAGGAAATCTGAGTTTTCTATAATCATCGAACTTCTCCATCTTTTTACTTTGGACTTCCTGGTTTTATTTCTTTTAGTGACGGAAAAAAATCCTACTTTTTGATAGACCTCAAGCTGCTCCGTTTTTAAATTTGAGCTTCTAGGTTTTTTTTAACAGAGAAAATATTTTTTTTAAAATTGTTTGAGATGCTTTTTTTAATGACCTTCTTTTGGATTTGTAACAAGCATTGCACTTCTTCGTCTTTTTAATTTGAACTTCTTATTTTTAGATTTTTTTTAAACTTGCATCTTGGTTTTGTACTAAAAATTGAACTTCTCGGTTATTTAAATTCGAACCTCTACGTTTTTATATAACCCCTTTATTATTAAAAAGTTGAACTTCTTTGTATTTTTAATTGGACTTTTCTTGGTTCTGTAATGAACATTGAACTTCTATCTTTGTGAAATTTGAACCTCTAATTTCTTTCGGAAACATGGAAAATGCTTTCTTTAAATAATTTTTGGAACAACTAAGTCTTTTAAAACTTTTTTAGTTTTTCCTTATTTTTTAATTTTAACTTCTTCATTTTATTATTTAGTAATGAAAAAACATCTAAATTTTTTTAACCTTCGAACTTCTCTTTTTGTTTACTTTAACTTCTTAGAAAAATATGGTTTTAAATAAACAAACAATTTTCTAGGTTTTTAAATTTGAACTTTTAGGTTTCTTGACCTTCTTGGTTATTTCAAATTAAACTTCTATGGTTTTCAAATTTTAACTTCTATGTTTTTTTGACCTTGTCGGTTATTTTAATTTGAACTTCTTGGTTTTATTAATTAGAAATAGGGAAAATCTATTTCTTTATATAGACATTGAACTAATGTGCAATTTAATTTGAACTTGTTAGTTTTATATATTATAAAAGGAAAATTGGTTAAATTTACTTTTTTCCCATTGTAAGTATTGTTTCTGTATGTCTCAACCAAAAATATCTAAGCTACATGAATTGCTCTGTTATTCCTGCCCATTAACTTTTCCCCTTTTTTAACGTGATGTCTACTATCTAAAACGAGTACTTTATCCATAGTAATTGAACTTCGAGTATATTTTTTATAAAATACTTTTTATTAAGTTAACTCTCTTTTCATTTAGATGAACTTTTCTTTCGTATTTGTACATGAGCTTTATTTCGTTTGCACTTGAACTATAGGGGCAACTTACAAAATGAAACATATGAAGCCTTTGTCAAATGAAACATAGAAAATAGTAATAAAAATTACACTTTTCACCACAAACCAATTTTTTCGGAACTTGGTCATTTGCACTTGAACTATCGGCGAAAAAAAATCTGTTTTTTATAAACGTCGGACTTCATCATTTTTTAAGTTTGAACTCCTTAGTTTTTGGTTAGTAACGGAAAACAAATCTTTTTTATATATAAACATGGAACAGGGTCGTTAGTCTAATTTGAACTACTAGTTTTTTTAAGAGTGGAAAATCATTTTTATAAACGTTGTTTCCATTTTTTAAATTTGAAATAGTTTTTGAACTTCTTCAATTATTGCTTTTGAGCTTCCACATTTGTATTTTTTGAACTGCTCTATTTTTTAAAATTAAACTTCTTGGTTTTTGAAATAAATAAGGAACTTATCCATTATTTAAATTACAACCTATAGGTTATTTTAGAAACAGGGAGAATCCATTTGTGGAAGAGGGTCACATGACCATCTTCACCATGCAGGGTATGTAACGACCTGCACGGAGGCGTGCTCACTGGTGGTCGTTAAGGTAACTGGCTCTGGCGCGTGCGCGCGCGCACACACACACATAAGTGTGCGCACGGAGAAATCAATCACAATACAAATATATAAAGCTTCTATAGATACTTTAGCAAACATACAGAGAGAACACCGGCACTAGTATGTGAGATTTGGGAAAGACTTGAACAAAAGCAGGTTAGTGCACACAGACACGCAAATTGTTAGGCGTGAGAGAACGCTTTGTTCGGTGCTTCGTCGAAACATTATAAAAACAAATATGAAGGCTAGACCGATTGAAAATTCAGGTTTCGAAAGCAAGTTGTGTTATTGGGCAAGAAGGGATACATAATTCTGAACTGAAAGTGTTCATTTCGCTTCAGGTAGTATTTCTTTTAGATTTAGTATAATGCTTCGGTAAGGATTCTTGGAATTAGCAATATTGTAGCAAGAATACTCAGCACGGCTTGTGTAGATTCAGCAAACTAAAGCCATACATGTGGGACCATGAATTGCCGTAGATGAATGACAATAGTAGAACATATCTGAATTCTTGGCATGGAAGGTCAACTTTGTTCTGCTCTCCGGAGCCTGACGCTAGTCAACATACGTCCATCAAGCCCACAAGGACACACGTCCAGTATCCAGTAGCAGCAAGGCATGCAAACCACCGTGAAGAACAGTGCATAGCTGTAGTAGGATTAGGCGTATAGTTGTTGTAGAACTTCATGGAACGTCTATGAACATCTCAATGGTTGTAAAAGGGGAAAATGAGAAATTTTACAGTAAATTAGACAAACACACACCTGGAGTTCTGTCAAGACTGTTAAATTCAGTTAACACATTTTTCACATGAGCAACACATCTATATGTAGCAGCACCTCAGAGAGACCGGGGCAAATCGGCAGCTAGTTCAAAGAGAAGAAAAAAATGCTAAATAGAAACAGCCGTAGTAGCTGGATGCCATAGCTTTCCACACATAAGGATTTCAGGGGAGCACTACACACGACTGTTTTGGAGTGGAACTTGGGAATTGGGATGCCACGAAGCACCATGTGCGGCAGCAGAGGAAAGGTGCGGGGAAGGTCAGAGAGAGTTGACGAGGAAGGTCGGAGAGAGCTGACGCCGATGTAGAAGAGGCCAAAGGAAATTGAGGGCGAAACAACGGCGTTGAGGAGGAGACTGGGGTAGTTCGGTTTTGTGCGAACACCGGCATGGAGGAGATGCCGCTCTGTATCCCGCTCCCCGCGTGTGCTGCGAGAGGAAGAAGGTCAGTATGCAAAAGGGGAGAAGGTTAACTTTGGAAAAGCGATGGAATTCATCCCGTCATTGAAGGATGACGACATGGAGCTTCTCTCAAATCTCGGCGTCATCGCCGCGTTGTGGTCAGCGACGAGCAGCGGAGGTGCGTTCATGGACGGGAGCAGATGAACACGCCGGAGCAAGGGGCGGCGAGTTTCTGAGCTCGCGCCATGCTCCCGAACTGCACTGCTTTTCAGAGCACGGCGGACGACGACGGGCTACACTGGTAGAGAGCACGGGGGCAACGGTTGGGGCAAGCGGCAGCGTGATAAGAGGTCGGGCATCGCGGTGTCGCTGCTGGTGGCAGGGGCAGCCGGCGGCACGGTTGGTGGCTGGGGCTTCGCCGCCTCCAGCCGCCGCGGGATCCCTCGCGCTAGGGTCCGCCGTCACTCGCTCGCCCGCGCCGGCGGTCAAACCTGAGGTGGCAACGGAGGGGAGGAGCTGGATCCGACGACGGTGGTAGAAGGGATGGGAGAGGAGGAGCTGGATCCGGTCGACGGCGGCGAGTCGCGGCGGAGATGACGGCCGGCCGGTGGTCGTGGGGACGAGAGGGCAGGGGAGGCGGGATCGGGATGACGGGATCCCGATCGGGGTCACCCCAAGTCTCGCGGGAAAATATCACATGATACCAGCCTTTACATGATACCATGATACCAACTTGCAAAACTCAAATTTAAACATGTCAAAAAAATTTGAAAAAAATCATGGATTCTCACAACACATATGTAGACAACCCCTAAAACATTCAGATCGAAAATCAAAATACACAAGGAGAAACAAAAAAGACAAATCCATCATGAATAGTGTCAAAAGAAGACAAAAACAAAAATGACACTATTCACATTTGAATTTGTCTTTTTTGTTTCTCCTTATATATTTCGAATTTTGATCTGAATTTTTTAGGAGTTGTTGACATATGTGTTATGAACATCTATGATTTTTTTCAGATTTTTTTGACATGTTTAAATTTGAATTTTTTAACTTGGTATCATGGTATCATGTAAAGGCTGGTATCATGTGATACTTTCCCCAAGTCTCGCACTGGTCGGGCCCGAGAGGTTGGGAAGCTCGGGAAGGCCCTGTCGGGCCCTATATAGGGCTGCTGTGATCCAAATAACTATTCTAATCTCAGGATTAGAATAGTGTTGTCCTATATATATATATACATATATATACACACACACACATACACACACACTATATGCATGGTAAATGCAAAAAAAATGGCTCAAATATAGCAAACAAGACTAGAAAAGCACCAGAAAATTGAACCTAGGGTACAATAGTGATTGCTTACCGTGGAAAAAAATTCGAGGCGAAACGATGAACTCACGTCTCCATTCAAATGCATATATGTTAGTTGATGTAAATGTTTTCAAATAGCACATGATTCATTCATAAAAGCCATGTGCCTACCAAATCGTGGCCGATGTCCTTGCCCCTCCTACTACGCGCGCGATATGAGTCATGCATTCTGATTGGCCAGAACCTAGACCCCATGAACCATACATCTGTACCGTTGGATGCTGCCAGATCGAACGACAATCCTCATCCCTTTCATTAGCATGTGCAGTTGCGGTTGGGATTTGATTTATATTCCTGAAATGCACGTTAAACTCAAAAAATGGCTTAAATATAATAAACGATGCCTAAAATGAGATAGAAAATAAAACCTGTGGTATAATGGTGATTGTGTACCGTGGAAATTTTTATGAGGCCAAGCAATGAAGTCACCGGCCACTGGAGTTTGAATTGCCACGTCTCCTCTTGGAAACCATGATCCTTCTTGTGAGATGCTCCATTTTCCAATGACCGATCATCAAAACTTGTGCCAAACTTCACCAAAACATTTCCATGGGGTCGTGAGAGTGCACAACGGTCACACACCGATCTTCATGATTTTCCGACTCCATCTGAATTTCCTATAATTAAAATACCAACTAGGACTATGCTGGTGGCTACACACCTCGTAGCCGAAATATTTGAAAATTCTCCCCGCTTCTCAGACAATGGACGAAAACTCGCAAAGCGACACACAAATGATTTGTGCACCTGCTTTGCTAACACCCACATGTAGTTGTAGTAGGGTTTTGATTTTATATGCACTAAATACATGATAAATGCAAAAAAATGGCTTAAATATAGCAGACGAGGACTGAAATGGGCTAGTAAATCAAACCCAGGGTATATCGGTGATTGCTTAACATGAAACAAAATCAAGGCCGAACGATGAAGTCACCGACAATTGGAAGTCCGAATTGCCGCGTCTCCTTTTGGAAACTATGACCCTTATTGTGAGATGCTCCGGTTTCCAAGGTGCGAGCATCAAAACTTGTGCCAAACTTGACGAAAAAATTTCCAAAGGGTCATGAGAGCACGCTATGGTGACACACCGATTTTCGTGATTTTCAGACTCTATATGCATTTCTTGTAATTAAAATACCAACAAGGCCTATGCATGTGGCTGCACCCTGAGGGTGAAATGTTTGAAAATTCTTCCAATCTCTCAGACAATGAATGAAAACTCGCAAAGCGACACACAAATGATCTTGCTAACATCCACGTGTAGTTGCGGCGCAGTTCTGATATATATATACTGGACTATTTTGTTACCGGTAACAGAATATTATTCTGTTACCCTCGGTCCCTATAAGGCGCGGCCGGCCCAAAAGAAGAAAACTACCCTGATCCCCACGTAGATCCTTCTTACCACCTCCTCCCCGTGCCCACCGCCGCCCGACCTCCTCCCCACCGCGCCGCCGGCCGGCCTCCTCCCAGCGCGCCTCCAGCCGGCCTCCTTCCCCCCCCCCCCCCCCCCCCCCGCGCGCCGCCGGTCGGCCTCCTCCCAGCGTGCCTCCGGCCGGCCTCCTCCCCCCCGCGCCGCCGGCCGGCCACCTCCCAGCGCGCCTCTGAGCGGCCTCCTCCCCACCGTGCCACTGGCCGGCCTCCTCACCACCGCGCTGCCGTTCGGCCTCCTCCCCCGGCGAGCCCCAGCTCCGGTGACCCCCACCCCCAGCGACCCCCATCCCCAGCACCCCCAGCCCCGGCGCTCCCCATCCCCGAAGACCCCCATCCCTAGCTGCCCCAGCCCCGACAACCCCCATCTTCGGCGACCCCCATCCCCACCCACCACCGTCGTGCCACCGGGCCGGCGCGACCAGTACCGTCGTCGATCCCGACCATGGCGCCCGCCATCGCGCACCACCTCCCGACCATGGCGCCCGCTGTCGACCAGTACTCTATTTCTTTTGACAGGAAAACAACACAATGTGTCTCATACTAAGTACTAATACATCGTCATACTAAGTACTTACGCGGTCGGGGTCGAGGACATCCTGCTCAACAGTACAACTTAACTTCTTGCTTTGTGGCCGGTCGCTCAAGGAGCTGTGCTCAACAGTACAACTTCTTGTTTTGTGGCCGGTCGCTAAGGAGCTGAGTTCAAAATGAGAGAAGTCTAGAATATCGTCAGAAAACACGCTCAGGATGTGAAAACACGCTCAGTACAAAACCATACATACGTCCGTTCAAGTACTCTTTTTTTCGAACATACATTCGTCCGTTCTAGAAAGAAAAATGGTTGAATTAAAAATATTGATCAGTACAAGTTAAAAATGGTGGTCCGTTCGGAATAAAAGAAATGACAGAAATTCAACTTGTAAAAGTTCAAGCAAAAAAGAAACCCCATGCAATTCAAATGAGAAAAGTACAAGTCGTAAAAAAAGAGAAGTTCACGACATCATTGTAAAAAAAAGTTTAGTTCAAAAAAATAAAAAAACATTTTCTTTTTGAAAAAAATATCATTCAATTTGATGATATAAACCATGCAAGTACAGGGGCGATGATACAATAAACCATTGAAAACTTATGAGCAAAACAGAGCAAAGTGTAGTTAGTGAAAACACGCTTAGTACAAACCCATGCAAGCATCAGTACAAGTACCTTTTTCAGAATCATTCAAAATTACTCTACAAAAAATAGCTCAGTACAAACGTACAGATATATCAGTACGACTACTCTGTTTTTCAGACGGGGAAACAACATGATTCGTCATGCCATATTCAAAATTACTCTTAAACGGTTGCGAAGTAGAGAAAACGTTCGACATGACTAGGTTTCGCATTTTCGATAGCTATCCAATGATATATTATTTGCCATATTTCAACAAACTTTTAAAAAAAATCGCAACCGTAATCAAATTTGACCATATTCGAATTCGTTTTTAAACTGCAAGGAATTAGAAAAACATTTATATACAAAAAAGTTGCGCATTTTCCATAGCTTTCCAACGCCGTATCATTTGCGTCAATCCGACGAACCGTTCGCAAAAAATCGCGAAAATATGTTTCGCCCAGAATTTCACCGTTTTTGAAATTACTTTTAAATCATATAGAATTAGAAAAAACAATACATATATGGAAGATGCGGATTTTCACCAGCTTTCCAACGCCATCTTATTTGCTCAACTCCGACAAACGTTTTGAAAATTGAGTCCGAAATACGATTCACGTTTTCTGTTTTGAAAAAAACGGTTTTTTCAAAACTGCTCTTACACCATAATGATTTTGCAAAAACGTTCAATATACTTGAAATATGGTTGTCAAGAGCTTTCCAATGATATATTACACGCCCCGTTCGAACAAAAAAATTATAAAAAGTTTTTGAACTAAAGAAGACGATGTGTTAAACAAAACTGAAAGCATTAGTTCAAGCGCTTCGAAAACATCAGTACAACCACCTAAAACCGTCAGTTCAAAAAGGGTAACAGAATAATATTCTGTTACGCGTAACAGAATAGCCCAGATGTATATATATATATACACACACACGCACACTAAATGCAAGGTAAATGCAAAAAATGGCTCAAATATAGCAAACGAGACCTGAAATGCACCAGAAAAATCAAACCTAGTGTACAATGGTGATTGCTTACCATTGAAAAAAAATTGAGGCAAAACGATAAACTCACATCTTCATTCAAATGTAAACATGTTGTTAGCTGATGTAAACGTTTTCAAATAGCTCATGGTTCATTCATAAAAGCCACGTGCCTAGCAAATCGTGGCCGATGCCCTTCCCCCACCTACTGTGCACTCAATGTGAGTCGTGCGTTTTGATTGGCCAGAACTCAGACCCATGAATAGCACATCTACATCGTTGGATGCTGCCAGATCAAACGACAATCCTCATCCCTTTCATGAGCACATGCAGTTGAGGTTGGGATTTGATTAATATGCACAAAAATGCACATTAAATTCAAAAAATGTATTAAATATGGTAAACGATACCTGAAAAGAGCCAGAAAATAAAACCTGTGGTATAATGGTGATTGCGTACCGTGGAAATTTTTATGAGGCCAAGCGATTGCGTACCGTGGAAATTTTTATGAGGCCAAGTGATGAAGTCATCGGCCACTGCAGTTTGAATTGCCACGTCTCCTCTTAGAAACCATGATCCTTATTGTGAGATGCTCCAGTTTCCAAGGAGCAATCATCTAAATTTGTGCCAAACTTTACCAAAAAATTCCATGGGGTCGTCAGAGCACACCATGGTCACACAACGATTTTCATGATTTTCGGACTCCATTGAATTTCCTCTAATTAAAATACCAAATAGGTCTAAGTCGGTGGCCGCACCTCATAGCCAAAATGTTTGAAAATTCTACCTGCTTCTCTATAATGGATGAAAACTCACAAAGCAACACACAAATGATTTGTACGCCTTCTTTGCTAACACCCACAGGTAGTTGTAGTAAGGTTTTGATTTTGTATTCATGCTAAATGCAAAAAATGGCTTAAATACTACAGAAGGGACATGAAATGGCCTGGAAAATCAAACCTAGGGTATATCGGTGATTGCTTACCATGAAAACAATTCGAGGCGGAACAATGAAGTCACCGACGATTGGAGTCGGAATTGTCGGGTCTCCTTTTGGAAACTTTGATCCTTCTCGTGGGATTCTCTGGTTTCCATGGTGCAAGCATCAAAACTTGTGCCAAACTTTACCAAAAGTTTTCCATTGGGTCATGAGAGCACGCCATGGTGACACGCCAATTTTTGTGATTTTTGGACTATATATTCATATCCTGTAATTAAAATACCAACAAGTCCTAAGCGTGTGGCCACAACCCACGTGTAGTTGCGGCACGGTTTTGATACTTAGTGTGTATACACATCTATCAACATTTAACCTTGTTAATACTTAGTGCTATGAACTCATCTCAGTGCAATTAGATAAATGGAAGACTAATCAATGGCAGACATAAAAGATGCTATACGGATCTCAAAGCCAGATCAGATGGAAGCCAGAGGGGTGGCAATGCCCATGGGTGGCAAAGACGTTATATATATATATATATATATATATATATATATATATATATATATATATATATATATATATATATATATATATATATATATATATATATCTGTGTGTGCGCGCGCGCGCGCGCGCGCGCACTGAATGCATGGTAAATACAAAAAATGGCTCAAATATAGCAAAGGAGACCTGAAATGCTCCAGAAAATGAACCTAGGGTACAATGGTGATTGCTTACCATGGAAACAAATTTAAGGCGAAACGATGAACTTACGTCTTCATTCAAATGAAAATATGTTGTTAGTTGACGAAATGTTTTCAAATAGCACACGGTTCATTCACGAAAGCCATGTGCCTACCAAACCATGGCTGATGCTCCCCACTACCCGTGTGATGTGAGTCGTGCGTTCTGATTGGCCAAAACCCAAACCCATAGATCATACTTCTGCATCGATGGATGCTCCTAGATCGAATGGCAATCCTCATCTCTTTCATTAGCACATGGAGTTGCGGCTAGGATTTGGTTTATATGCCAAAATGCATGATAAATGCCAAAAAAGGCTTAAATATAGCAAACAAGACCTGAAATGTGCCAGATAATCAAACTTGTGGTATAATGGTGATTGCTTACCGTGGAAAAACATTCAAGGCGAAACGATGAACTCGCGTCTTCGTTTCAAAATTAGCACGTCGTCATTTCAAACGAAATTATGTCGTTTGTGCACACGGGCATTTAGAGGCAACCGTTTGCATAGGCCTTTCCGCGCGGCGACCGGGGATCTTTCTTCACTTTTTTCACTAGAGCCACTAGCATCCCCCACCGCCCACCCCCGTCTCACTCAATAGTCCACCCAATCTCCATCGCCAGCTCCCCCTCCCCCAGATCCACACTAGAACTCTCTCCGGCGCCGGCGTGCTCAACCCGACCGTGTGCCCGCTCTTCGGCGTCAACCCAACCTCCACTATCGTTCCCAACATGTGGCTGCTCGCGCCTCGTCGTCTTCATTTGCTCGCTAGTCGCCCTCGAGCATATCGATCCTTTAACCCTCTGCTCTCCCGTGGTCCTGCTGGGTTTGCACAAAAAACCTGTTAGTTATTTCTCTCCATCGCGGTGAGGCATATTTCCTTGCAATCCCGCTTCCTATTTCGTTCGGTATGTTACCAAATTGGCTATAAAATAACAAAGAGCGTATATATGTTCATTATCTACCTTCCTAACTAGTAAATATAAGATGTATTTGTTCCAATTAGTTATTGTCGATTACAGATCATGGGCGCCCGAGTCACAGAAAGTTAAGAAATTAGCCGTACATTTTCAAAATTATTGCATGACATGTTTAGACAACTTGCTACCAAGTTGTTAGCTTTATGCTTATCTTTCTTTCCTGAGTTTTGCATGTGTTCTCTGTAGATGCTGAGTAGAAGCGACAACACTCATGCTTCAGGCGATGTATCTTCATATGAGTCCGACAACCCTAGGTTTCCAGCAGATGTTCAGGGATCAAGTAATCTGGAATGGTATAGAGCTGCAGCAATTACCCTTCCGATCATGACACAAGGGAACGCTTCAAGGAAGCCCACACACCAGCCTAAAGGTGTATATGAAGTAACTGATATCGATTTAAAGTCTTGGGTCCAACTAAACCAAAGAAAGCATGCACGAGGTTCAGGAGTGTGTGTGTATTTGTTGGAAGGGCAAGGCTCAACATTAATCTATCGAGTTTCGGAAGGCTGACACAGAAACACAGCAAAGGATAATCCGGGAGATCACGGATCAGTTCAATGTTCCAGAGTAGTGGAGAGTGCAGCTGAAACACGCTGCACTAAAGAAGGCCATGGGTTCTTGGAGAAACTAGAAGCATGTGTTGTACAAGAAGTACTTGAGTGAAGGGAAGGACCCAATCCCCGCATACCCCAAAATTACAAAAGAAGACTGGGCAGAATTCAAAAGGGTCAGTGCAACTATAGAGTTTATTGAGAAGAGTGCCACGCAATCCGAACTTCAGAAGAGGGACACAAACCCCCACCGTATGGGTGTGGCAGGATACTACATCATGAAACCGATATGGGACCAGGAGGACAAAGAAGCAGTAGCTGCGGGTGTGAAACTTGCCTTAAGCGAAATAAGGGGGAATGCGCTAGAGACTACTTGCAGGCACATGCAAGGAGGTGTGACGATTATTACTTTGAAAACTCATGTGACAAAGAATTGTATCACGTGATGTTAAAGGCTTTCAAGATCCCTGGAAGGTTCTACAGGAACTCAGGGCCATGTGACATTATGTCCGATGCTCTAGAAACAAAAGAGCCCCTGGTCGCGCAAGGGGTGTAGGTGTTAATCTCCCGCACAAGATGGCTTTCACACTCAGCAAAGACGAGAGGCTCAGCATGAAAAAAGCATGGAGTGAAATGATGAAGAATCAATTGTATGAAAGGTTTAGGAGGGACATGTATCCGGGGCTTCAAAAGGAAATTGAGGAGTCAATGATAATGCAGAAGACTCTAACACATATATATAGCCAACAGATGGGAGGGGATGCGGGCATGGAGGATGGTGGTTATTGCGCGACAATACTGCGGAAGAGTAGCTGTGCATCAGCTGACCCCACCGACACTGAGAGTGCAGCTGCTCATGATGATGCTATATCTGATCTATCTAGAATGAAAGATAGACCGAGGGGCATGCTTACTCATTATGAAGGTATGTAAAAATGTGCAACATCCTGTGTTTGCCCACCCTTCTTGGAAGAGGGCATCTTGTTGGACAATGTGCCATTAAAGCCGGGTTGTGTGAAGGGCTACGTGATTGAAGTAAAGCCTGGATTCAATGAATTTACCCTGAGGAATGTCCTTAGGGACTTTGATGAGCAGAGGACCTTGGGAGAAACGCTGTTACATCACATCCAGTGGCCACAGAAGGAAAGAGACTTCATGGATGAGATCCATAAAGCCCCACCAAGAGCAATCAATGATGCCCTTCAACCGGTGACGTTCTCCTTGCCACAACATCCCGCGCATGCTTCCCCCAAGGAAAACTACAAAAAAAGACACATCCATGACATTTTGGGACGAACGAATTTTTTTTGTCATACTTATGACACTTCTATGATGATAATTGTGACAAAACCCGGTATCATCATAGATGTGGTGGGCTCCTACTTCTATGACAAAAAATCATGACAGAAAATGGGCTTTTCATCCTGGGCGGGCCGGAGACGCAGCTGCATGACATTCTTTGGGCCGTCCATGACGGAAAAACCCTGGTAGAAGCTGAAGGAAATATGCCCTAGAGGAAATAATAAAGTTATTATTTATTTCCTCATATCATGATAAATGTTTATTATTCATGCTATAATTGTATTAACCGGAAACATGATACATGTGTGAATACATAGACAAACTAAATGTCACTAGTATGCCTCTACTTGACTAGCTCATTAATCAAAGATGGTTATGTTTCCTAGCCATAGACATGTGTTGTCATTTGATTAATGGGATCACATCATTAGGAGAATGATGTGATTGACTTGACCCATTCCGTTAGCTTAGCACTTGATCGTTTATTATGTTGCTATTGCTTTCTTCATGACTTATAGAAAGTTACCATAACTATGAGATTATGCAACTCTCGTTTACCGGAGGAACACTTTGTGTGCTACCAAACGTCACAACGTAACTGGGTGATTATAAAGGAGCTCTACAGGTGTCTCCAAAGGTACATGTTGAGTTGGCGTATTTCGAGATTAGGTTTTCTCAGTCCGATTGTCGGAGAGGTATCTCTGGGCCCTCTCAGTAATGCACATCACTATAAGCCTTGCAAGCAATGTGGCCAATGAGTTGGCTACGGGATGATGCATTATGTAACGAGTAAAGAGACTTGCCGGCAACGAGATTGAACTAGGTATTGAGATACCGACGATCGAATCTCGGGCAAGTAACATACCGATGACAAAGGGAACAACTTATGTTGTTATGCGGTTTGACTGATAAAGATCTTCGTAGAATAGGTAGGAACCAATATGAGCATCCAGGTTCCGCTATTGGTTATTGACCGGAAACAGTTCTGGGTCATGTCTACATAGTTCTGGACCCGTAGGGTCCGCACGCTTAACGTTACAATGACAGTTATATTATGAGTTTATAGTTTTTGATGTACTGTAGGTTGTTCAGAGTCCCGGATGTGATCACGGACATGACGAAGAGTCTCAAAATGGTCGAGACATAAAGATTGATATATTGGAAGCCTATATTTGGATATCAGAATCGTTCCGGGTGAAATCGAGATTTTACTGGAGTACCGGGGGGGTACCGGACCCCCCGGGGGTTAATGGGCCTACATGGGCCCTAAGGGAGAAGAGGAGGGCCCGCTAGGGTAGGCCGCGCGCCCCCTCCCCCCTAGTCCGAATAGGACAAGGAAGGGGGGGGGGTGGCGCCCCCCTTTCCTCTTTCTCCCTTCCCCCTTCCTTCTCCAACAAGGCAAGAGGGGGAGTCCTACTCCCGGTGGGAGTAGGACTCCTCCAGGCGCACCCCTAGGGGCCGGCAGCACCTCCCCCTCCCTCCTTTATATACGGGGGCAAGGGGGCACCCCATGACACACAAGTTGATCTTCGTGATCGTTCCTTAGCCGTGTGCAGTGCCCCCCTCCACCATATTCCACCACGGTCATATCATAGCGGTGCTTAGGCGAAGCCCTGCATTAGTAGAACATCATCACCGTCACCACGCCATCGTGCTGACGGAACTCTTCCCCGACACCCTGCTGGATCAGAGTCCGGGGATCGTCATCGAGCTGAACATGTGCTGAACCCGGAGGTGCCGTACGTTCAGTACTTGGATCGGTCGGATCGTGAAGACGTATGACTACATCAACCGTGTTGTTCTAACGCTTCCGCTTTCGGTCTACGAGGGTACGTGGACAATACTCTCCCCTTTCGTTGCTATGCATCACCATGATCCTTGCGTGTGCGTAGGAATTTTTTTGAAATTACTACATTCCCCAACAGTGGTATCAGAGCCTGGTTTTATGCGTAGATGCCATATGCACGAGTAGAACACAAGTGTGTTGTGGGTGATACAAGTCATACTGCTTACCAGCATGTCATACTTTGGTTCAGCGGTATTGTGAGATGAAGCGGCCTGGACCGACATTACGCGTATGCTTACGCGAGACAGGTTTCACCGTTACGAGCACTCGTGCTTAAAGGTGACTGGCGGGTGTCTATCTCTCTCACTTTAGTTGAACCGTGTGTGGCTACGCCCGGTCCTTGCGAAGGTTAAAACAGCACTAACTTGACGAACTATCATTGTGGTTTTGATGCGTAGGTAAGAACGGTTCTTGCTCAGCCCGAAGCAGCCACGTAAAATTTGCAACAACAAAGTAGAGGACGTCTATCTTGTTTTTGCAGGGCATGTTGTTATGTGATATGGTCAAGACATGATGCTATATTTTATTGTATGAGATGATCATGTTTTGTAACCGAAGTTATCGGCAACTGGCAGGGGCCATATGGTTGTCGCTTTATTGTATGAAATGCAAACGCCCTGTAATTGCTTTACTTTATCACTAAGCGGTAGCGATAGTCGTAGAAGCAATAGATAGCGTAACGACAACGATGTTACGATGGAGATCAAGGTGTCGCGCTGGTGACGATGGTGATCACGACGGTGCTTCGGAGATGGAGATCACAAGCACAAGATGATGATGGCCATATCATATCACTTATATTGATTGCATGTGATGTTTATCCTTAATGCATCTTATCTTGCTTTGATTGATGGTAGCATTTTAAGATGATCTCTCACTAAATTATAAAGAAGTGTTCTCCCTGAGTATGCACCATTGCGAAAGTTCTTCGTGCTGAGACACCACGTGATGATCGGGTGTGATAGGCTCTACGTTCAAATACAATGGGTGCAAAACAGTTGCACATGCGGAATACTCAGGTTAAACTTGACAAGCCTAGCATATACAGATATGGCCTCGGAACACGGATACCGAAAGGTCGAACGTGAATCATATAGTAGATATGATCAACATAGTGATGTTCACCATTGAAACTACTCCATCTCACGTGATGATCGGACATGGTTTAGTTAATTTGGATCACGTGATCACTTAGATGACTAGAGAGATGTCTGTCTAAGTGGGAGTTCTTAAGTAATATGATTAATTGAACTTAAATTTATCATGAACTTAGTACCTGATAGAATTTTGCTTGTCTATGTTTGTTGTAGATAGATGGCTCATGCTGTTGTTCCGTTGAATTTTAATGCGTTCCTTGATAAAGCTAAGTTGAAAGATGATGGTAGCAATTACACGGACTGGGTCGGTAACCTGAGGATTATCCTATTTGCTGCACAGAAGAATTACGTCCTGGAAGCACCGTTGGGTGCCAGGCCTGCTGCAGATGCAACTGACGATGTTAAGAACGTCTGACAGAGCAAAGCTGATGACTACTCGATAATTCAGTGTGCCATGCTTTACGGCTTGGAACCAGGTCTTCAACGACGTTTTGAACGTCATGGAGCATATGAGATGTTCCAGGAGTTGCAGTCAATATTTCAAGCAAATGCCCGGATTGAGAGACATGAAGTCTCCAATAAGTTCTATAGCTGTAAGATGGAGGAGAATAGTTCTGTCAGTGAACATATACTCAAAATGTCTGGGTATAATAATCACTTGATTCAACTGGGAGTTAATCTTCCTGATGATAGTGTCATTGACAGAATTCTCCAATCACTGCCACTAAGCTACAAGAGCTTCGTGATGAACTATAATATGCAAGGGATGGACAAGACTATTCCCGAGCTCTTCGCAATGCTAAAAGCCGCGGAGGTAGAAATCAAGGAGCATCAAGTGTTTATGGTCAATAAGACCACCAGTTTCAAGAAAAAGGGTAAAGGGAAGAAGAAGGGGAACTTCAAGAAGAACAGCAAGCAAGTTGCTGCTCAAGAGAAGAAACCCAAATCTGGACCTAAGCCTGAGACTGAGTGCTTCTATTGCAAGCAGACTGGACACTGGAAGCGGAACTGCCTCAAGTATTTGGCGGATAAGAAGGATGGCAAAGTGAACAAAGGTATATGTGATATACATGTTATTGATGTGTACCTTACTAATGCTCGTACTAGCACCTGGGTATTTGATACTGGTTCTGTTGCTAATATTTGCAACTCAAAACAGGGACTACGGATTAAGCGAAGATTGGCTAAGGACGAGGTGACGATGCGCGTGGGGAATGGTTCCAAAGTCGATGTGATCGCAGTCGGCACGCTACCTCTACATCTACCATCGGGATTAGTTTTAGACCTAAATAATTGTTATTTGGTGCCAGCGTTAAGCATGAACATTATATCTGGATCTTGTTTGATGCGAGACGGTTATTCATTTAAATCAGAGAATAATGGGTTGTTCTATTTATATGAGTAATATCTTTTATGGTCATGCACCCTTGAAGAGTGGTCTATTTTTATTGAATCTCGATAGTAGTGATACACATATTCATAATGTTGAACCCAAAAGATGCAGAGTTGATAATGATAGTGCAACTTATTTGTGGCACCACCGTTTAGGTCATATCGGTGTAAAGCGCATGAAGAAACTCCATACTAATGGATTTTTGGAATCACTTGGTACTTGCGAACCATGCCTCATGGGTAAGATGACTAAAACGCCGTTCTCCGGAACTATGGAGCGAGCAACTGATTTATTGGAAATCATACATACTAATGTTGACCAAATTAGTGATTTGGACAAGTATGAAATAATTCAAATTTAAATTATCCAAATTCATAATTTCAAGGCACTAACAGAATCTTCATAAAATTTGTGACACAATGCAATTGGAATCACTCAAAAACATTGAGTAGACTAAATCAAAAAGAAAAATGCTACGGACAGAGGAACACGTGGCAGAGCCTTATTGTCCTAGCGGGTGCGTGTTTTGAGCAATGGGAAGCCGACCGAATTCTAAAAGAACTTTTCATTGTTGTAAATTAACAACGGATCTGCGCGGGCCGTTGGATCGAGATCTGAGGGTGGGGGAGGGTGGCCGTTGAGAAAGAGGGGGCAGATGGTCGGGGCTTACAGTGCGGCGGCCAGAGGTGGCACGATGGCCGTCGAAGGTGGTGTTCCGGTGATCTCCAACGATGATGGGGTCCTGGCGGTGCAGCGCTTCACCCCGCATATGTGGGTGGTGGAGGTGAAGCTTGAGGACGAAGGAAGCGGAGAGAGGCGAGCTCGGGGCGAAGGCGGCGCTCAGTGGTCATTGGTGTCGGTGTTCCAGCGGGCGTTGTGCTCGGGTGAGTGGACGGTTGGGCGTAGCAGAGTGAGGCGAGGCAATTGGTGGTGGTGGTGAGGGTCGGAGGTGAGTGTGGGCGGCTGAGCAAGCTCGAGGAGTGGTGGTGGCACAGAGAACTCCAGCGAGCAATACACGACGGGAGAGGGCATGGTCGAGGAGGTTTATGGGGATTTAATAGGGGGGAGGGGCTTTATAGAGGAGCTGGCGTGGGTCAGGCCGAGGTCAGATTCGATGCATACAACAAATCTTGACGCAACGGCAATGATCTCCGGCAGAAGGAAAGTGATGATCGCCTTGGGTTAGAATTGGGCGATGGGGTCCACTATCAGTGGGGGGAGAAGGAAAGGGGTCGGCGACCGTTTGGAAGGGAATCATCTCAGGTGTGGGCTAGGTGGGCTGGCTTGCTGGTGGCTGGCCTACTGTGCTGGTGGTCCGAAGGGCTTCGCCTATTTCTAAAAGAAAACTTTTAAAAAAAATAAAGACAGAGAAGAAAAATATTAAAAGAAAACAAATTAAAATAATCCCATGGACATATTATATACCAAAATGATCAGGAAAAGATTTCCTAAAATAAGAAGTATTTTTTAAGTTCAGATAAAATAAACAAAATTTTAAATAATGCAAATAGTGCTACTATTGCATTTAAAATTCAATAAAAAATTAAAATACAAAAATGATTTAAAGACTAATTTTCACCATTTTTCTGTTCAAGGAAAAAATAATTTACCCTAATTTTCACCATTTGAAGACTAATTTACCCTAATTTTCATATATTTATGTTTAGGAAAAAATAATTTGAATAAAATCAAATAACTCCCAATTGGTTTTGAATTTGAATTTCAAACCAATTTCAAATCTTTTCTGTTTTCCCTTGGCCCCATATATTTCAAATGCCTATGAATATTTGAAGTGTCATATTAGTTCTCTCATTTTGAATAACTTTCAGAGAATATGAAATTTGGAAGTTGAAATAACTTCAAAATGAAGGTGGGTTTCAAATAACTTCAAAGGGGCTTTTCCAATTGTTTCTTTTAAACTTCCAACTCATATTTCATATAATTTTAAGAAGTCATTTTTATCTTTTCTCATGAAAATCAATGAGTTGCGTAAAGTTTCTGAATTTGAAATATTTTCATATGGAATTCAAATATTTTCAAAAACCCTTTTAATTTCAAATGGAATAACTCATGTTGACTTCACTCTAGGGTTTTCATTATAAATGAATTTGAATTCATGGAGATCAAACTGCAAAGTCAAAGTTTGGGAAAGTCATTTCATTTCCTCTCACAACTTCCAAAAATTTTCAAATTTCACACAATCAATCACATAACAATCAAGCATACAACCAAAGCTATTTATTTAATATAACATTCCAAATTTTAGGATTAGGATTTTGGGATGTTACACCACATTTTTTCACAATCCATGGCTAGCCATATCCACAGGTGTCTTCCATACCAACACTTTGGAAGCAATTTATTATTGATATTTTTTTCATTTTGGGACTGGGCATCCCTATTACCTTGCCACTTTCTCGTGCAATGACAAGTGAATAAACACTCATCATGAGAATAACATGCCTACCATGGAAAATATTGGCCATCACTTGCCACTTCATGAGCGGTACGGGCACACAAAACAGAAAATTATATTGAAAAATTAGTGTTGGCACATGCAAATTTACTTGGAACGGCATAGAAATACCGCATATAGGTAGGTATGGTGGACTCATTTGGCACAACTTTGGGTTTAAGGAATTGGATGCACAAGAACTAATTCTGCTTAGTACAAATGTAGGCTAGAAAATAGATTAAGAAGCAACCAACCAAAAAACTAAAATGGTCATAAACATGCATTGAACATAACTAACACTGAATACTGCATCATAAGTAGGATGTAACTTTGTTCCATAACTATTGACTTTACGTGCATGCATAGGGAATAACAAACCATAACACTAATATTCTTAATAAAGCACAATTACTCACTAGCATAACTCACATATTATCATCTCCATATCACAAAACTACTGCAAGGAATCAAACTTATCATATCCAATGATCTATATGAAAGTATTATATCCTTCTTGTATATTCATCACTTTGGGACCAAATTCATATCTTGTTCAAATTACCATACTATTATCAAGTCTCAAAAAGATATAAGTGAAGTATGAGAGTTCATCTATTTCTTCAAAATATAATCACCGCGGTCCTCAAAAAGATATAAGTGAAGTACTAGAGCAACTGCCTAGCTCAAAATATATAAGTGAAGCACCTAGGGTATTCTAAAAATCACGAAAAATGTGTGTCCCTCTAAAAAGGTGTGTCCAACAAAGATGATTGTGACAAACTAAAAATAAAACAAAGCAAATACTCATATAATACACGATGCTCCAAGCAAAACTCATATCATGTGACGAATAAAAATATAGCTCCAAGTAAAATTACCGATAGTTGGTAGAAGAAAAGGGGGTGCCTTCCGGGGCATCCCCAAGCTTAGTTGCTTGGGAGTCCTTGAATATTACCATGGGGTGCCTTAGGCATCCCCAAACTTAGGCTCTTGCCACTCCTTATTCCTTCATCCATCGTGATCTCACACAAAACTTGAAAACTTCAATCACACAAAACTTAACAAAACCTTCGTGAGAACCATTAGTATAACAAAGCAAATCACTACTTTAGGTACTGTTGCAAACCCATTCATATTTAATTTCTTCATTATACCTACCACGTCCTAACTTCTCCATGGCTTATACACCCCGCCCCACCCGATACAATCCATAGTTCCATCAAAACAAGCAAAACAATGCATCAAAAAGAGAATCTATCAAAAAACAGAACAGTTTGTAACAATTTGAACAATCTGTAAATCCAAAAATTCTGAAAAATTAGGAAAAAGTGGGGAATTTGCATATAAATCATGTGTAAAAAGTCAGAATTTTATCATGCTCCAGCAAATTTTAACAATTCTTCTAGTGGAGGCAAAAGTTTCTGTTTTTACACAGAATCAAAGCAATTATCATCCAAATAATCCCAAAGGCTTTACTTGGCACAAACACTAATTAAAACAAAAAGAAAAATCATAACAATAGCATAATTGTGCGCACGCAGGAAAACAGAAAAATAAACAAAAAGTAAGATAACTATTGGGTTGCCTCCCAACTAGCGCTATTGTTTTATGCCCCTAGCTAGGCGTAATGCATAGTTTCAAGTATTGTCATCTTTAAGATTAATTCGATAGCTAGCCCTCATAATGGATTCATATGGTGGTCTAATTTTCTTTATACCTTTATTTCACATCAATAACGACACCTATAGTTCGTAGGAAAGGCCTACCAAGTATTATGGGACAAGACAGATTGCAGTCAATATCAAGCACAATGAAATCAAACGGTACATAATTCCTATTTAAAAGAATAAGAACATTATTTATTCTACCTAAAGGATTCTTGATAGAAGAATCTGCTAAGTGCAAATTAAGGGAGCATTCATCTATATTGGTAAAACCTAACACATCGCATAGAGATTTTGGTATAGTGGAAATGCTAGCACCGAAATCACATAAAGCATTGCACTCACAATTTTTAATTTTGACTTTAATGGTGGGTTACCATTCATCATTTAAATTCCTAGGAATTGAAATCTCTAATTCTAGTTTTTTTCGAACACTTTCATCATCGCTTCTACAATATGTTTAGTAAAAGCCTTATTTTGTTCATAAGCATTGGGTGAATTTAGCATGCATTGCAACAAAGAAATGCAATCACTTAAAGAACAACTATCATAATAAAGTCTTTGTAATCCAAAAGAGTGGGCACATGACTATTTAAATTTTTTACCTCTCCAAACCCACTTTTATCAATTAATTCATTAAGACTTTCACCCTCCGAACTATGGGGATGCCTTCTAGCTAAGGTTGAATCTTCTTCAGTCCCCTTTTCATCAACTTTTATATTGATAAACCAAGATTCATTGGGAGAAACACCAATCATTTTTATTTCTTCGTCGTTACTACAATAAAAACCAGGCGGAATCACTTTTTCTAAGAATTCTCGCTTAGCCTTCAACCTAGCAGATATTTAATCACTTTCATCCATGGAGACATAAAGTGCTTTAATTTATTCATTAGTATCAATCTTAGGTGGCAAAATTTTAGCTTTAAGATTTTCTACATCATGAACGATTATTTCCATACTCCTAGACATATCATCAATTTTACTTAATTTTTGTTCTTTCGTAGTCTTGAAAACTTTTTAAGCATTAATGAATTCTTTGATATTACTTTCAAGATCAGAGAGAATCATGTTATTATTATAAGGATTACCATAGGAATTGCCTTAATTATTAGAGAAATTTCCAGGAAACGGCCTAGGATTAAAATTACCTCTGTAAGCATTACTATTAAAATAGTTTCACAAGACAAAATTCACATCTACGGGATCATTATTTTGCTCCTTCAAAGTAGACATTGGCACATCAGTGGGATAATTAAACATGAGTATTTTCTACTAGCAACCAATTTGATAAGCGCATCTAATTTATCACTAAAACTACTACTTTCTTCAATATAATTCACCTTTTTACTAGTAGGCGTTCCTTCAGTATGACATTGTGAATAATTTTCCATATGATTAACAAGCAATTTGGTGGGTTCCCCTAATTTTATTTCCATAAAAGTACCTCTTGCGGTGGAATCTAAAAGATTTCTAGAAACAATGTTCAATCCTGCATAAAAAAATTGTATGATCATCCACAAAGTTAAACGATGAGTAGGGCAATTTCTTGTCATCAATTTCATCCTTTCCCGAGATTGGGCAATGTTGGTGGGAAACGACACCTATGGGATCACTGGAATCCCTTCTACGGTTGCGGGGCGCGGGGATCGTGAGAAGAGCAGGACTAGTAGACAACACAAGGGGGATTTACCCAGGTTCGGGCCGCAAAGATGCGTAAAATCCCACGATCCTGCTTTGGTGGTTGTATTAGTCTTCTTGAGCTCTCGAACTAGCTCTAGGTGCTGCGAGGTTCGAAAGAGCCGAATCCCTTCTCAGTGTGCCATGGGCCTCCTTTCATAGGCGAAAGGGGCTGCCACAGTGGTACACAGGAGGTGGAAAGTGCTACAGCGTTGTGAGCTTATCGCTAGTATTACAGGACAAAGCGCATTCAATGTGGGGCTTAGGTGTCCCTCCACTTTATCGGGGGCGGGAGCGAAGCCGGTCTCGTCCGTCACTGCTCCTCCTCGTTTCGACATGCGCCCTGGCCAGCGGTGCATGCGGTGCCATGTAGGCAGGTAGGCAGCTGAGGTGGCGCGGTGGTGGAGCCTCCACGAAGGACTGCATGTTGCCACGCAGGTGCCTGCCCAGCTGGTTGGGTCGGCAGCTGTATGTGAACGGCGGTGAAGACTTGGCTGGCGCGGGCCTGGCAGTGGCCCGGACGGTGCACTTGGCGAGGGCCTTGCCGGGTGGCCCGGCAAGGGTCTTGCCACGGCGCGCTGGCTTCCCCGGCAAGGATCTTGCCGGGGGTCTTGTGGGTTTCTTCGGTGAGGATGCTTGCCTTCCCATCCTCATTTGATCTTGAGTATTCTATGTCTTCACAAAGATCTGCATTCCACCCTGGAGGTGCCTCCCGAGCCCTGTCCTGACGCATTTGTCTAGCATTGGTGGGCTCAAAGGTGGCTCGCACGGCTGGTGGGGGCGAGCTCCCCCGGCAAGGATCCTTGCCGGGGAAACCTGCTCCGTTCATCTGATCTTTGTGGCCTTGGTCCTTGTCGTTGCTCTGTTTGCCTTGTGGCTTCGGCTTCTCTCTAGCTTCCCTTTCCTGCCCTATTATGTGTGGCCGTGGCGGGAGGCTCTGACTGCCCGTGCACAAGTAAAAGGGTCAAAAGCAGAGCTCCTACTTTTGTACACCGACGGGAGCCCCCGGGCCTGGGCCACACATAAGCGCAGCGCATTGTTGGGCAATGCCCAGAACGGTGCGCGGGCAGTTCGGGCGGATTTTTACCGCGGCCACTGTTCCATCCGCCGCACTTCCCCACGACCCGCGTTGAACGGGCGACGTGGGGGTCGTGCGTGCGCATGACGTGGGAGGCATGCGTGGGACAGCGTTCGCACGCATGCATCATACCGCAGTTAATGGTAAAGGAGGCGGCTAGCGCCTTTTCCCGTAAAAAAAGGAATAACCCCGGGCGCGCTACTCACTTTAACCCTCCCCTGCGCCTTCCTCCAATCTCAGAACCGCCACCCCCTTTCTTCTTTCTTCTCGAGCCTCTCTGTCTTTACCCTTCGCCGCCGTGCTTCTGCCATCCTCTGCTTTTTCGCTTCCCGCAGCCACCATGGCACCTAAGTCCACCAAGAGCAAGGGAGCAGCGAAGGATGCCGGCGTGTCGGAGCAGCCGGAGAGCGAGCTGGTGGCGCGGCGGGTGCAGTCTGCCTACTTCCCCTTGATGGTTGGCGTGCCCGAGCTTCGGGAGATGTTCAAGGATCTGTGGGGAGTGAAGACGGGGCATCCAGCCACGCATGTCGTCCCCGCCAGCGCCGGGCCTTCCCCACATTGGTATCCCTTCTTCGTCGACTATTTCCCTTGTGGGCTCTGTCCCCCCTTTTCTGATTTCTTCAAGGACATCATGCACACCTATAGCTTCCGCCTCTTGGATTTCACCCCAAATGCCGTGGCGTGCATGGATCTCTTCGCACATCTCTGCGAGGGCTTCGTCGGGGTGCACCCCAGCACGGCGCTCTTCCACCATTACTTCTCCCCTCGGATCCAAAAAGGGGGCACCATTGCTGGCGGTGTTGCCTGGATCCCGAGGGCCAAGGGGGCATACCCGGACGGCGCCACGAAGGAGAGGACGGAAGAATGGTGGGGCCGGTGGTGCTGGACTGAGGAGAAGGACCCGCCATCATTCTGCGAGGTTCGCTAGAAGCTGCCTGTCCGTGTTGGCGATTGGGGCGACGTTGATGCCGACAACGCGAAGCTCACAGTCGCCACCACCAGGATTGTTTGGCTCACCCAGGCCGGGCTCACCCTCGAGATGATCGGGGTGGACTTCATCCGCCGCCGGATTGCCCCTCTGCATGACAAGGGGAGGCCGTCCTGGCTCTTCGTGAGCGCCGCCGACATCATCAGGCTCCGCCCCGGCCTCGACAACAACCTGACGGTGCTACGGCATGCCCATCTTTGCCAGCGAATCTTCCAACTCGAGGTTGATGACGAGGGCGAGGTCGAGCTGTCCGGCAAGCTTGCCAGGGCCGCCGCGAAGGCCGGCAAGGTTGACAAGGGGCCCGTTTTCAAGCTGCCGGCGGGAGTGGTCCCGCTGAGGAATAACTCTCGCCAGAACGAGATCATTGCCATGATGCCGCTCTTCAACGCACATGGCATTGACCCGAACTTGGTTGAGCCGGACGGGCTCGTGGCGCAGGAGTTCTTAAACACCCTGCACGAGATATACGTCACCGACGAGCCGCAGCTTATCCAGGACACCTCTCCGGCGGAGTTGGACTATATCGCCGCCAGGGTGGAGGAGGCGAGGCATGCCAAGGAGGAGGCAAAGCTCGTTAGGGAGGCCGGTAGCACCGGCGGCGTGGTGGACAAGGCCGCGGCGGAGGAGGGGGAGCTCGCCCGGTGGGCACTAGCCGCCGGGGAGGCCAGCGGCACCAACACCGGGGCTCCCCTCGTCGAAGACGCTGCCGACGGGTCGTCGGAGGAGGAGGGCGAGGAGGGGAGGACCTCGACCGCCGATCCCCCGATCACCGGAAAGAAGCGGGTCCTGCGGCGGGCCACTCCGGCGAGCCGGTCCGCCTTGACCGGGCCGTGCAGCTGTGGCAAGCCCAGGAAGCGCCCGTGCGCCAGACGAGGGCGGTGGCGATGAAGAAAATGGCAAAAGTCGCGGCGTCGAAGAAGAGGACATCTGCTTCTTCATCGTCCAAGCGCGCCCGGACGCCATCGCCTCCCCCCTCGCCGGCAAACATTGGCGCTGGGATTGGGCTTGACTTGTTTGACTTCGGGCCTCTCAGCCCGGAGAGAGAGCTCGGGCCTCTCAGCCCGAAGCGAAAGAGGAAAGCAACAGAGGAGGAGGAGGAAGAGAACGAAGAGTAAGCCTCTGCTTTCCTCCCTCATTCCTTACACTCCCCCCCAATGGAATTGCTTACTTGTCTTCATCTTGTAGGGATGTGGAGACAGTGGCCCAGAGGATAAAGAGGGCCAGGATTTCGGCGAGCGGCCAGCCCCCGGTAGGCACCTCAGGTACGCCACTGGTGGTGTCGAAGAGCCCAAATAGCAGCCCCCAGCCCAGCCCCAGCGTGAGTCCACCACCCACCCTCGATCAACGTGTGTCGTGTGTGATGCTTCAGTGTTAACCGTGCCGTGGATGCAGGACAGGAGCAGCACCAAGGGGAGCCACATGGGGCTTCTCCGATCGTGTCGCTTCCGTCGACTACACCGCCCCAAGCGGCATCCCCGGCAAGGACACCAAGCACCGAGGCCGTGCACACGGAGGAGGGGGAGGAGAACGCAGGCGCCGGTGGCTTTGCCTCGACGCCAGACCTTGGCGGAGAAGGGGCTTGCGCCTCTCCGCCCGGCACGGGTAAGCCACTCGCTCTCCACTTCCGCTTGCATTATGCTTTTCCCCTTTCCCTTATGGACCTTCGATCTTGGCTCCGCCCTATCTCTTTCATGGCGTCCAGACCTCTCCTCAGAGATGTCGACGCCACCATCAAGGACGTTGCCGCGGATGCCGCGCTGGAGGCGGAGAAGATTGCTGCCGAGGAGGGCGCCAGGGGCGCCACCAAGGATGGTGCCAAGGGGCCCACCGAAGAGCCCGGCAAGGGGCCTGCCGAGGGAGCCGGCAAGGCCACTGCCGAGGAGGGGGCGTTTGACGACATGCCCTCCTCCTCCGCTGCCTCGGGCTCTGGCAGGTACCTGAGGGTCAGCGACGACCTCTTCGTCCATCTCCTTGTCACATCGAGCACCAGGGCTCCCTTTGAGGGAGAGGTGTTCGAGGAGGAGGCGCTTGCCACCGCCGGGCTCGAGGTTATTGATGAGCCTGGCGTTGGTGGCGCTGGCCCCCAGGAGGAGCAGCTTCTCCAAGACATGGGCGCCAGTGTCCGGAAGCTCCAGGCACTCCACCGCACTCGCCTGGACAAGGCCAAGTCCAGGATGGCGGTGGTGGAGAAGATGGAGGAGGACTTTGGGGGGCGCGTCGCCGAGGCGCAGGCCTGGTTCCACTAGGCCCAGGATGAACTGAAGGCTGCCCAGGGTGAGCTGGCCAAGCGTGAGGTGGAGCTTGCCCTGAAGCTGGCGGACAATGAGAAGGCCCAGGAGACGGCGAAGAAGTTGGCCGATGAAGCGGAAGCCGTCCGGTCCCAACACGAGGCCGCACTGAAGACCCAGGAGGAGGACCTTGCTGAGCGCGAGGAGAGGCTTGCCACCATGCTCCGCGGCAAGGACGAAGAGGTGGACAAGCTCGTCTTGCAGCGGACCCAAGAGCTGGAGCAGAGGCATCAGGAGGCACTCAACACCCAGGCTCAGGTCCACGCTGGCAAGGTGAAGGAGCTGGAGGAGAAAGCTCTGAAGCTGGCGCAGGAGAAGCATACGCTCAACGACACTCTGACGGTGGCGCAGGGCGAGGTCATCAGCAAGTCTGGAGAACTCTCTGAGGCCAACACCTCCATCAAAGACCTCAAGCTAAAGCTGGGAGAGCTCGAGGAGATGCTGTCGGAGGCCAGGACCTAGGAGGGGATCCTGAACAAGGAGCTGGAGACGGAGAAGCAGCTGCTGATGAACGAGACCGCCAACCTCAATGACCACAAGACGGGCGATAAAACGCTGGCTCGTGCACCTTGCCGCTGTTGCAAACTCGGCAGCCGATCAGCTGGCCATTATGGGGATGCCGGAGATGGGGTACGCCCTAGAAGCAAGCCTGAGCCCCAACGCCAACCTGACAATATATTTTGAGAAGGTCGTCGGCGCCCTGAAGAGGCTTCACTCCAACCGGGCAGCCTCCCTGGCTGAGGAATCCCGGATACTCTGCCGGGGGTCCATGACCAGGGTGCTCACCAAGATTGCACACTGGCACCCAGACCCCGACTTCGGAGCTGTGCTGAAGAGCTTGTTGGAGGATGCCGACATCGCGGTGCTCGATGAGCGTATCCAGCCCATCCTCAGCCGCATCAACAAAATCAAGAGGGTGGAGGGCCAGCGCTGGGACTAGGCATCCCGTTCTCCGTTGCTGCTGCTGGTTCATGACCAAGACAATGCTATCTTTAGTTAGAACCACGGCAACAATTTGTGTAATATAACTCTGCGATGCTTCTGAAACTATGCATGTTATTTTCCTGTTCGATTTTCCTTTGTATGTCCGCCCTACGTCAACTGGCTAAGCTTGCCAGTACGTAAACCCAGGGCGGCGCTTTGAGGATGGATCCTCATTAGCCTGCCGAGTGTGCTTGTTGCCGGGCAAAGCACCTTGCCGCCCTTGGCGCGGCTGCTTGATCTGTTGAGCTTGACTCGAGTCAGAACCGAAAGCATTACCGATGGCGAAAGGTTACCCTGCCGCTCTCGACGCGGCCGCCTGAACTGTTGAGCGGACACGAAACAGGACAAGGGCGTTGCTGATCGCAGGAGGGGCCCTCTGCGTACAGGCTCTCCATACATAGGCCGAACCGTCGAGGATAATAACCTTATATTCAAGGAGAAAAACTTAAAATTCAGCATGACTTAGCTCTCTTGTCGCCGCCTCGGCATCCTTCGTGTCAATGGGCAGCGCCGCCTTCTTGGCCGCCTTGTCCGTAGGAGCCGTGGTGATGAAGAACAACTAGGTCAACTGCCAGACCAGATTCTCACAATTGCGCCCCCTACCTGGCGGCCAAAGATGTCGGTGGGAAACGACACCTATGGGATCACTGGAATCCCTTCTACGGTTGCGGGGCACGGGGATCGTGAGAAGAGCAGGACTAGTAGACAACACAAGGGGGATTTACCCAGGTTCGGGCCGCAAAGATGCGTAAAACCCTACGATCCTGCTTTGGTGGATGTATTAGTGTTCTTGAGCTCTTGAACTAGCTCTAGGTGCTGCGAGGTTCGAAAGAGCCAAATCCCTTCTCAGTGTGCCATGGGCCTCCTTTTATAGGCGAAAGGGGCTGCTACAGTGGTACACAGGAGGTGGAAAGTGCTACAGTGTTGTGATCTTATCGCTAGCAGGACAATGCGCATTCAATGCAGAGCTTAGGTGTCCCTCCACTTTATCGGGGGCGGGAGCGAAGCCCATCTCGTCCGTCGCCGCTCGTCCTCGTTTCGACACGTGCCCCGGCCAGCGGTGCATGCGGTGCCATGTAGGCAGGCAGACAGCTGAGGTGGCGTGGTGGTGGAGCGTCCACGAAGGACTGCATGTTGCCACGCAGGTGCCTGCCCAGCTGGTTCAGTCAGCAGCTGTATGCGAACGGCGGCGAAGACTTGGCTGGCACGGGCCTGGCAGTGGCCATGCCACTGCACTTGGCGAGGGCCTTGCCAGGTGGCCCGGCAAGGGTCTTGCCATGGCGTGCTGGCTTCCCCGGCAAGGATCTTGCCGGGGTTCTTATGGGTTTCTTCGGTGAGGATGGTTGCCTTCCCATCCTCATTTGATCTTGGGTATTCTATGTCTTCACAAAGATCTGCATGCCACCCCGGATGTGCCTCCCGAACCCTGTCCTGACACATGTGTCTAGCGTTGGTGGGCTCAAAGTTGGCTCGCTCGGCTGGTGGGGGCGAGCTCCCCCGGCAAGGGTCTTGCCGGGGCCGCTGAGGCTTCCCCGGCAAGGATCCTTGCCGGGGAAACCTGCTCCGTTCATCTGATCTTCGTGGCCTTGGTCCTTGTCGTTGCTCTATTTGCCTTGTGGCTTCAGCTTCTCTCCGGCTTCCCTTTCCTGCCCTGTTATGTGTGGCCGTGGCGGGAGGCTCTGACTGCCCGAGCACAAGTAAAGGGGTCAAAAGTAGAGCCCCTACTTTTGTACACCGGCAGGCAACATGTTCATGATCAAGTTTCTTGAAATTAATAATTTGATTTCTGAGAGAAATAATTTTCGCATGAGGAAAATACTTGGCAATAAAAGCATCTTTACACTTATCCCAAGAATCAATACTATTTTGTGGCAAAGATGCAAACCAAGTTTTAGCGGGATCTCATAGTGAGAACAGAAATAATTTTAATTTGAAAATATCATTGTACACATCTTTTTCTTTTGCATGTCACACAATTCAAAGAAAGTGTTTACATGGGACGCGGCATCATCATTAGGACTACCGAACAATTATTCTTTCATAACAAGATTTAACACAGCAGCATTAATATCACAAGACTCCGCACTAGTGGTGGGTGGAGCAATTGGAGTACTAATTTAATCATTATTATTAGTATTAGAAAAATCACATAATTTTGTATTTTCTTGAGACATCATGACTACGCAAACGAGATAACATGCAAACATAAGGCAAAAAATCAAAAAAGGCAAATGAAAAATATTTTTGTATTTTTGTGAAAACATTTTAGAAGAGGGGGAGATAAAAAAGATAGGCAAATGGCAAATAACGTAAATGTAAGGAGATGAAAGTTTATGAGAAGGTACTTGGTAGATGTTGATGATGTCTCCTCGGCAACGGCGCGAGAAATTCTTCCTTCTACTTGTGAGTTGTGTTGGGATTTCCTCGAAGAGGAGAGGATGATGCAGTACAATAGAGATAAGTATTTCCCTCGGTTAAGAACCAAGGTTATCCATCCAGTAGGAGAACCACGGAACACCTCGCTAGCAGTACCTGCACACAAGATAACAAATCCTTGCACCCAACGCAAACAAGGGGTTGTCAATCCCTTGGCGGTTACTTGCAAGATTAAATTGGATGGTGATAAATAGATAGATCATACAAAAATACAAAATAAAATAAATAAAGAAATATTGCAGCATGGTGTTTTTAGTTTTAATATATGATAAAAAGTAGACCCAGGGGCCACAGTTTTCACTAGAGGCTTCTCTCTTGAAAATATCGTACGGTGGATAAACAAATTACTGTTGGGCAATTGATAGAAAAGCAAAAAAATATGACAATATACAAGGCAATGATCATGTATATAGGCATCATGTCCGAGACAAGTAGACCGAAACTATTCTACATCTACTACTATTACTCCACACATCAACCGCTATCCAGCATGCATCTAGAGTATTAAGTTCATAAAGAACGGAGTAACGCCTTAAGCAAGATACCATGATGTACACAAAGTAAACTCATTTATGAATAAACCCCATATTTTTATCCTTAATAGCAAAAATACAATACGTGTCATGTCCCTTTCTATCACTGGCATTGAGCACCGCAAGACCGAACCCGTTACAAAGCACCTCTCCTATTACAAGATAAATCAATCTAATTGGCCAAACCAAATCAATAGATCGAAGAGAAATGTGAAGCTATAACAATCATGCATAAAAGAGTTTACAGTAAACTCAAATAATATTCATGGATAGATCTGATCATAAACTCGTAATTCGTCGGATCCCAACAAACACACTACAAAAAGTCATTACATCAAATAGATCTCCAAGAATATCAAGGAGAACATTGTATTGATGATCAAAGAGAGAGAAGAATCCACCTAGCTACTAGATTTGGACCTGTAGGTCTGTGGTAAACTACTCATGCATCATGGGAAGGGTGGCAAGGTTGATGTACAGCCCCTCTGTGATGAATTCCCCCTCCGGCAGAGTACCGGAGAAGGCCTCTAGATGGGATCTCTTGGGAACAAAAACTGCAGCGACGGAAAAAGTATTTTGGTTGGCTCCCTGATGTTAGGGGAATATTTGAGAATTAATAGAGGTGGAATTAGGGTTGGAGGTGCCACGAGGGGCTCACATGCCTGGGGGCCCCCTGGCGCGTGCCTCCCGACCTTGTCGCTCCTGAGGGAGTCCTGGATTAGGGGGTATCTGGACAGCCGGACTATATACTTCGTCCAGACTATTGGAGTGTGAAGATACAAGACTCAAGACTCCGTCCCGTGTCTGTATGGGACTCTCCTTTGCATGGAAGACAAGCTTGGCGATCCGGATATTATACTTCCTTCCTTGTAACCGACTCCATGTAAACCCTAGCCCTCTCTGATGTCTATATAAACCGGAGAGGATGGTCCTTAGAAGGACGATCACAATCATAATCATCATAGGCTAGCTTCTAGGGTTTAACCTCTACGATCTCGTGGTAGATCTACTCTTGTACTACTCATATCTTAAATATCAATCAAGCAGGAAGTAGGGTTTTACCTCCATCGAGAGGGCCCGAACCTGGGTAAACATTGTGTCCCTTGTCTCCTGTTACCATCAGCCTAAGACGCACAGATCGGGACCCCCTACCCGAGATCCGCCGGTTTTGACACCGACATTGGTGCTTTCATTGAGAGTTCCTCTGTGTCATCGCTGCAAGGCCTGATGGCTCCTTCAATCATCAACAACAACGCGGTCCAGGGTGAGACTCTTCTCCCCAGACAGATCTTCGTGTTCGGCGGCTTCGCACTGCGGGCCAATTCGCTTGGCCATTTGGAGCAGATTGATAGCTACGCCCCTGGCCACCAGGTCAGATTCGGAACGCTGAACTACACGGCCGATATCCGCAGAGACATGATCTTCGACGGGGTCGGACCTACACCAGGAGCGCCGGACAATCACGATGAGCACGACTTAGACCTGCTGTCGGATAATGCTCGGGGTATCGCCCCTGCAGGAGCCACGGACCTAAATCCGGAGCAGATTGCACCGCCCGAGGACGGGTGGATGGACCCCGCCCCGTAGGCCACACACCCGTCGGCGGTAGAGCCGAACACATGCCTCACCCCCAAAGAAGCCTCTGACACCGGACCCCCGGACTCGTATCCGGCTGTAGGTTCCAGTCTGCGCGCTCCTGAGCCCACCGAACCTGCTTGGGCTCCTGTAATGGAGTTCACCGCTGCGGATATCTTCCAGCACTCGCCCTTTGGTGACGTGATGAACTCGTTGAAGTCTCTCTCTTTGTCAGGAGACTCTTGGCCAAACTATGTCCAGCTTTAGTGGGAAGCAGGCGACGAAGGAATTCGTTGCCCACCCACCACCCACTTCATTGCCACGATCGATGATTTAACTGACATGCTTGACTTCGACTCCGAAGACATCGACGGTATGGATGACGATGTAGGAGAAGAACAGGAACCACCGCTCACGGGGCGGCAGATAGCCACCCCTTCATAAATATATAAATGGTGGATACGCCTAAGGAGGACGACAGCGACAATCCGGAAGATAAAACCCCTGAGAAAAAGACAAAACGACGGCGCAGACGCCGCTCCAAGTCTAGCAACAGTAAAAATAGCGACAAGAGCGCCAAAAAGATCGACACCCTAGTCAACTCCGAAGGCAACAACGACCATATGGACCCAGTGATGGAGCAGGATGAGCCAGGTCACGCTGAACATAGTTCGGAGAAGACACCCGATCACAATGATCCCGAGGGACGAGTTCATCAAACAGCTCCAGGACAAGAACACAGTCCGGATGACGATGCATTAATCATCCCGGAAACACGCGTGGAACGAGATAACCTCCACAGAAGGCTTATGGCCACCGCAAGAAGTCTAAAGAAATAGAAGCAACGACTTAAGGCCGCACAGGAAACACTCAATTGCAGATGGAATAAAGTGCTAGACACTGAAGAAAGGTACGGCGACGATCGCCATACAAAGAGCTATCCAAAACGCAAGCTGCTGCCAGAATTCGATGACGAGGCCATTCCACCAAAGAACAACACGACCAGGAGGCCGGAAGAACCACTTCATAACCGCAATAGAGCAGCTACCGACGCCGCGCATGATTTACGTGAGCACCTGGATAAGAAAGCCGGCGCGGCTAGATCCATCTATGGGTCAAAAGGACACACCCCGGCGCGGGACTATGGTCACCAAAACGATAATACCGATCGGATATCAGTTCGGAATCAACACCGGACACAACAACAGCCGACAGCATGCCACAGCACATCCAGATACAGAGGGGCTGCTCACCCCCTGTGCTTCACCTAAGAAGTACTGGAGCATGAATTTCCATAGGGTTTCAAATCTGTGAACATAGAGGCATACGACAGAACGACAGACCCAGGGATCTGGATCGAGGATTTCATCCTGCATATACACATGGCTCGTGGGGACGACCTCCACGCCTTCAAATACCTTCCCCTCAAGTTGAAGGGGCCAGCTCGACACTAGTTGAAAGGCCTCCCCGAAAACTCAATTGGAAGTTGGGAGGAACTCGAGGACGCTTTCAGGGCCAATTTTCAAGGGACTTATGTCCGGCCTCCGGATGCGGACGATTTAAGTCACATAATCCAACAGCCCGGAGAGTCTGCCCGCAAGCTTTGGAACAGATTCCTCACTAAGAAAAATCAAATTGTCGATTGTACGGATGCCGAGGCCTTAGCGGCGTTCAAACATAGCATCCGAGACGATTGGCTCACCAGACACCTCAGCCAAGAAAAGCCAAGGACAATGGCAGCCTTAACAAGCCTTATGACCCGCTTTTGCACGGGTGAAGATAGCTGGTTGGCCCGTAAAGGCACCAGCGACCCAAGCACATCCGAAATAAGGGATGGAAATGGGAAGCCACGGCGCAATAAAAACAAACGTCAAAACAAGGAAGAGAGCCCGGACAACACAACGGTCAATGCCGGATTCAGGGGCTCTAGACCCAGTCATCAAAAGAAGCTAGTTAAAGGCAGCAAAGAAGGACCGCCCGGTCTGAACAGAGTCCTGGACAGACTATGCCAAATTCATGGCACCCACGACAAACCTGCGAACCACACTCACAAAGAATGTTGGGTCTTCAAGCAGGCCGGCAAATTAAATGCCGAACACAAGGGAAGGGAAACACCAAGTGAAGACGAGGATGAGCCTCGCCAGTCGAACACTGGGGGATAGAAAAAATTCCCACCAGAGGTAAAAACAGTAAACATGATCCACACGACTCACACATCCACAAGAAGGCACGAATGCGCGCTCAGCAACGCATACGCTATAGAGCCCGTCGTACCCACACCTAACCACATGTCGGCTTGTCCGATCACTTTCGATCACACGGACTGCCTGACTAGTATTCGACACGGAGGATCAGATGCCTTGGCGCTCGACCCAATAATCGACGGATACCATCTTACTCACGTCCTCATGGACGGCGGCAGTAGTCTCAATTTAATATACCAGGACACTGTCCGCAGGATGGGTATAGACTCATCCAGAATCAGCCAAAGCAACACCACCTTTGAAGTGGTGAAACCAGGTGTTGAAGCCTACAGTAGGGGCTCCGTCGTACTGGAGGTAACATTCGGCTCCCCAGGCAACTCCAGAAGCAAAGAACTACTCTTCACCATCGCACCCTTCCATAGCGGCGATCACGCATTGCTTAGAAGAACGGCCTTCGCCTGCTTCAACGCAGTACCACATTATGCCTACCTCACACTCAAGATGTCCGGTCCACGAGGCGTCATCACTGTTAACGGAAACACAGAGCGCTCTTCACGCGCGGAGGAATACGCAACGGCTCCAGCGGCCGGATTCTAAGCGGCCTCCAACCCCAGAAAGCATGACTGGTTGTTAAGACCACGAACACGGTTAAACGAGTCCGGCAGCCCGGATAAAACTGATCCAGGGCGCCACGTACGTAATCCCATAGAGGACACCAGGGGCTATAGATATTTAATACACCCCACTCTTGGCTCAACCTTATTGGCAAGCCAATTTCTTACACTTTTACTATCCATCGCATGCTTATGTTGTACTCTTCTACACGTGTTTTCTTTGTACAGACAACATTCGCGCGATACCCTTCCAGGACATGGCACAACAGAGATAAAGGCGCAGACGTGCAACAGGGCCCCGCTATAAGGTTTCTCTTTAGATTGAGCCCCTATGTAAACCTTTTCTATTGCCTCTTGTTGTTTACACATCCCATGGGTACTATACCCACAGAGGGTACTATCGGCGTTCTGGGAACGGGGGTCCCCAGACTTGCCTGCCTGCGGCCTGCGGCGTGGCTCGAAGGAGGCCCAGCACAGCCCATCTTCATCAACGCAAGCTCAAGACCCTCGCGAGGGGCCAAGCCTCGCGGGGCGGACGACAAGGAGCTTCCTCAGGCACGGCCTCGTCAGGCTGGCTCATGAGGGGGCGGAGAGTTCAAGGCGAGGTGCCCATGACGCAAGACATGACGACCAAGGGCGCCAGTCGGGCGCTAGCCCGCGCAGTGTCCTCCTTTCCTCTTTGGTGCAAAGGGAGCAAGCGCAGGCGAGAGCATCAAGCAAAGGCGTCCATTTCGGTGCAACAAGACCAAGACCAGCTCAACGGCCAGAAGGAAGTCATTGTGGAGCCCAAGTCGGCGTCATCACGAGAGCCTTTGACAGGCGAGGACCAACTTTAGTCAGGATAAGTGTACCCGATGTTCCCCTTCAAAATGGCCAATTGTTGGCGCCCTTCCCGCTCAACATTTGGGAAGAGGCTCAGGGCCTTTGCCTATAAATAGGACTAGCCACCCCCAGGGTAGAGGCAGATCTGAATGCTCATCAAGAAACCAGTAGATAGAGCGACTGAACCCCTCCTAGCAGTTCAACGCACCAGCCAAGAACAGTCCCTCGCGAGGCTGTTCTCCCCTTGTATTGTTCATCACCTAGCCCAAGAGGCAATCCACCACACCACACACTGGAGTAGGGTATTACACCACAATGGTGGCCTGAACCAGTATAAATCTTGTGCCTCTTGTGCTGTTCAGTTTAGTAGTTTAGGTCCTAGCGATTCTGCGAGGAGCGAGGCGGTAGAGGGTTGGATATCTGCGCGCATCCCAGTGTTCGAACCTCAAGGGTCTGCCGGAACCCGAAATCCGACATTTGGCGCGCCAGGTAGGGCTGCGCCGGAATCTACCTTCCGTCGTCTCGTTCTTCCCCGACCACCGCAACCATGTCTGACGCTCGTCGGGCTCGCGCCGAGCGCCGAGCCGCCATCGCCTCCCATGTCGCCCAGACGGCTCCCGTCGATGGGCGCCCTCGTCGTTCCCCGTCACCTGCTGCCAACGCCGCCACCGGCCCGGCGGGGAACAAGCAGCAAGCATCATCCCAGCATCCGTCCATGAGGCGAGACGGCCGCACCGCCACGCCCTCGCTCACCCCCGCTGGTTCTTCCTCACGCGCGCCCCGCGCAGCCATGGAGGCCCGAGCTGTGCTCATCGCGGCAAGCGAGCCCCTGCGCTACCGCCCCATCGTCGAGATCTACGAAGAATGGCTCGACCGAGTCGCTGAGCTCGTCCGCGCCGCCGGGGGCGCCCCCGCACCGTCCTTCTCGCTGCACCGCACCCCGCCCCGCGCGGGCGATGAAGCTCCTGGGGCGCCTCAGCCGCCTCCTCCTCAAGAAGGCGCCCTGGCCCCAAGGCGCGCGGCCCCTGGGCGGAACCCGCTCCGCCAGGCGCCAGCGCGGCAAAAGCAGAGCTGCCAAGAAGTCCCTCGCCCACGAGAAGCTGCCCGAGCGCTCCCTTCTCCAGCACGTCAAGACCCTGCGCTGCCCCAAGATGCGGCGCATGGGGACCCGCAGGACCAAGCTCTCCATCGCCCAAGACCCCTCGTGGCCACGGCGGGCTGCCGCGCCTTCACCTCCGAGCTGCGCAGTGTCGCGTGGCCCGACATGTTCAAGCCAGACCTGCCCCCTCGCTACGACGGCACGGCTGACCCTGCGGAGTTCCTCCAACTCTACGAGTTGGGCGTCGAAGCTTCCAATGGAGACGAAAAGGTCATGGCGAACTGGTTTCCCATGGCACTCAAGGACGGAGCCCGCACCTGGCTCCTGAATCTGGCCCCAGGCACGATCTCTTCCTGGGACGAGATGCGCACCCGCTTCATCGCCAACTTCTGGGGTACTCGCGACCGGCCACCCGCCGTGAGCGACATGCGCTCTATCAAGCAGCAGCCAGGAGAAACTCTGCATAAGTACATCCAGCGCTTCAACAATGCACGCCTCAAGATCCCCAGGGTAACGGAGGAGGCCATCATCTCTGCCTTCTCCGACGGTGTGCGATGTCAAGATGAAGGAGGAGCTGGCGATGCATGAAGACCTGTGCACCTCCCTGGAGCTGTTCAACTTGGCGACCTAGTGCGCCAGGGCTGAGGAGGGGCGCCTCTCCCTCCTCGAGCTGCCTACCGCGGACCCTGAAGAGAAGAAGCCCAAGGCCAAGGACATGAAGTGCAAGGGGGATGCCGTGCTCGTGGCCGAGCTAGACACCAAGCGGGGCAGAGATTAGCCCGAGTCCTCCAAGGGCAGTCGGTACTGCGTGTACCACGACCTCCACACCCACAACACCAATGAATGCCAAGAGCTCCGGGCCGTGCACGAAGGAAGGGTCGGCAGACGTCCCGACCGCAGCGACCGGGGCTACGGCCGAGGAGGAAGAAGGAATGCAGGACGCTGGGAAGACCGCGGCCCGCACCAAGGGTGGCGCGACCAACCTCGCGAGGACCGCTGGCAGGACCTGCCTTGCGAGGGAGGCTGGAGGGATCAGCCTCGCGAGGATTGCCCGCAAGGGAATGCATACCTCCCTCCGCTGCCACCGCAGCCAAGAAGGAATGAAGACCGTCATCAGGACGAGGGGGCTTGGGGCTTCCAGGAACCGCATGCAATCGCCTGCATCCTGGGCGGAGCTGAAGCCCCAGCCTCTTAGTGTATCTTCAAGCAGTTCGCCCGCAAAGTGAATGCAGTCCTCCCCAAGCTCGGGGCCACGCGCCCTCTCAGGTGGTCGCCGTGCGCCATCTCGTTCAGCTCAGCAGATCAGCTCAAGTGTGCGGCCACAGCAGGAGTCCTCCCGATGCTTTGTTCCCCAATCATAGGCAACGTGCTAGTCACCAGGACACTCATCGACGGCGGGGCAGGGCTCAACGTCCTGTCGATGGAAACGTTCAACAATCATCAAGTGCCTTACAGTCAGCTTTAGCCAACCAAGCCCTTCTCCGGAGTCACCGACGGCTCCACGGTCCCGATAGGGTAGGTCCGCCTTCCTGTCACCTTCGGGGCACGTGACAACTACCGCACCGAGCTCATCTACTTCGACGTCGCCCACATTCGCCTGCCGTACAACGCCATCCTCGGGTATCCGGCGCTGGCCAAGTTCATGGCTGTAACCCACCACGGCTACAACGTCCTCAAGATGCCAGGAAGCGGCGGGGTCATCACGGTGCCCTGTGAAGAGAGAGACGCAGTGTGCTCCCTGGAGCGAGCCTTTTAGGCCGCATCACTGGAAGACCCAGACCGCAGCAGCAGGAGGCCTTCCGAGGCCGCACCCAAGAAGAAGAAGACATCAACCGGCCCGGCCCCTCAGGAGGCAGGCCCCTCAGGGCCCGCACCTGGCTAGGAGGAGCCTCCTTCCATCGCATAGGGAAGCACGCCCGGCGCCCTCCTCAGGCAGGGCTCGGGGGCTCTCCCCTGGAGGGCTGCCGACCTCGCCAAGGTCACGAGGGAGGCGCTTGGGAACCACGTGGAGGCGTGCTTCGAAGCACGTTTCCCTCAAGAAGGAGCAAGGCAAGGAGGTCCAAACCCTCAGGAGTTCGTCAGCAAGGCCATTCAGGAGTTACAGGAGTCAAGGGTCATGAGAGGCAGCCGCCGCCTACCCGCTGTGGCCCCCCATCCAGGCGAGGATTGTGGGCTGCGCGTCTTCATCGACATACCAGAGCTCAACCGAGCCGCGTCTCAAGAGCGCTTCTGGCCCTCGCGAGTGGGACGTTGCGAGGGTCCGCCCCATAGCTACGTGCGCATGCCTTACGGCCTGCCGAACGCGGCTGCTGCGCACCAGCGTCTCATGAGGGCCATCTTGGAGGCTCAAGAGGTCAGGCGTGCCGCAGCCCTGGCGGAGATGGAGATGGCCCGCGAGGAGCCACCGGCGCCTCCGGAGCCTCCTGAGGCCCCTGGGCCTGGGGGCTCGTGAGGATCGGCTCCCGCAGCCCACCGAGTCTGCTACACCAACACCCCTTCGTCCCCAGCATCATCAGGTGACATCTGTTAAGTTTCGTTTCTGGCTGGGAGCGCCTTCAGGGCCGCATTATTCCCAGGCCGCGTGGCTCCGTCCCTGCGCCATGTATCCCTTTTATTTCATGTCCTTAGCTTATCTTATTGGGGTTGCCCCTCGGGCCGCATCATCCCCAAGCCGCTCGGGCCTGTCCCAGCGGCATGTATCCTTCTTGCGTTTATCTTAGGACTATGCTTTCGATCCACCATGCTTGTTATTTGGTGCCTTTTTCTCCTGGATGTCGGAATCTTGCGCATTAAAGGGGGGGTGCCTGAGCATCGCGACTCAGGGCTCCTACCGGCTCTCCGGCCCTCACCCTCTAGTCTTGTCCATGGCATCACGACCTGGCATACCAGCGACGGCTGAGACCAGCCCGAGAGCCGGGACCCGAGGACGTAGAGTTTCGTCATCTAACCCAGCTTGCGCGTTAAAGGGGGGGGTGCCTGAGCATCGTGACTCAGGGCTCCTACCGGCTCTCCGGCCCTCACCCTCTGGTCCTGTCCATGGCATCGCGACCTGGCATACCAGCAACGGCTGAGACCAGCCCGAGAGCCGGGACCCGAGGACGTAGAGTTTCGTCATCTAACCCAGCTTGCACGTTAAAGGGGGGTGCCTGAGCATCGTGACTCAGGGATCCTACCGGCTCTCCGGCCCTGACCCTCTGGTCTTGTCCATGGCATCGCGACCTGGCATACCAGCGACGGCTAAGACCAGCCTGAGAGCCGGGACCCGAAGACGTAGAGCACCGACATCTCACCAAATTTGCAGGAACACACTCCAAGATAAGGCCCAGAGCCAGGCGCAATCCGCCTTGAGGTAGGGCCCCGTGAGTCCCACGCTGGCTCACGGGTGCCCAGTTACACCTCGTCAAGCCCTACGGTGCCGGCCACATCTCAGGGTGGGGTTGTATACGCCCCGGGGGCTCCTCCCGGAGGGGAGCCCCCTCACACGTACTAGTGGAAGCACCATGCTCTGCGCTGGCTGACGACACTGCCAAGGAGCGGCTATGCCCGTACGCATACGGAAGCGCTATGCTCCGCGCTGGTGATAAACAACTGACGGTGGCCTCCGGGCCGCATCAACCTCAGCGAGCCCGGAGCTCAGTGTCTGGCCTTGTCGCAACGCCTCCCCTCGGGAGTGCCGCGCGAAGGGGCTGGGCACGGGGGCTGCGTCGGGGTCTCGCCCAGATGCACCCCACCTGGCCAGGCCCCCCCCCGGGCCTGGTCCATCGCACGTCCCTCCCCGAGCGGAGCCAAGGTACGAAGGCTATTTGAGCGTCAAAGGGGACTCCTGAGCATCGCGTCTCAGGATCCTAACTGGTCACATAGCCCCTCACTCCTTAGTTCCGAAAGGCTAACGGCGGTTGAGGTATGCGCGGGGCCGGGCCCTGCAGACGTAGAACGGCAGATCCACCCACACCTCACCTCCCTACTTGTTGTTCGAGCGCCAATGGGGACTCCTGAGCATCGCGACTCAGGAGCCTAACTTGTCACGTAGCTCCTCACTCCTTGGTCCCGTCCTGGTTTCCGGTCGGGGACAACGGCGGCTAAGGTATGCGCGGGGCCGGGCTCTGCCGGCGTAGAACATAAGCAAGTAGGAAGGAATAATGCAAATTTCAGGGAATTCAAAAGCAAATATTACAGTCCATGCTGTTATCACAGCATCAAACATAAGTTTTAACGCCTCCCCGAGGCATGGTACATGCGCAGGAATTAAAAACAGGACGGGAGCCACGACGGAGTCACTTGCCGGCAGGGGAGCCGCGTGGAGTAGGTTCGCCTTGTGGAGCAGCAGGGCTAGCAGCGCTCCATTTCGGCCTAGTGCTGAAGGCCCGGAACTTCCCCAGCAGAGCCTCCGCGCGACCCTTCACGGCCTCAGCAGCGGCAGCGGCACGCTCGCTGCTCACTCGCTCCAGCAGGCTGTCGAGGTCGATGTCGGGGTCACGAAGATAGATGTGGGTGAAAACCCGCGTCCGCGCTGCAGAGGACAAGACGCATGCCTCGGCCTCAGCCATAGGGCCAAGGCCAAGGGTGATGTCTTGAAGGGCACGAACCAGGAAGGTAAGCAGCTTGGCGTGGCCATTCTTCTCGCCGGCCAGCGGGCTCTCAAGGCCGCTGTCATAAAGCGTCTTCAGCGAAGTGCGAGCCTTCTCCTCCATATCCGCGAAGGCCACGCGATCCTCGGCGAGAACCCGGGCCTTGCCATCCAGCTCAAATCTCCTTGCCTCCAGCTCTTGCTCCAGCATGCCCAGGCGGCCACGACGCCTCTTGAGCTTGGCCTCTAGGTCCTTGACGGCCGCCTCGCGAGCCTTCATGTTTTCCTCCTGCTCTTGGCGAAGGCAGGCCTCCTCGGCAAGCTGGTTCTGCAGGCCCTTCAGCTTGCTCTCCAGCGTCTCACAGCGACCTTGGATGCTAGCTGCCTCCCCCAGGGCAGCATCGCGGGAAACCTTCGCCTCACGGACGGCCTGTTTCTCCTCGTCGCAAGCCGTCGAGGCCTAGACCAGCGCCACCCGTATTGAAGCATCGGAGTGAATCCAGCCAGAAGCCAGCTCCAAGCGCCCGGCCACCAGACGGGGGTCGGCGCCCAGAAGATCCTGCCGCGGACGGTCCAGTCCGGCAATGGCGCGATCCAGAACTGTATTCGGAGAAGCAGCAGTCGATGGAGAAGGAGGAGAAGACGGCTATGTGACCACTGCGCCTTGAGGCGGAACCAGCGGCGCCACGGCGGCAGTGGAGGCAGCGTCAAGCAAGGGCACCTCGATAGTTGCCTGGGTCAAGGGGGCTGAGCTCGCCCCAGCGGGCTCAGCCTGGCCTCGCGAGGACGCCCGGGCAGGGAAGGCCTGTGCGTCACGATCACCTTCTTTCTTGGGCAGAAGCACCGCCACAGATGGGACCTTAGGAGCTCCCTTCGGCTTCTTTGCCGCGGGCCCCAGCCTGGCCAAAGGATATGGGCATCAGGTCTCGACGACAGAGCAATAATCAAGGAGGCAAGCAGGCACTTACAGGTCCTCGCTGGTGGACTCAAGCAGCCTCCGGCCATACTTAAAGCCCGAGAGCCGGCTGCAAGGGTCGGCTTCAAGGGGCTCGGGAGTAGGAGGCGCGCCTGCGGATCGCCCCGGGGCCGGGGCAGACCCACGGGGGACGAGCCCAGTCCGGTCCTTCTTCGGGATCGGAGGCAGGCTCCCGCCGCCCTGCTCACCCTCATCCTCGTCGTCGTCGCTCTGGGGAAGGCGGAGAGTGCAGGACCTATGCCGAAGGGAGGAGCTCTTAACTCCGCCTCCGAGTCAACCCCCTCTTCCTTCTCCCCTTCTTCCTTCTCTTCGCTGGAGTCGTCGGAAGACACGTCCACCAGGTCCTCTAGAGCCTCTACGGGCACAGGCCCGTCCCCGTTGAAGGCAGGCATGGACCCAACTGCCTGCTCCCAATCCTCGCGAAGGAACAGGGGCGTAGGAGCGCCCTCCAGCCTCGCCACATCGCCCCCAACCAAGGACTGGAGGACCGCAGCCAGATCCTCGTCGGCCAAGGCCACGGGGCTCGGGTGAGGCCTCCACATCGAAAGGGAGTATTGACGGAGCGAAGCCAGTTGATGCTCCAGGAACTCCCTCAGTAGCGACGCACCGGTCAGCTTCGCCGCCGCCACGCTGGCCGGCCTCAGATCTGCGTCCATCTTCTCCAACACTAGCTTCGCGCAGGGATCCAGAAGCTCCACTCGGGACCAGTCGTCGGAGCTCGCGGGGTGCTCCGTGGGCAGGGTCAACCGTGGGTGGATGCACCCAGCATCCACCAGGACCCACTTGCTCCTGAAGCCCTCAATCCTCTTCCCAGGGTTTGAAATGGCGATGGCACCACCGTACGCGACGAAGCTCGCGCACGCAGAGGCGGAACCACGGGAGGTTCGGAGGGAGAAGTAGTGGCGCAGCAAGGCCACTGAGGGCTTCACCCCTACGTGAGCCTCACAATAGTAGGCGAAGATCGCCAGAAGAAGAACGGAGTTGGGATGGAGGTGCAGAGCTTGAATATTGTAGTGGCGGAGGACAGAGAAGAAGAACTCAGAAAAGGGAGGCACCAGACCGGCAACGATGGCGCTCCCGAAGAGTGGATAGAAGGTGCTCCCTCGACCTTCAGGGACGGCAGAGACGGCCTTGAACGTCTTCGTCCCGTCGATGCCCTGCGCCTCCACCATCTGTCGCACCAGGGCAAGGCTCGCTCCTGACACGTTTGGCGGTTCCAAGGCAGGCGAGTACCAAGCTCCGGCCGGGGCTTGGTGAGGCGCCATGACTGGCTAGGGCACGCAGGCGGAGTAGATCTAAAGATTTTGGAAGAAGGGAGGAGAGGCGCAAGAAAGGGGATCTGAGCAGCAACTGGAGGAGATAAAGGAGGCAAGGGAGATGCCGCTCTTTTATCAACTCACGCGGTTGCAGAGGCACCCACGTCCAATCAACTGCCACGCGGCGCCCGAGGCCGCAGGCTGTTAGGGCCCGCGACGCTTCGCACTTGCCTTTCGCCTCTCTGCCCAGCCAAGTTCGGGCGCGCCATGGGCCCGGGGGCTACTGTCGGCGTTCTGGGAACGGGGGTCCCCAGACTTGCCTGCTTGCGGCCTGCGGCATGGCTCGAAGGAGGCCCAGCACAACCCATCTTCATCAACGCAAGCTCAATACCCTCGCGAGGGGCCAAGCCTCGCGGGGCGGACGACAGGGAGCTTCCTCAGGCACGGCCTCATCAGGCTGGCTCATGAGGGGGCGGAGAGTTCAAGGCAGGGTACCTCGCGAGGTGCCCATGATGCAAGCCATGACGACCAAGGGCGCCAGTCGGGCGCCAGCCCGCGCAGTGTCCTCCTTTCTTCTTTGGTGCAAAGGGAGCAAGTGCAGGCGAGAGCATCAAGCAAAGGCGTCCATTTCGGTGCAACAAGACCAAGACCAGCCCAACGGCCAGAAGGAAGTCATTGTGGAGCCCAAGCCGGTGTCATCACCAGAGCCTTTGACAGGCGAGCACCAACTTTAGTCAGGATAAGTGTACCCGATGTTCCCCTTCAAAATGGCCAATTGTTGGCGCCCTTCCCACTCAACATTTGGGAAGAGGCCCAGGGCCTTTGCCTATAAATAGGACTAGCCACCCCCAGGGTAGAGGCAGATCTGAATCCTCATCAAGAAACCAGTAGATAGAGCGACTGAACCCCTCCTAGCAGTTCATCGCACCAGCCAAGAACAGTCCCTCGCGAGGCTGTTCTCCCCTTGTATTGTTCATCACCAAGCCCAAGAGGCAATCCACCACACCACACACTGGAGTAGGGTATTACACCATAATGGTGGCCTGAACCAGTATAAATCTTGTGCCTCTTGTGCTGTTCAGTTTAGTAGTTTAGGTCCTAGCGATTCCGCGGGGAGCGAGCCGGTAGAGGGTTGGATATCTGCGCGCACCCCAGTGTTCGAACCTCAAGGGTCTGCCGGAACCCGAAATCCGACAGGTACTGCCGTTATTGGCATTTCGCGACGACAGGCTAACGCACGTGCCTGGAAATACAGGGTTTATAATGAAAGGTCATTCTTCAGCCCATTTTCTGTTATAAAGTCCGAATACCTTCGGGAGTGTTTGGCGTCACGAGTTTGGCCTTATATGCATCAGCTCCGAATCATGTCTTTGGTCAAATGTTGGGTTTGCCCGGCTCCTGGGTTTTCTGCCTTACGTTCCATTCTTATCGGCTAAGGCGGCCAAAGGAGAACTACTGCGATTGTGCCCTGCTTATTCTGGATGAGCACCTCAGTAGAGAAAGGCGAAAACTGACTGTCATGATACAACGAGAGACTGTTCAACCACTCGAATACTTACCGGAATCTTTAGGATTCCTCCGCATTAACGAAGGGCTGTTTCCCGGTCATGTACACACGCGCCCATATTCGGATGCACGCAAAAGTACTAGGGGCTACATAGTAGCCCCACTGTCAAACTCCTATGGCTAAGTGAAAGTGTTACAGCTATATAGTCTGGTTGCCTAGTTCGACGTGCGATCACCTCCTTAATGGACCAAGACGTTCGATCAAGTGTAATTATGCATATTTTTTGTGAACACCCCCGCATTGTATGCATGGGGGCTGAAGCCAACGACTGCTAACTTTCAGAATTACACATATACATAAAAACGGCCACACAGGAGGCACAAATAATACTTTCGGGCACAAAGTATAAATATAGCCTCATAATCAAAATAACATTGCTTTTACAATGAAACAATTTGTCACTCGAACATTACATTCTTCGAGCACAGAGCCTCTATCAAACGAGCACCTTCTATTACCTGCTCCAAGTAGTGCTCGGTCGGATCCTGGCCTCCCGCCGGATTCTGGGTTGCAACGATGGTGGCCTCCATATCCGTCCAATATGCTTTAACATGGGCGAGAGCCATTCGTGCACCCTCTATACACGCAGAGCTTCTCATCGCATCGATCCGTGATACGACACCAAGGAATTGTTGCACTAAACCAAAATAATTGTCCGGCTTCGGCTCCTTCGGCCAAAGATCGTGTATTACAGACCGCATGGCAAGCCCGGACAGCCTATGAAGTTCCGCCACGGCGGCCATCTTCTCACTCAACGGCAATGGGCGCGCAGGAGCATTGAATTGCGACCAGAATAGCTTCTCCATTTCTGTATCACCTTGCTCCTTGAAAAACTTGGCCGCATCAGCCATACTCTTCGCCTAGTCCGCATATGCATCTGCCGGACTCCAGCGCCGATCCAGGGAAGCATACGTCGGATCCAAAAACTTCATCCGCAATAAGTAGGGGTTACCAGCCGCGATTTTTCTGGCCTGTCGAAGCTCCTCCCGCACATCCCTGATTTTGGTCCGCATCTCCTTGGCCGCATTAAGTGCCTTGTTCAGGTCAGCGGAATTAACCTGATTCTCCTTTTCAAGGAGCTCATACCGGTCGGCGGCATTTTTCAACTCCACAGCCACTTTGGCTATCTTGTCTTCGCTTCTGCGATGAGCAGCCTGTTCGGCTCTCAACTCTTTGGCCGCCTTTAGCGTAGCCGCATTGCTAGCCCGAGCTTGTTCCTTGGCCTGGGCAAGCTCCGCCCTCAGGGCTTCCACGACAGCGGCACCGTCTGCAGTCCAAGTATGTCGCATTAATATTATGCCCCTCTCAAATTTTCCTACACAACATACTAAGGAAAGCAGAGCACATACCTTGTGACTCGTTCAGCCGCTTGTTCACCAGCATGATATCGGCATCAATAGCTCCAACCTGCCTCCTTAGTTCGGCAACTTCAACGGACTGGTTGGCTGCCGGATCCTTAGACACCTGCCCAAATATATAGCACAATCATTACTTACACATTATGATCCTGCGTTTGCCGCCTATGGCAGGCAACCAGAGTCTCAGGGGCTACTATCCATATGGAGCACACCTAGCGCATGCCTCACAACCAAAAATTATATATTTTTTATTACATACCTCAAAGCCTCTGAGCAGGCTCATAAACGCTTCATTCAAACCGCTTGTGGCGGATGAAATCTTCTTGAGCACCATGCTCATTAATGAGCGGTGCTCCTCCGAGAGTGCGGCCCGCTCCAGAAGGCCCGTCAGTATGTCCGGCCGAACACCAAACTGTGCTGGACCCTTCTCATCGCCCCCCGTGGGAGCCGAACGCTCCGGGCTCAGGGCGGCTGAAGGATTAGCTTCTGGCTTCGGCAGATCCGGACTACTCCGTGACGACACCTCGGTGTCGCCCGCCTCATGAGGTGGAGAGATTGGTGGGTTCTCACTCTCCATCATCTCCGGAGGGAGATCCCCTCAAGACGAACTCTGTTGAGAAGAGCTGCTAGCCGAACTGCAAAAAATGAATCCTGGTTATTGTCCTCGGAGAAATACAGTACCTTCAAATCTACGATTAACTCACAGCTCGGTTGGGGGCTGGCCCGTCGGCGGGCATGACGCGGTAAGGACGCCCTTCGGGGCAGGGCCCCCTAGTGACGCTTTCATCCCCTGCTTGGGCACCTCCATCTCCAAGTCTTCGTAGGCGGCCTTCTTCTTCCCATGCGGGGAGGAGGCTTTAGACTTCCCTTCCCGACTATCCTCCTTAGGGGAGGTAGCAATTCCCCCGATTTGGATGCGCAGTGTGTGAAGTTCGGCTTCTCTGCTCTTCCCTTCGTCTTTCCCCGAGGGCATTTTGCTGAGTACTCGGCCAAGCATCTTGGCTATGGTGGGACTAGGCGAGCCTTCGGGAAGTGGCACCGGACACCTGATTCTCTCCGCCTTGCTGAGCCATTCCTGGCCACGGAGGATTTTCAGAATAATGACTATGACAAATATAAACAAAGTGTCCGGTTTCAAGGTTACTTACTTGGGTATCTAGGCGATTGCAGCTTAGGCCCGCATCCTCGGTGGTGTCCGGACACTTTACTTGTGGTCCGAAGAATAATTTACACATCCCTTCGAGCGTCAGGCCAAAGAAGTGGATAATAGTCCGCGGACCCTCTGGATTGAACTCCCACATCCAGAGAGGCCGGCGTTTGCACGGTAACATCCGTCGGATTAGTATTACCTGAATTATGCTGACAAGGTTAATGTCCCTCTAAAGAAGCTCCCGGATACGGCTCTGCAGTATTGTTACATCACTAGCGCGCCCCCAATTCCGTTCTACGTCGGTCCATGACGCTAGTTGTGACGGAGGGCCCGAGCGGAGATCGGGGGCGGCCACCCACTTTGTGCCTCTAGGAGCCGTGACTTAAAACCACCTCCGCTGCCATACATCGGATACCTCTGGGAAAGAACCCTCTGGCCATGGGGCATTGGCGTTCTTGCTTATTATGGCACCTCCGCACTCCGCATGTCGCCCCTCGATCATCTTCGGCTTCACATTGAAGGTCTTGAGCCACAAGCTGAAGTGTGGGGTGACGTGAAGAAAAGCCTCGCACACAATGATGAACACCGAGATATGGAGGATAGCGTCCGGAGCTAGATCGTGAAAATCTAACCCGTAATAGAACATGAGCCCCCTTACAAAGGGATCAAGGGTGAGGCCCAAGCCGTGAAGGAAGTGAGGAACAAATATGACGCTCTCATTGGGCTCGGGGGTAGGGATGACCTGCCCTGGAGCAGGAAGCCTGTGCTGGATGTCGGCAGTCAGATATTTGACCTCCTTGAGCCTCGCAATGTCCTCCTCTTTGATCAAGGAGGCCACCCACAAGCCTTGAAGGTTGGATCCGGACATATTGGAGGATCTGGGGTGTTTGAGTTTGGGTCTCGGGTGTTAGAACTCGAGATGCGAAAGGGCGCAAGGGTGGTGGAAAAGAGGTATAGGCCTCGGCCCCTTTATAAAGGGAGTGAATATCAAGAGTCCTCAGCGTGACTGCTTGAGACTTATCTAAAAACATGGAGTCATACCAACAGTCGTCGTGGGGTGGCACATGCCCATATTGATGGAAGATCCCGTAATAAGGGGGACACGATCTCTGCTTTGGCAGGGCGTGCCAATAAAACCGCCTCGCAACACGTATCTAGGTGAGCTAAGAAAAACCGGTTTGTGTTAGGATGGGCCATGATGCAAGGGCACGACAGATTGCCAGCAGATCAGATTTATGCTGTGCTCCCTACGATGGTATATGAAAATCTTCTTGCAGATCCGGACACGGTCTACGTGTTCGATAATCACTTTGGAGTATTCCGAGATGGAACCCGCCTTGCAATGCCGAAGACAAGACTGCGCACCGGACTCATCGTCATTGAAGCTTGGTTCAGGGGCTACTGAGGGAGTCCTGGATTTGGGGGTATCCGGACGGCCGGACTATATACTTCGTCCGGACTATTGGAGCGTGAAGATACAAGACTCAAGACTCCATCCTGTGTCCGGATGGGACTCTCCTTTGCGTGGAAGACAAGCTTGGCGATCCGGATATTATATTTCCTTCCTTGTAACCAACTCCATGTAAACCCTAGCCCTCTCTGATGTCTATATAAACCGGAGAGGTTGGTCCTTAGAAAGACGATCACAATCATAATCATCATAGGCTAGCTTCTAGGGTTTAGCCTCTACGATCTCGTGGTAGATCTACTCTTGTACTACTCATATCTTCAATATCAATCAAGCAGGAAGTAGGGATTTACCTCCATCGAGAGGGCCCGAACCTGGGTAAACATTGTGTCCCTTGTCTCCTGCTACCATCAGCCTAAGACGCACAGATTGGGACCCCCTACCCGAGATCCGCCGGTTTTGACACCAACAGCTCCCTCGTGGCTCGTCTGGCCTTCTCCCGAACCTTCTAGGGTCTCTTCTGGTCTAGAAAAAATTAATCCAAAGTTTTTTCTCCGTTTGGACTCTG